>JADLZK010007494.1:0-384611 GCA_015847255.1 Hyparrhenia diplandra | reverse complement strand
CCCGGCGCGCGCCATCGATCGGATCCTCCCCTCCACGCGCACCTGGACCCCGGGTACGTGTTTGTGTTTCTCACATGCACCCGCGCGGAGGAAGCGGCGGCCATCCGGAGCCCGGCACATCACGCACCGCTCCGGTGCAGCATATCGCGTTCCTCGTCCACCAAGATCCCTGCTGTGTGCGGCCGCCCGTGGCACTGCGAGCAACGCGCGCGCCGTGCATTGCATGCGGAACGGGGAATAATGCACGGTGCAGCACGGGACAAACGGCCCGCGTCACCGCGATGTGGAGGCAGCCGGCCATCGAGTGGTGGTGGATGGAGGTGACGTCCGGTCTGCCGAGACCAACCGGCGCGTCAGCACCCGATCGAGCGAGAGAGAGCCCGCTCGAGCGCGAAAAAATCCGCCGACAGGGCAGTATGCGCGCGCGGGCCGCGGAAGCGCTAGCCGACACCGCGGAACCAACGGCGGGTACAAGCCTGTGGTGGTTGCTTTGTTGCCGAACTGCCACCACGGTCGGTACCTGCCTGCATCGCTCACTGATTCTGCTGAATTATATATGCTTGTTCCATTATTATGCGTGCAGCAGTATGTGGTGTCGAAAAGATCGATCTCCAGTAGTACTAGTGTTTGGGAAATACCTTACTTAAGCCCTAGCAGAGTTAATTCTGCACATGTAACAAGTTCAGAGGGCAATGGATCGATCGATCCAACGTGGAGCTGCATGCTGCTGCGTAGTGCGTACGAGTAGTGTGTCTGACGAGTCAGAGAAACAGAGAAGAAAAATATCTCCTGTAGCAGGGTTTGGCACGAAAATCTGGCTCCTCCACCGTGCGCGGAGCCATCGCCAAAAGCGGCGACAAAGATCGGGGCGCAAACCTGCATCGGAGAAAATACAACCCGTCCCGCGGCTCGTACGTACGTGCAACAAAGAGAAATCTTGTAAACCCTGGAGTTCACAAGTTCCACTCCTTTTCCTTGTACATGCATACAGAAAGAAAACTGACGGAAACTTGAGGTCACGAACCGGAGCCAGTGATATTTTGGACGCGAGCTAAAGCTAGTAGTTGTTGTAGGCCCGGATCGGACATGACACCTACCTCTGTTCTCTCGAGGCCGCATACAGTACTCCTGTCCACGTCTGACGACGACCGTCGGCCAACATATAGCTTGAGGTGCTCACAGCTCGCCAACTCACGGTCCTGCAGCATGGAAGCAACACAAGGCAAGATCGAGTGCCGTCAAATTATTGCCAATTAGTAGATCCATCGATCATCGATCGAGCAGAACTACTGCATCCATGCATGCATGATGTGTGTAAGTCTTAGTCATTCTATTTTATTTTATTTTTTCAACTGGTTATATTTTATTTTAATTTTAAGAGGAAAACCAATGAATCGCTCGTCAAAATTATGAGCCTATATCTAGATATATACAGTATGTTTAAGTACATCATAAAGTTTTGGAACTGAGGAATTGGCATAAGTACCTGCAATCACGAATGATCTACGCACGAACGTAGCTGCGGCAGCGACAACTCCTGACCCTGAGAGGTGTGCTCACTCTCTCACCAGCTAGCTCACGATGCTCATGCCGTGGGCCGCCGAAGGTGGCTTACACTCTTACAAGCCGACACCGCCGACCGCCCGCAGCGGACGACGAGGAAGGAGCACACGAACGCGCGGCAGGCGGGGCATATATGCTAGCTGGCCGCTATGAGAGGACGGTCGGCAGCAGAGACGAACCAACGGTGCATGCTGTGTCCTACACAGGCACAGCAAGAGGCCAAGAGAGAGCGAAAGCCGGCACGTTCACGTTGCTATACTGCAAGTCCGGACCAGCTAGCAGCTAAAGGTCGGTTTAGCACTATCACTATCGCTACCTCTAACTTAGCTGTGTGCTGTGTGCTGCGTACAGCGTACGACACTGTCACGGAGTACATATTATAAAGCAAGTCGGCCAATTCCAATCATGCAGTCGTTATTAATTATGACATAATATGCGCGCCTGATGTGGTAAAGCTACAAACTAGGCAAAATCAATCACTATCCTAACCCAAAGACATGAAAGAAATCAGCCATATATACCAACTAGTGGTACACGAGGAAACCGTACCTACACTACACGCCGGAGATACACGACAAGCAGCAGAGACTGCAGGTTAAACACGCATGCATGTTACACAAGGCCAGCCACTTTATTGACTAACACCAGCTAACATCGACTTGCGATTGAAGAAAATAGTGGATCCAAATTTACCGTGTCAGACGTGCACGCTAAACCACATACACACCCAAAATAAATAAAAATCGCTGAAATTTGCTGGATTGCGGCTTGGCGCATGTTTCTATCGCATCTCTCAATATCTCGCTTCCTATTGCATGGAACCTACTATAGTATAGATAGAGAAGGCTAAAAGGAACATATAGAAGTTTGAGGTTAATATGGCTCGTGTGTGCCACAGATCTAATTCTTGGACCGTGCATAATATATTATTAATTAATACTCTATATATATTTGTAAGGAAAATAAAGCAACCTATGTTACACCCTGACCTAACAAACTTCCTTGTAGTCAGTCCTGCATAGGGGTGAAGCCAGAATCGACACAAGCAAAGGATGTGCTATTGCTACCCACCTATCATGTTACGACAATATAGATCGATTATGAACAGAAAATACAGTGCATAGAGCCAAATCAGTATACTACGAAAATGTTTCGTTGTCAGGATCGGTGCTACATGCCTAGGCCCTCGGCAACACCGGTCATGTCTCCGTTGCTGGTTCTGCAGATCGAAAGCCTTGAGCATGTCTTCTTGCACAATCACTATACTTGGTAGCTAGAACAAGAAAATATGCTATTGCCATCTCTAGATCATTGACCAAGACAACTATAATGAATATGTTGAGTTTTGATACCGCCTCACACTAGCCATCGACCCCCATGGCCTCATGACAGAGATCGGTGCACAAGCATGCATCATGGAAAGGAATATGTTGAGTTTTGATACCGCCTCACACTAGAGAATTCTTATAAACCCTACAAATATCTCGCATACTCATTCTATTTCTCACGAAGATACTGAAACATGTCACCTAAGATCACAAGTGGTCTAGATGCATGCTCCATATGTCGAGCACCACTACTCTACCCCATCCTCAGAAATCAATAACCACCAAGCTCATTGAAAAAGATCGGTGTAAATACGTGCGCCAAGGAAGAAAATGTAGAGTCTTGATATTTTTTCATAGAGAATTCGTAAGCCATATACATAACTCTCGTCGATTGGCTTTTTTGGGAAAGTTGTTGAAAACGTCACACCTGCTATTGCAAGGGATCCTAGACATGAACTGCTTGGTATATACTCCACTGCAGTCCCCTAGAAACCAAGAAACAACAAAATGAACACAATGACATCGAATTGCCAACTAGATCATCGGTCAAGCTCCATGATAGAGATTTGTGCACAAGCATGCACCATGGAAATATATTACCGGGCACTAAAGAATTCTTAAACCCTACAAATATCTCAAGCATACTCATTCTATTTCTTAGAAAAAATATTGAAACACAATGCATGCTCCATATGTCGAGCACCACCACTATACCTTGTCCCCTGAAATCAATAATCACCAAGCTCATTGAAAAATATCGATGTAAATACGTGCGTTGAGGAAGAGAATGTATATTTTTATATTTTGTGATAGAGAATCTGTAAGCCATACATATAACTCTTTCCCATTTTGTTTTGGGAAGTTACTAAAAATGTGGAACTTGCTATCACAAGTGATGTTGCACAAACTACTCCTTGAAATGGCCTATACTCCACCGTAGTCCCCTGAATCCAAGAACCTAGGGGTGTTCATTGCTCTTGAACCCACAATCCATATAAAACAACCAAATGAATGCAATGCCATCGAATTGCCAACTAGATCATCGATCAAACCCCATGACAGAGATCGGTGCATAATCATGCATCATGGAAAGGACTATGTTGTGTTTTGATATTGCTTTGCACTAGAGAATTCTTAACCCTACAAATATCTCAAGCATAGTCATTCTATTTCTCACAAAAATACTAAGGCAAGTGATTTGGACGCATGTTCCGTATGTCGAGCGCCACAACTTTATCGATCCCTTGAAACCAATAATTACCATGCTCGTTGAAAAAGATCGGTGTAAATACATGCACCTAGGAAGAGAATATAGAGTCTTGATATTTTGCAATAGAGAATTTGTAAGCCATACACATAACCCTCACCACTTTCTTTTTTTGCAAAGTTGTTGAAAACATGGCACCTGCTTTCAAACTACTCCTTCAAATGATGTATACTCCACTGTAGTCCCCTGAATCCAAGAACGCAACCTGGGGTGCTCATTGCTCGTGAACCCACGATCCATAGAAACACCAAAATGGACACAGTGCCATCGAATTGCCAACTAGACCGCCAACCTGGATAGCTATGGCCTTCCTCAAATCTAGTCAGCAGTTGATATCCCAATGACAAAGATCGGCGCACAAGCATGAATCATGAAAAATAAATATATGGAGTCTTCACACATGGCTTTGATGAATCGCGCGAGAGAGAATCCTCAAATAAACCTAGCATAAATCTATTTCACTCCCAGACATGTCACTTGTCACCTTAAGTCACGAGTGATCTTGGACACAGATTCCAGCGTGGCACGCCACGTCACACCACACTCGGCGAGTGCGAAGGTCCCTGAGAGGCGCTCGCTGCTCGCCAACTCACGATCCATGGAGGCAAAAAGCAAGCGAGGACGCCATCAAATCAAGTCGATGCCAGCTAGATCGCCGGTGGGGCACCACGGCAGCACCACGCGGGCACCCGTCCCCTGAAACGGACCGCCGATCGATGTCGTGACAGACAGAGATGGATCGGGGCCAGGAACGCGTGGCGCCGGGGAAAAATCTCGCCGGAACGGAACAACCAGCTGCAACAACTGGTGGCGCCGGCGCCTGGCCCGCGCACGTGCCCGCGGATCGCACCAACGGTGGGCAGCGCTCCCGGGCCGCGCGTCGCGACCTGCCACGCGGGGCCGCGGCCGCCCTCAGCCGTGAGACGCGTATCGCGCCACTGTGGGTGGGGACCCGGCCCGCGGCGGCGACAGCCGATCGACGGTCACGACTCACGAGGAGGAGGAGGCCGCGCGGGGGACGACGAGCCGACAGGGAGAGGGCCCGCGTCCGGTGGTGGCGTGGGGCGGACGGTGACACGCGGGGGCGCGCGCGTCGTCCGTTTCGATCGCCGGCCGTACGTCCGGCGGCGGGAGGGACGGAGAGTGAGGCCAAATTAAGCTTTGCCTTGCCGGAGGTGAAACGGTGACAGCTAGATCACGCGGCAGCGCGTTTTGATCGCGCGTCTCTTGGTTCTCAGGTGAGTTGCCCAGGCTGGTGGCTGTTGCCCAGCGCCGCCGGCGGCGATCG
Source organism: Hyparrhenia diplandra (assembly GCA_015847255.1). Lineage (NCBI taxonomy): Eukaryota > Viridiplantae > Streptophyta > Magnoliopsida > Poales > Poaceae > Hyparrhenia > Hyparrhenia diplandra. The sequence continues at coordinate 379,165 of JADLZK010007494.1, read as the reverse complement.
CGCTGTCGACAGGTCTGACCGGCAGGGAGGCTCCGGCACGCGAGGGCCGTCCAGATTCTCGAGGTAGGAGAGAGCTTTGGACTCTTGCAGACATTGTCATTTTCCTTTGATGAAAAAGCTGATGTATACGTTTCTTTTTCTAAAACGACTGATTTGTACATTTATTTTTTCAGTTTTTTCTACGTTTGAGGCTCGACATTTTATTAGATATCACAAGGTAAAAATATCTTTTATGCAGTGTGAGTTTAAGCGCGGCAATCTGGTGTGAATTTATTTGTATAGATTTGGGCTACATGACTCAGTCATTGCCTTAGTGGTGAGAGTTTGAATATACTTGGCAGATGATGTTATTGTTTGTTCTAGTTCTGATCATATGTTAAATGATGGAGTTTTGTTTTTCTCAAACAAGATCAACAAAGAACAGTAATTACACATTATATAATTCTATGCTTGTATATACTTTGTTTTATTGTTGAATTATCTTCAAAGCTAGCCAGCAACTTATATACTTCGTATAAGTCTAACACATGTCCAGGCCTGAAAAAAAAAGTCTTAACACATGTGTTCAGAATTGAGGAAAACCCTTTTAGCTACAGTACAACTTACAAGTCTTGGAGGCTGCAGCCAAGTGAAACCTGTGTTCCAGGAAATTTCCTTTGTCAGTTTTAGCCTGGCAAAATTCTTAGTAAACTGTGTTCAGACTTGTCATAACTCAAAAGTCTACATCATAAACAAGCCAACAAAAAACGTAGTAATCTCTCATTGTTGTGAAATGTGAAAAATGTGTGGCGCAATTTCAATGGAATTTATGCTTTGTAAAAAATGTAAAGAACTTCAAACACGAAAATCGAAACTTTTGTTAACATTGAATATGTACTGGAGTTACAATATTCCATACCTAGGGAAGGTATGCCATGAAACTTAATGACATATATATTGTTCTCATACTTTTGCACTAAGACTTTGTGGTTATTCCTAATTATTGAGTCAAATCATATAAGGTACTTCTAACTCTATATATGATACTAGAGGTGTCATCAATATGCTTTACTCCTGTTCTATTTATACTGATATCAGCATGACACTTTCTTTTATAGAATCAGAAATTTGAGATAACCACACATGTGCATAAAAAATTACTTTAGCAAATAATCTCTTCTGTCTCAATTGTCGTAGGAAATTAAAGTTTTGGCACATAAAAAACATAAGACAATGAATATGCTCAAATAAACTCAAAGGAGTGTAATGAATGAACAGCAAATAATAATATCAAAAGAAAAATGAAAAAAAACGAAAACCCACTGAAACCATAAAAACCTCATGGTAGATATATTTTTTTTAAAAAAAAATCTGAGAAAGTAGCACGAACACAGATCCAAATTGCTAAACCGCCTTCCTCCTCCTTCGCGCGCTGTCTATAAATACCTTGCACTTCACCATTCCCTTCCCATCAGACAAGAGACAACCACACACCAGTCACCACACGCACAGCCTCCGCAGCTGCTCTCCGACAAGACCCCAAGAACTCGCCAACCAAGGCCAAGGCCAGCCACCCTTCCCCTTACCCCTCTGCCACAATGCTGGTCGCCGCCGCATCCGTCAAGCCCTTCCACCACCGCGGCTGCGGCCATCAGCAAGGCGGCCTTCAAGCCCCTCCACCTGCCTCCCCTCCCCGCCGCCGCCGGCCTCAGGCCGCTCTCCCTCACCGTCTCCGCGCGTCCGCTGTACCGTCAGGAGCATGTCCTCACAACCGTGGCGGCGGCGGCGGCGGGCCCGCAACGACCGCGCCTCGTCCCCGGCGCCGCCGTCCGCCACCGCAGACGGCTCACGGCCGGTGGAGGTCGCCGCCGCGCCGACGGAGAACGCGCGCCGCGCCAAGATCGGGGTCTACTTCGCCACGTGGTGGGCGCTGAACGTGATCTTCAACATCTACAACAAGAAGGTGCTGAACGCGTTCCCGTACCCGTGGCTCACGTCGACGCTCTCCCTCGCCGCCGGCTCCGCCATCATGCTCGCGTCCTGGGCCACAAAGATCGCCGAGGCGCCCGAGACGGACCTCGATTTCTGGAAGTCCCTCACTCCCGTAAGTAGCGCTTCCTTCCTAAAGATCTCTCTCTGTTCCAGATGCATATGCATGCGCTCTGTGGTGCTGATGCGAATCGTCTCGCAGGTTGCGATCGCGCACACGATCGGGCACGTCGCGGCGACGGTGAGCATGGCCAAGGTGGCCGTGTCGTTCACGCACATCATCAAGAGCGGGGAGCCGGCATTCAGCGTGCTCGTCTCCAGGTTCTTCCTCGGCGAGCACTTCCCGGCGCCGGTCTACTTCTCCCTCCTCCCGATCATCGGTGGATGCGCGCTCGCCGCCGTCACGGAGCTGAATTTCAACATGGTTGGTAAGTATCCCAGTTTCCATAGATAGTTATGCTGATACATGGGAAATATCCCAGTTTCCATAGATAGTTTTCACTTTTTTGTTCCAGATTTTTCAGTCGCTCTGAACAACTAACATTATATGGAAAAATGATTACTGAACCTGTCTTGGTGAACCCACTGTAGGATTCATGGGGGCAATGATCTCGAACCTGGCATTCGTCGTCCGGACTATTTTCTCCAAGAAGGGGATGAGTGGCAAGTCCGTGAGTGGGATGAACTACTACGCCTGCCTCTCCATCATGTCGCTGGTGATCCTCACCCCCTTCGCCATCGCCATGGAGGGGCCCAAGCTGTGGGCAGCGGGCTGGCAGCAAGCAGTCGCCGAGATCGGTCCCAACTTTGTCTGGTAAGCTCACATGCTCCTTGGATTACTCCACATACCATTGCACTCTCACAGCTGCCATGCATGCTGTTTGAGTTTTTTTTTTTTTTTTGGTGAATTCCAAGTGTTGAATCAATTTTAAACACAGTAGCTTGCAACACTTATGTACCTCATCAGAAAATAAAATCCACAAGATTGATGGCAAAACTTATGATCTGTGTCATAACTCATAAGTATCTAGCATTCCCCCCAAAAAAGCGCAGTTGCTTGTGTAGGGACAGAGCATGGCATTGAGATATGAATTCTCTGGTCAGCAATGGTCTGCAGAACAAAATCGATTATTGCTCTGATATTTTTGTGATAATTCAGTTTGATTCATGTGGCTAAGACTTCCTCTTTGTGGATGTAATGTAGGTGGGTGGCGGCGCAGAGCGTGTTCTACCACTTGTACAACCAAGTATCCTACATGTCCCTGGATGAGATCTCGCCGCTTACATTCTCCATTGGCAACACCATGAAGAGGATTTCTGTCATTGTCGCCTCCATCATCATCTTCCAGACGCCCGTCCAACCCATCAACGCGCTCGGAGCCGCCATCGCCATCTTCGGAACCTTCATCTACTCCCAGGTAATTCCACACGTTTATTTTGAAATCGATCGTGTAGAAAAGTACTAGTATCAATCAAACGCTGAATTCTGACTGCCAAAACCATTCCAATGTTCCAGGCAAAGCAGTAAGGCGTTGGCGTCAAGATGGCTTCAGAAACCATTCAATGGTCCAGGCAAAGCAGTAACGCTGCGTTGGCGTCGTCAAGATGGCCTCGCTCAGTTCACCGCGAATCAACTCGGTGGTGTTCGAACATAACAAACAGCTTATGACTATTGAGAATATCTACTAAGATTAAGAAGAACCCCTTTGTATAATATTACTAGATCCTCTTTCTTTTTGTATTTTCTTTAATTTCCTAGGACTAGCTACCAGAGTTCCTTGTGTTCTCATTATGACTATGATGGTGTAGAGAGAGATGGATCCATCTAAATAAAAGTGCCAGATTTTTATTTCTCTCGGCCCTTTTGTTGTCTCCAAATTCTGCGGTCCAAAGCAAACGCGTGGCTCAGAATGCATCGGGCTACCATTCTATGATGTACCCATGTTTCACAAGGCCAAGAACGGCAGACGTGCAAAGGTCTGGTACTCTGCTGGCCCATCTTGGTTCTCTTGCCGGTGAGTGAGTGGTGACAGGTACAGGGGAGCATGAACCTGGTCTGGCCTGATGGGAAAGGAAGCGCTGTGCAATTTGCACACTGAGATCTTGGCGACCGATTCAGCGTTGGAGCCTAGCTGATCGTCTTGTTGTGCCCTTGTCGCCTACTCCGTTTGCTCTTTCAGCTTATGGCACTCGCAGGCGGCATATACCCCTGTTCCTGATCCAAGAGCCGTCGCGTTTTGGATTCCAAACCAGAAGTATCTTTCGTGCTTTTTCAGAAGATCGTAAAGATAGCAATCCTTTGGTGTCAGCTGCTCGTGATTATGGCTGAAAGACCTAAATCTTAAAACTAAATAGTAGTTCATTTAATGCTAAATCTGCATTATATTGCAGTGAGGCTTTGCTATTTAGTGCTCACTAGATGCATTGCTGAATCATATATGCAGTATTGAAGAGCATAATGCTAGTGAGATTTAGAGGCAGAGTGGCAGAGGTAGACGGTACCAAACCAGTTTTAGTAGAAATGGCCGGTATATATCATTCTAATGGTTAGCGGAAAACTCTGTGCCAACAACCGTACCGAGTAGTTTGAAGAACGACAAACATATCAAACAAAGTGAGCCGATCATTGTACCGTTGTCCAAACCTGATTCAGAGTTCATTCAGACCAAGAAACAGATGTGTTTCGAAACACCTCTAGTCGACTTGAAAGGTCAAGAATACAGTTATGTTTTCCTTTTCAATAACATACCGAGTAAAATGTAAAAATCCCTGAAATGGCTGGAATTTGTATCCATGGCAAACCAGTTATACAAGAACAACAGGATTGTGAATTTTTACACCTCTAGTCGACCCTGAAGTTGTAGGGCTTTTATCATCCAATGCCCTAGCCTTCTCATCTGGACGAGCAGTTAGGGCGTTTCAAGTTTTTGGTTATGATGGCAGCTAGCTGAAGAGCCATGGCTTTGGCATGTAGAGCACTAGATCCATGCCCTAATTCCTGCACCTTGATCCTGCACTCCTGCAGCCTGAGTGGTCGGAATTCCATATCGATGAGTTCAGTTCCTAGCAGCATCGATGTGGAATGTGACATAATAGCTGATAGATGCTTAATGCCTTATGCTCCTTAAGATTATCCTCCTGAAGAAAGAGCGGTAGATGTGCTTCTAATCTGTCCAGAACCAGAGTAGATAAAAGGTAAATCTTATGATCTGAACCTGTCAAAGGACATTTAAATTATCACAAGGGTATTTCATGAAACATGAGAAAGTTTGTCCAAACAGATGTAGCAAAAGCGCAGCAAAAGCACGCCTTTAGCAGCCAGAAGGCAATAATAAACGAGTAAAAAAGATGCAAAATGAAAATCTGAATTGAGGTGCGCTCATCATTTTCAGTGAGCCATTTGATCTGCAGTGTAATGTGATGGTGTTTGACCTCTCAAACACTTTGAGCTGTTCACATATCATAGTTGCAAAGTTTGGTGTTTCCAGCAGTAGACCCGAAGAAATCTGGCTGTTTGTTTGCAGAATGGTATGGCTCACTTTCTCTACTTGCATTGCCAGAGTCCAGATCGTGGTTGGCAGACAAGCCTATGCGCTCGCTTCCCTTGTGCTGCAGACAAGGAAGGACCTTACAAGATAGGTGTATTTCAAATCTGAAATTTGACTTTTATTCCTGACGAAGAAACCTGGGACCTTTCTTTGTTTCTGCACCCCTTTATCGCCAACGATATCACATCATATCATTATAAAACTTCAGCAGTAAAAAGCAGCTATAAAAGATGAAAAACATATAGGTTGCCGATAACCAGCCATGATCCAAACGAATACCAAAACTTTAGTTTGGTTGGTTGCCAACTTGCCATCACACCCTAGCAAGTTCCATAGATCAACAATTAAGCGTGAGCACAATTACACAACTGTTTGTATTCCACAGGACTCAAAGCAGCAACCCACAATCCTCGGTGTAAAAATCATCAAGGTGACAAAAAAACACGTGTAGGTAATGGTAGAACAAAAACAAACACAGAACAGAATCAATGATGATTCAGGCTACAAAACTTCATTTAGCCAAAAGTCGACCAACACTGAGAACAAATGTCAGGCATTGAAATTTGGATACATAACATGGTCTGCTTTCAGAACTACTAGTAACATTGAAATTTGACAAGTTTCTAGAACAGTAGTAGACCCACAAACATAGGTGATGATAAACTTAGAAAAGGGATGTTCCCTTGCCCTTCTTGTCTCCACCAATCTCAAAATGCTTGCACCTCTGTGACACAGGGAGTGAGGAAAGAGTGAGTTAAAACAAATGGAGATACTTGGGCACTGCAGCTCTGGAGAAAGTTTAGCACAGGAGAATGAGAAAGTACCTTGATGGCATGCTGTGAGTAGTGCTTGCAGCTCTGGCACTGCAGCTTCAGCACAATCTTCTTGGTGGTCTTGGCCTGAAAATCACAACATTTGTCATATCCCGAACTGTGCACTCAACAGGCATTTAGATTTCACGGTTATCTTAAGACATTCATGGTAGCATCTAAACAGACAAAGGTATAGATCAGTGGGTACAATCACATAGATCCGCTGCATTACCTTCTTGTGGAAGACAGGCTTGGTCTGACCACCATATCCTGACTGCTTGCGGTCATAACGGCGCTTTCCCTGGGCAGACAGGCTATCCTTACCCTTCTTGTACTGAGTCACCTTGTGGAGGGTGTGCTTCTTGCACTCCTTGTTCTTGCAGTAGGTCTTCTTGGTCTTGGGAACGTTCACCTGTATAACATGCAAAACAAATTGCATAGGTTACAACAACATTTTTTATCCTTAGCAACTGACATCAAAACCATAATCAATATCTGTGTATGGCTGTATAAACAAGTGTGAAAGGAAATTGAAAACTCAAATCGGAGCTTATAGGTCCTCAGAAGATATGCTTATTAGTTGTCATCATGAGAATAATCAGGTCTCAAAGATTCATGCCATCATAGGACCCTTATAAGCCTTTGAACAAAAGACAACCAATGCATCACCAATGAAGAATCATGCAAGTCCGGGTACAATTGTGACAGTGCATCGAGAGGCAGCCATTGCAGTTTCAAATCAGTTCAACAAACAAAGTTGTGCGCTGCACATCTCAGATATCCAAACATTGCACAGTTCGTCGCGCACACTTAATCCTCTAGACCGAGTCTAAACAAATAAATACTACAACCGGATGGCTACTGGGAATCGAAAATACCTTTGTGACGCATCATAGTCCACAGATCTAACAACATATAGGAGCAACGCCCCCCAAATCTAACTATCACACCAAAAAAATATGCATCGAACGAACAATCGCCAGTTAATCAGAAAGCGGCAAGTATCACATCCCGACCAAGTTAAACAACCAGATAGAGCCATCACATCCAGAAGTTGGAAGTGAAAACACTCATCTACTCGCTAATTCACAGGAGGTACTCCCATCCATGGTGAGACAACGAGGGCAGGGCAACCAGGTACAGCGCGGCCGGGGCAAGGCCCGCGCGAGGAAGGAACAGAGAGCAGCGGCGAAGAAGGCGGCTTACCATTTTGGCGGCAGCGGAGGGGAGGTCGGAAGGGCTTGTGCGGCGTGCTCCCTGCTCCGAGGCTCCGGTCGAGAGGCTGCAGCGAGTGGCGGCGGCGGGGTAGAAGCGCTGCGCTTTTTATATGGGAAGGCGCCCGCCGCGGTCTAGGGTTTCCTCCGGGGGATTCGGGCCGTGTTCTTCTCATGGGCCTCTGTTGGGCTGCTCACTCGGTTCCGCTTCCGTGTGAAACCAGGCCACCATGGCCCAGTTGGTCACTTGGCCCATTTGACCCACGAATGAACGAAGCCCAGTCCAACTAGCCCACATCCTCTCAGCCGTTTCACTGTCCTCACGTCCCGTCCCTTTTGCTGCGTTCCCTCCGACCGCCGCCGCTCGTCGGCGGCGTGCCCTCCGCCCGGCCATCCCCGAGCTCCGCACTCGTGGAGACCCCGACGACCGCCCTACTTTAGTCAGCGAGGCCCTATGCGACGCGGTCGCCTGAGCCTCTGTTTCACCAAGAGGCGATGATGCCGAGTTGCTGACGGATAGCTGGCGGTGAGCCCCTGCACAGTTGCCAATTCATCTTTGTCCCACCGGATTTCGAGTGCGGCCTGGGCCGGGTGGAGATTTCCAGTCCATTGCCATCCCTACCAGCGAGGCTGCCGCGGCGAAGTTTCTGCCCGAGGCGTCGGGTTCGTGCCGTCGTCGGCCAGGTAAGCCTGCCTGTTCCTCCTACTTAGCCCTCCTCCCTAGTTGAGTAATCACTAATCCTGGTAAAGTAAGCCATGATTAATCAACTACCACCAGTTCTTGAACCTTATCAGATCAAGGGTCACAACAATTATTGACGGCTCATACCAATTAGGGGCAAAAGTTGACTTCATGTAGTTATGGACAATAGTATGACACCATCTAGCAAAAACTAAGAGATATTTGTACAGTTTGTTCAGTGTTTTACAACAATTGTTTAGGGACTAGTAATTATGATAGCATATTACTGATGCAAATGTTTCCTACCGGTATACTCTGTGTAAACAGATATCAAAACTAAACATATAAATATCTGCTCCTTCTCAAGATTCAAGTATGACTTCTGCCGGGTTGGCTGGGGTGAGTGGTGCGGTTCGCCCTCTGATGAGGCTCGTCACCATGAGTGGCATGCCGATCCTGCAACAGCTGCACTTGGAGGAGCAACTCCTCCGCTGCACGCCAGACAACTGGTGCGTCATCAATGACGGCACAGCTCCTCCTACCATTGTCATGGGCATGTCCGGGTATAAACTGAGCTCTTATTGGATTTTGTCAGGAAGGATGATCCAGGCATGCATCGGCCCCCTTCTGGCCCATGATGAGTTGCCAATTCACCTTTTTGTGATTATAGGAGAGTCTCAGAGCTTGTGAAGATACAGGCGGTCCTTAGGGACCAGGTGCCTGTCGTGAGGAGGTTCAGTGGAGGTGGCACCGTCATTGTTGATCAGGGAACAGTATTTGTGACCTTCATTTGCAACAAGAGTGACGTTGCCGGGCTGCAACCCTTTCCACGGGACATCATGTCCTGGAGTGGTCAGTTATATGGCAAAGTTTTTGACAGGTTTGGTGAATTTCATCTGCGTGAGAATGGTATGGAAAATTAGCACACAGTTTCATCTTTTGTTAGCTTAAGATTTTAGTACTTTCACTGAGCAAAAATTCCATGTTCGAATGCATTGTATGCCAGTATATCCTTTAAGGATCGAAATTATGGCTTTTGTTCTTTACAATGGACATAATTTACTATCCTTTGTTTAACATAATCTATTTCTAGATAACTAAATTCAAATTTACATTACCTTAGCACTGGGATAACATGTATACCAAATGTGTTCAGAAATTGATTGTTAATGCTTCTGTTCAAGATTAACTTGTCACGTGCTTGTTTTTTCAGACTATGCATTTAGTCATCGAAAGTTTGGTGGAAATGCTCAGTCGATAACAAAAAATCGTTGGGTTCATCACACATCATTCTTGTGGGATTATGATGCAAAAAATATGGATTATCTGAAAATCCCAAAGCGTGCACCTGAATATCGACTGGTATGATTCTAACTGTTTATGCCTTCATCTGATTTTCATCATCCTTTGTGCGTATACATTGAGAATGATGTTTAACATGAGCTCCAATCAGATTATCAAATTTGATCATCTTTAATACTGATATGTTTACGCAGAGCTAACCATGTATGAAACCTGCATCAGTAGTGTGCTACAAGTCTCCATTAGTTTTATGGTGCCATATGTTTTCCATAACCACCCGAAATCAACTTTCGCCTCTAATCAGTAGTGTGCTACAAGTCTATGTTAGTTTTATGGTGTCATACATAATGTTTTCCATAACCATCTGAAGTCAACTTTTACATCTAATTGTTGTGAACTATCAACAATTGTTGTGACGTTTCACGTTTGATCTGGTAAGGTCCAAGAACTGGTGGTAGTTGATTAATCATGGCTTACTTTATCAGCATTAGTGATTACTCAACTAGAATAACCACACGTGCAGTGATTTCCAGACCAAAGGGTTGAGCAGTATTATTAATACTGAAGCCTGGAAAGTTAAATGCCTGTGTTTTCATGCAAGTGCTTTATAATACTGAAACCTGGAAAGTTAGATGTGTTTACCGTAAGTACTTTATTGTTGTACTTGAATGGTAACCTAGATGAGATGGAAAGTGCTGGGTAGATAGATGGTAGAAATAAAACAGTTCGGTTTTTGATCAATTTGTTGGATGCAATGATCTAGGATTGCACAAAATAGTGCAATAATGACCAGTGGTGTCTGGCAGCAGCTTTGTTTGGCTAGTTGACTTTTGGTGGAGCTTCCCCCTTGGATGTATTGCCTACTAATGGTATGCATTTGCCAAAACTTGGTGCCAATTGGCCCACTATACACAAGAACGAGTTGTAATTGAATTGAATAATCATCGAGTTTGTGATGCGAAGGTAGAGCACAAATTTTGTAAGGGCAAACTGTTGCGCTTGGCCTAGACCAGAGTTGAGCACTATTGTTATCATATAACTTTCATTGCTATGCCTGATGTTTTAGAGCTGTCATTTACTATTGAGAAATTTCCACCGCAGACAATAATTAAGTTGTTGAGAACCAGAGAATAATGCTGCAAATGATATTTGATTTCACCATGGGCTCTTAAGTCTTAACTATCTTGATTCTTGATCTATCATTTGCATGGAAATGGTTCCATGGATTATGCCTGAGAATGAGCAGATTCTTTTATATATCTTTTTTTTTTTTTTGGCTTGTCTGTTCCCAAGGTGACCTTGCCAATCACCCCTCAATAGAAAAAACCTCTCCCTCCATTTTTAAGGAACCTTAATGCATGATTTTCATTTGTAATTATGAACAAAATTGAAAATTTGTTTCTTGATGTACTCAAAATACCTTTGAATTTTGTAAACCTTGCAGTTGAACTGTACCTATTTGGTTATTTCTGCGACAATACTACTCATATTCCTGGTTGTATATATTTAAAACTTGAGCTGAGCCCATTTCAGATATGTTTTGCCACCATTAATGTAGATTTATCATTTTCATTCCAGGCAAGAAACCACACAGATTTCTTGTGCCGAATGAAGGAATATATGCCTTCGCGATCAGTTTTCACCGATGGGGTCATTATGGCCCTGGGAAAACACTTCACAGTCCAGCCCATGGATCTGCAAACAGTTCTTTTGGATGATGAAGAATTTGTGCCTTCTACAAAGCTGCTGTCACAACATGACCTAGAGCAAATGGTTTCCACCAAAGATTCCCTTTGTAGAGTATAGAAAGTCGATTTACTTTTCTTTTTGTGAAATTGGACCAATTAAATTCAAGGATCCCATGGATAACGGTATCTGTCTGATAAACCACTGACATCGTTAAAATAAGGTTTATTTACATTTGTTCATTGTTCTCTAAAAAAAAGTATCCATATTCTGTAATATTCATTTATTGTACTAATTAAGTTTTGGTTACACATGTTGCTAAAAAAAAGTTTTGGTTACACATTACCTTTTTGTATATTCGAGAATGATGAGTAGATTGGTTTTGTGAAACAGTTTCATAAAAAAAAATCAGTATTTAAGATGTTGATTTGGACCACTAAAAGCTATGTTTTTACAGTACCATTATTCATTTGTTTGTAATATTTCATTGAAATGGAAGATGTCTTTTGCCCCGATTATTATCTACCACTTCCAATACTAGCTTAAAAAAAAAGGCTAAAAAAAAGAAAAAGAAAAAAGGAGGGTTGCATGTTTGCATGATTTGTTTTTGTAAACTCATATAATCTGTTCTAAAATTCAAGAATCCCTTGTTCCTCCTAGTAGGAGTAATATTAATAAATCGTCCAGTTCATCCCAGGGGTCCAGGATAAACCGCGGACAACCTCTTCCACCCGGCGGCTTGGTCGTCCTATAAACCAAAATCGACCCACAAAACACCGGCGGCATAGTCACGATCCGGACATGGTCGAACAGACAGCCGTGAACACTAATCACGAGTTCACGACGCATGTGACACGTCCGATAATTTAGACAAAAATTAATAGCTGAAAATAGTGCTGAAGTTCCCATAGAAATGTCATTTTTGCAGTTCTTGTTTCCTCGTAACACGGTATGTATGCAAGCACACCTTTTTGCAGTAATAAACTGTAAAGCGGCTGGACCGAGATTGGTGAAGTCACTGCAGCCGACCCGACACATGGCTGGCTGCACAGAGCACAGTTTTTGAGCGAAAACAGAGCACAGGTGATTGATAACGACTTTGGACCGCAATATAACGGCAGGCAGACAAGGAAATAACTTGCGATGGGGTAGCATAAATTGACTCGACGTGCAAATAACTCACAGATGCGTTTCGTTTTCTGTTGCTGTTCTTTCGGGTTTATTGTTGCTGATTAAGCAGTTTTGCTTCTAGTGTTGCGTCCAAAACTCCAAATTAAGATGGCGAAGCGGACTGGCAGTGTCTTTGTCAATGGAAACAGAGGATATATTAACATGGATTCCTATACACTCTGGCGAATGTTACAGACGGGGTGTCACATTACAGTCACACCTCGCGGTTTTCCCATTTTGACGACAAAGGTTCCGCGACCTAGGAGTATGTATGTACAGAGGGCATCTTGCCTGCTGCAGCCGACCATCAGGAGGAAGAGGACGACGGGCATGCTCGGTCACTTCAATAGCTCCGGCGACTCGCACAGGGCAAGATCGAGGAAGAGACGACCCTGTCATACCAAGGGTCGTCGTGTGTGCTGCCTAATTACTTGGTTAGATTAGAGGAGGAAGGAAGGTCGTCAGAAGTCTATGATGGGCTCGCCGATGGTGAGGTTGCGCTCCACCGTCCACGGCAGGTTGAAGAGCTTGGCCGTGATGAACTTGAAGATCTTGTTCACGTTGATGTTGTGCGTCGCGCTCGAGAAGAAGAGGGTCGCCTTCATCGCTCTTGCGTATGCTCTGGCCTGTTAGGAACACACAAATCACTTTTAGCAATCAACACGCACAGATTGGTTTCGATAGGAATGGAGCCTCACAATACTACACTCTGCAGCTGCAGTGCTGTAGTACAAGTAACAACTCTAGCCTAGATGCAAAGACTCAACTTCTGATCTTTCAGTGCTACACTGCTACTGGCAGAAATGTAACTAAAACTTCAGTTCTTAACAGAAATTCAGCAGTCAAATAAATCCCTGGAACCTCCCTTCTTTTTCTCAGCCAGACGCAACGTAGCCGTCGGTTCTTTTTAGCATGTCGGGTGACGGGTGATCATCAATCTACATCCTGTAGACCAAGGCCCACAAACAATATTGACGTGCACTCCAATTCCGACGTGTGGTGCTTGTCAAATGGACAAGAAAATGGAGACCTGACCATGCATGCCCAATTGCCATGTTATTCCTAACACAATTGACCACTTCAGTTTTCGTCTAACTACATAAGATGTGTTTTGGGCCTACAACTACTAGTAGTTCACTATGGCTAATGACTCCGATCAACACCAAGGCCCACCTGCTTCAATGTGCATAAGTAGGTGAGTACTCTCTGTTCAGAGCAGTCTTTACTTGCCTAATGTACTCGATGCAAGTTCTGTTTGGGGTTCTACAATGCTGTCGCCTGTCGGTCCCTGTCACATGAGCACTCAGCCGACAGTGTTTGTGGATGTAATCACACTAGAAATCTAGGTTACGTGGCTGTGGAGCATCATGGAAAGAAGCCCAAAATGCTGCACCTAGAAAGATTCAAGAACAGTTGCCTGGTGATGGGTTATGGTAGTTTTTATAGATCTCACGTGAGTTTAATTTTCAGGCCTTTGTTGAATTGCACTGTTTCAGATGAAACAGGCATGTGCAACCACAGCTCCTCTCGTCACAACCAAGGCAATTTCTCATCTTTCTATGCCAGCACCAGATAAACTACATCGGAGACGGTGAAGACCCCATATCCAAGAAACAAAGCTACCAAGAATAAAATTTTGATCAGATCAAACCAGTATTGTAAAATGCACTGCTCACCTGGTTAACGATGGCCCATTGCATTTCAAGAGGAAGCTGAGCAAAGTCATCAAACTTTGTCCCGATTAGGATTGGAATAGCCGTCTGCCAGAAGGGGGGTAAAAAAATAAAGCACAGTTCAGTGAATCAGTAACAATACCAATCTCTCAGCACACACTAGAAGCGTGTTCAATACTACTAAAAGTGTGCGAGCAAATCTCAGAGTTATCAAATTGTTCCAAACAGTTATGCACAGGAGAGTGAGAGGCAGCCCATCTGCTACCGACTGTTCGCAGCAATTTGTAATAGTTTTTCCATATGTTCAGTGAGCACGAAATGCTTCTGCTATAAAATCAGAGGCTACAGAAAGAAAACGCGAGATGTTCACGAAATGTTCAGCACAGAGGAATGCACCAACCTTATTCCATTTCCTCGCCCTCTCGTACCATTCTACAATGCTGCACCAACCAAACGAAGACAGTAATGAGCACCAAACAAGAATTTGCAGTGAAATTCTGGAACTGAGTTGTTTGGAACCGATCTAAACACTAACTTATTAAGCGTGCATCGGCTCGTGAGATCGAACATGTACAGGATCGCCACGGCATCCTTGCACGCGATCGGGATGTGGTCGACGGACTGGTGGTCTCCTGCATCATTTTCACAGGCCAATGGAAATGAAATCATCAAGAAAGAATGGAAATCTGGCATGCACATGAGCCAAAGCAACCAGGTAGCAGAATTGCTGATTCAACGGTGCCTGAGGGTTACCTGCCACATCCCAGATGCTGTAGGCAATCCTAGCTCCCCTGACGGCCATCGTCTTGTCCATGAGATTCAGGCCCGTCATCTGCAAGCCGTTCTGCTCCTCCCCGTCATCCCCCACATACTTAACCTGCAGAAGATGAACGGACATCCATCCACGAGAAGATTAAACTTACAGTGACGATGCACTTGAACACAGGTTCTGCTTGCTGTTAGCATCATCCTTTGTCGATGGTTTCTTGCTCAGATTTGCACGGTGGTTAAGGAATTTCACGATGACAGAAAGGAAGAACGAAAAATAGTTGTTGTATGTAGGACAAAAATTCTAGTGGTTCTGTTGAGTCGAACCAATCCAAACCAAATCCACCGTCAAGATTACACAGCAAGGAATTTATTAGACCAAGTCAACATAACATCAACGACAAGACAGCAACGAAGGAAGACGCGTCGAGGGTACAGTACAGAGCATATCCGGATTAAGTTATTACTAATTAACAGTAACAGTAGGTAGAATCATGACGATCATTAGATTTATAAACATATGGAGAGATTTATTAAGGATGAGAGGAGAACAAGAGCGGTGAGAGGTTAACCGATGGATGATTACCATGAAGCTGGTCTTGCCAATCTGACAGTCGCCGAGGAGGCTGACCTTGAGGCTAACGACGTTATCGACATCGTCAGCCGCGTCGCGAGTGGCCGCGGCGTCGGCGTCCGCATCGGCGTCAGCGGCGCAGTCGTCGTCCCTGTCGACCGGTGACAGAACGGGACCGGCGGCGGCCGGCGGGCCGAGACGGCGGTACCGTCCTCGGCCGGCGGCGGCGGCGCTGCCCCCGCCGCAGGAGGAGCAGGCGAGCAGCTGGTCGCGCACGAGGCGGAGAACCCTGGTGACGACGGCGAGGCGGAGCAGGCGCGCCCAGCGCAGGTCGACCCGTTCCGCCGATGGCGGCTTGCGCCGCCGTGGCCCCGCGCAGAGCTGCGCCACCGTGGTAACGTTCATGGTCGCCGCCGGCGCCGTGGCGGTGGTGGTGGTGGTGGTCATGGCGGCGGCGCGGTGGTCGTCGGCGTTGGCGTCCCG
This sequence comes from Hyparrhenia diplandra, assembly GCA_015847255.1. NCBI lineage: Eukaryota > Viridiplantae > Streptophyta > Magnoliopsida > Poales > Poaceae > Hyparrhenia > Hyparrhenia diplandra. Next base: position 363,285 of record JADLZK010007494.1, on the reverse strand, counting down.
GCGCGCCCGCCGCCCATGCACAACCGGCGCCGTGCAGACTGGAGAGGAGAGAGGAGCCGCTTGGTTGGGAGGCAGGTGGGAGAGGCGGCGGGACGCGGGGAGAGAGAGAGAGATGAGAAAGAGAGGGGAGGGGAGGGAAGGGGAGGGAGCAGCGACCTCCGCGGCGTATAAGCGGAGGCGAGCGGGCCAAAATAGGACTCGCGCTTCGCTTGCTTCTCCTCCTTATAGCCGAGACGCCATAGACGGGCGGGCATGCGCGCACGCCTTTGTCGAACTGGGCGTGGCGTGGCGAGCTTGGCGAGACCCGGCCGCACACGATGCGCGCGCCCGGACAAGGGACGGACGGACGGATAGCAAGCGGGGCGTGTTGTGCCGTGGTGGATGTCACGTTGCCGGTGCCGGTGTTGCGTTGCGTTGGGATACTACCGGGAGGGAGTTGGAATGGCACGCGTGCGTCCGTGCGTGCGTGGTGGTGGGCGTGGCGGGCGACGGGGACCGGGACGGGGTGGTTGGTTGACCACCACGGGACCGTGCCGCGAGTGGCTGTGGCAGGGTCGCCGAGCGCGCGCGGTTGCCACCGCCGCCGGGTGTTGGCGTTGGCGCGCGCGCTTTCGGTCTCTGGTGGCGGATGTCGCGGCCTGGACCGGAAAAAGTCTCGTGCTCAAAGCCCCGTGGCGACCCTCCACGCCGTTGTCCCGATTCGTCTTCCTACGTGTTGGTTCGCTGCTCTGTTTTCCTCTGCTTTGCGTCAGGGAGGTCAGAACGCCGGCCGGCTGCTAGAGCCGTCCATCGATTCCGTCCGTCTCATGGGCGACGGCCGTGCGCTCCTACACGTTTGCGTGACGGCGATCAACCCCGGTTGTTCCTTGCACCTTTCTCTCTTTCTAGTTTCTAGTACGTACTCTACTCCCAACGGCCCAAGCAAGGGTCACGCCGCGGCGGGTGCGCGTGATTCAAAGCGTTTCGTATGCAAAACGCCGCGGTGATTTCCCTGATGATGGCGAATCAGTCCGTGCACGTCGGGTAGGAGGAGTTGCTACCGAAATCCCCTGCAATTATGATGCGGCGGCATTCGGTCCGTTTCTCTCTGCTCCGCTCTAACGGTGCAGTGCAAGGATCGATTTGATTCGCTCTCCTGCTGGTACCGGCCGGCTCGATCGCAGGCAACGTGCACTGCTGCTGCATAACGAGAGGGAGACGTGCTACGGAGCATGTGAGCAACAACGTGCATTCACAGCTCGATCGCACGGATATGGTTCCAAACCGAACCGAACCTTCAGTTTTGAATTAATAAATGTGCTATACGGAGCAACAACATGCACATGCATACGACTTCTGCTAGATCTGCGAGCCTTAATTTCGAGAAATGCCTCGGAGATATATACTTTTATTTATTTTTTTGGGACGAATTAGGCAACGGAGATATATATATATGACTTCGCTGGAAGATGGTCTCATATTTTTTTTAATAAAAAAAAAGATCAGCACATACAAGATATTTTTTTGTACCATTCTGTTGGATTTAATGTGGACCATGTCCATTATTATATCTAATTAAATCGAATAATTCTTGAACTCGTATTAAATATTGTTAATGTTGGCTTTTCACATTGGGCGTTGCATGCAGATCGGCGTTGCATGCAGAGAAAATAGCCAAGGCATTAACACTAGTAATTAACTAATGGAGTTTCAAGGCAACTAACTCTATTAATTCTGGTGGCTAATGGAGAGGAGTTACGGGAGTTCAAGAGAGGTGCATTGGTTACGAGAGTTAGTACGTCTCTCAATTTTCCATGTCCGTTTCTTGATGCCTGGCTCCTCTTCTGCCTCCGAGAGTATAAGAGAGAGAGAGGGATTGCCTTGAACTTGAGGAGTGAAAATACAACAACAACATTCAGTTCGCTGCAAACAAAAGTTTTCCCGTCCCGGTTAGTGCGCGCACACGAACTGGGAGAGTAGAGCCTCCGGAACGTCTGCAGTTCATCGAGTTCACCTGCTCGGGTGGAGATCGGCAATCACGTTTTTGGGGAGTGTCGCGGTGCGGCACGACTACTCGCTGATTCAGTTCATCTACTTCCGACGCTCACTGCGGACGTCTTCTTCCTCTTCCTCCTGGCGATTGGCTGACAAGATCGACATCAGCAAAGGGTCATGACGTTCACTGGTGCTTCCGGTTCTGAACGGGGTATGATCTCGTTATTCATCTCCTTAGTTTTATTGTCAATATCTTGATAATTTCAGTTAGCGTTAATAGCATGATAGACTTGTTATATATGTGGAATATCACTAGTCTTATCTTGCTGGTTAGTGCTAAATTTATGTTCATGATGATGTTTATGATACACCTTTTACACAAGCACATATATGACATCATCTTTACCTTGCTTGAGTCTTTTTTATGGATTAAATTAAAAATGAATTTACCTAATTTTCTAACACATTCTTCATGGAGATCATTGTCACCATTTGCTGGGCAATCTGGAGCTTGAGAAATGATATCATCTTTCGGGGGATTCCTAACTCTATCCAGAGAGAGGTTGTCAGGTGTTCAAAGAAGAATTTGCTTTAGAGCCTGTTCGGCTTGGTCTATGCCGGGCTGATGCTTTGTGAGAGAAATACTCTTCTTGGTACGCTGGGCTGGCATGGCCGATCTTTGTGAGAGAAAAAATATGCTGACCGGCTGGCCGATAAGCCAAGCGAACAGGCCTAGTTATTCTAAGAGCAAAAGCTAGACTTCACCCTGTAATAGATCAATGGCTAGAAAATCTTGTATAGTGTTGTTGATTTTCTTTGTTTCTTTTCATGTATCTTAAACTTGTACTGTAATTCTGTTTTATTTATATCAATAAATTACCAGTAGGGGTGCAAACCCCTCCTGTTTCATTAAAAAAAAGATTTTTTTTTGCAATTTGCATATAAGCTATATATTACTATAAAAGTAAAAGAAATTCCCCACCTTTCCACCGTGGTCTTATCTTTTTTTTTTTCAATAAGAATAATAATGAGCTAGCTATATTGATTTATACGGCTTCAATTCAGCTTGTTCCAACGGAGATACATGTTGTACGTGATGCTAAGAAAGGTGCAAGACAAACCACGTGTGTGCCTAGCGTGGCATCGTCTCGGGTGAAGGTGAGCTAGGTGAACTAAATCGGGGCTTACACTATTACTATTTCTCCATTGTGCATCTTTTGCTAAAAGGATGTCTCGGGTGAAGGTGAGCTAAATCTGGGCTTACACTATTATTATACCTCCATTGTGAATCTTTTTTCTAAAAGAAACTCCACCATTGTGAATGAGGCGTAAGTCTATTTGTGATCCATGTATGGCTATCTAATCAAAAAGTTTTAAGACTGGTTGGTCGAGGTTTTTTAGAACTATGGGTTAGTTGAAACTTGAAAGGCTGCAATAGGTGGATCCATGTATGACTATCTTATATTATAAAAAGTTTCTTGATGCTAAAGTTTATGTACAAAGTTTGATCTTTAAGTGTGGATGGATGGAGGAAGGAAATGGTAGCTACTGTCAGCAATTCCCCGAATCCGATACCGCGAAATAAGAACTTGGTGTGCACTCAAAATTTCAAAGGAAGACGAGGTCTGGAAAGAATCTGAATAATGGGATTGGATCTCTAGCCGTTGAATTTTTTTTTTTTTTTTTTTTTTTTTTTGTACGTAGGCGGTCCTGAATATTGTCACCAAATCGATTGTCAAGGTCGATAGGAGTTGTACGTGAGCAATGCACGTTCCTGAATCCTGATCCTCAAGGAGAGGAAACGAGACAAAACAGTCACATCATGTCGATCCCTGTCGTGTAGTAGTTCTCGTCCTAGCCACCCACGTACGTCCTCGTCGATCTTTTAACTCCGTAAACCTCATGGCAATGGCATCTCGCTCTCACGTACTAACCACGTGCACGCGGTGATCGTCTGTAACAGTGGAAAGGAACAGATAATAAGCTTAGGCGGTTGGATCTGTGATCCTGATTGAATTCACCAGGCGATCGATCGAGATGCAATCTGACCGTCACCGGCCCGCCTCTGGAATCTGGATTGCTGCTGCTGGGCTGGGATCCGGTTAAACTATGCGGCCGGCCACTGCAAACTGCATGCATACTACAGCTGCCAACTGCCATGTCCGGACAAGACGGAGCAGAAGAAAAATTGGCTGGGCTCGGCAGCCGGCTGCAGGTGAATCTTGTACCGGACGCACGGGGATCGACGCCAACGTGCCGCTGCCGATCTCATCTGCAGGTACAGTAGAAATAGTCTGGAGCAACACGAGCAGGGAGGGCATGGGGCTGGGCTGGGCGGCGGCCTCAGGTGCGGTGAGCGAGTCCTGCTGGCCGGGTCGGCTACAGTTGCGGGCGCATGTGAATGCGATGCCACCGGCTAGCTGTTACGGTCAGCGGCGGCGGCGTCGGCGGCGAGGGAGAGTGCGCCGGGGCGCCGGGCCGCCGGGCGCACCGCATGCACACACGCACGCGCATGGCTTGGATGGACTTTGACTCGGCCGCCGCCGGGGCACGGTGGGCAGTGGGGCTGCGGGCGTCGTGAGCCGTGAGTCGTGGCTACGTACGTACGCGCGCGCGTCCCGGTCCCGGCACCGGCACCGGCCCGTCAACGTCGCTGTGCTCTACTGATGGTGACGGTCGCCGTCGTCGTCCCAGTGGCAGTGGACGACCAGGAAGCCGTCTCGAAGCTCGGCGCACTTTTTCCGCGGTAGTGCTAGTATACGTGCAGCGATATTGACATGTTCGTGGTCGTTCCTCAAGATTATTTACAACTAGCTATCCCAACTTGTGCCCTCACTTTCTAGCTCCTTTTTCATATTCATGTACTCCTGTATTTTTTGTGTGTTCTTTTAATATAATTTCCAATAGGGGCTCCTTGCCTCCTTGTCCCTCCTGTTCCTTTTAAAAAAACGCAACTTGTGCCCAAACTATTTGTGATATATTCATAAATTGATAAATTTTACTTTGAGACAACTAGGAACATACGTGGTTGACTATTTCACATTGCAAACGACCAAATTTGTTTATGTATCATTGTAAATTCATGAATGTTTGTTATATGATATTGCATGGTTATTTTCTAAAGTTTATATCATACATAAGGAGAGGGAATATTGGGAATTCTCGTTTTTGCCCTTGCCTTCATATACTTGATCATAAACACCACTACCACATGAGTTCCACGGGCAATCACCTTCCTTACCCTCTCGCTCTTTCCACTCGCAGTCCAAGCTCCTAGGTCTATTCAATCATGATGGAACAACGTATGCCGGAACCAAAGGAGCTACGAATTTGAACATGAGAGAAGTGATGGTGGAAGCGAAGCATGATGTTGAGACCGTCCCCACAATTTTGAACATGATGCCGTAGGACACGAAAGTGGAAGCGGTTGGGGGTGGGGGCTTATGGGTTGTTATGGCCAGTTAATTAGTTATTTGTCCACCGTGGAGTCAGCTTCGATCGGCGCGCTCGCCGAAGGTTATCCGGAAACGTTAAGCATCCTTACAAGCATTTTTGCATTGTAGGTTCAGCTTTTTGACAGGCGCTGTAGACATTCTCTTTTTGTCTCCTTTTTAAGCGTTTTTATAGGAGCCTCTTGTACATGGCCTTAGCGGCACGAGCGGATGGGGTGATTTAGTCGTGGTGTGTGTGTGGGTGGGGGCTTATGGGTTGTTATGGCCAGTTAATTAGTTATTTGTCCACCGTGGAGTCAGCTCGGATCGATCGGCGCGCTCGCCGAAGGTTATCCGGAAACGTTAAGCATCCTTACAAGCATTTTTGCATTGTAGGTTCAGTTTTTGGACAGGCGCTGCAGACATTCTCTTTCTGTCTCCTTTTAAGCGTTTTTACAAGAGCCTCTTGTACATGGCCTTAGCGGCACGAGCGAGACTGTAGCCAAAGGGTGATTTAGTCGTGGTGTGTGTGGGTGTGGGGGGCTTATGGGTTGTTATGGCCAGTTAATTAGTTATTTGTCCACCGTGGAGTCAGCTCGGATCGATCGGCGCGCTCGCCGAAGGTTATCCGGTGTTAAGCATCCTTACAAGCATTTTTGCATTGTAGGTTCAGTTTTTGGACAAGCGCTGCAGACATTCTCTTTCTGTCTCCTTTTAAGCGTTTTTTTACAAGAGCCTCTTGTACATGGCCTTAGCGGCACGAGCGAGACTGTAGACAAAGGGTGATCTAGTCGTGATGTGTGTGTGTGTGTGGTGGTGGTGGTGGGGGGGGTTGACATGTTGAAGTTGTTGCAATGTGGTGTGGTTACCACCCTAAGGGTAAACAAACCTCCTTCCACCAAGTTGTGTGGGAGGGAAAGACATAGATGAGGTCTGACTTTAAAGGAGGATGTCAAAACAACATTTATCCAACCTCTTTTTTTTTTTGCGACAAACATTTGTCCAACCTCTATAATGATACAATGTGTCTGCGGTGCAAACCTTTTATTTGGTGGCCCAGAACAAATTTTGCCTAATTAATTAGTCTATAGGATGAAGATCTAACCGTCAGTTGTCCTTTCTCTCCTGTCTACTTGCTTTGTTTTTTGTGTGTGTGGTGGGGAGAGTCCAGTCTGCTTGGTTGTACAACAGATACACTTATCTCCACTTAAATAGGCTATTATGGAAAGATAAGGGCCATATCCTTAATAAAGAAAAGCTAATCTCACGTGCTAATGTATTTATCCATCCTCAGCACAGTGACTTTGAAACTGCAAAATCTCTTGGCGCCGCTTGTTGCACTGCAGAAAACAGAGGAGTGTTGTTGCCCTAAGACTGTAAGACACCGACCGCGTGTTGTGTTGGTTACAAACTAAACACGGGGAAAGCCAGCTCCAGCGAACTTTGAGCACACGGCCGCTAGTGGCAATGTCCAAGACGAATAGTTATAGTATAAGGATACTCAAAGCGAGTGCCTTGCGCGTTTTGCTATGCTGCCGTGTGTGCTCTGTTTTGTTGCTCACAGGCCGCTACTTTGAAGATTCTTGTCGGCAAAACCTCCGCTGCCCAGCCCGTCTCGGTCTACACACGCATGCAGTAATCGGGGCATGGAGCGCTCAGCGGAGGCTGAGACGTGTCGCCACCATCACAACGATTCGTAGGACACCATCAATCAGAGGTGATCAGGAGCAGGAGGGGCTCTACCAATCTGCATCTGCATGCATCGAGCAACGTACAGTACTCGCTTGCCTTTTCCCTGTTGGCAGCCTTAGCTTTTGCAGAGCTCGCCTGCACTGCACCCTGCAGTCATGTGTTGTGCATGCATGCCAATGCAATGCCTGCCAATCTGCCATGCATGGCTAACTGAAAAAGGGATCTGCTGAGCTGATGTGTGAGGTGAGGTGATGACTCGCATCAGTAAGAGCCGCCGAGTCACAGCTCATCGCAGGCATCTTGTGATGGTCTGTTGGAGCGAGACAACGATGGGTTAACGGTGGCCTAGCTATAGCTAATCTGGTGGTTGGATTTATGCTAGACACCGGCCGGCTAGCTAATCACAGGCTCACAGCTAGATTTTAAACTAATTAAGCAAATGCCTTTTAAGATGCCCTACTAGTAGTACGTAGCAGATTGAGCTCGGCGGCGCGCAAACACACCTTGCGCAATGACTGCGTACCTTGCAGTTGGTTTAGTATGTCACAACTCACAAGCACATAGAAGAGCTGCTGGGTTCGGCTACTCAAAGACAGATGATGAAGCTTCACGTGTACTCTGGGATACCAGTAGCAAAAAGCAACTATCCAAGTGCTGGGTGGCTTGAAACCCTTGGTCAAAACCAGCAGCACTGACGACCCGGCCATTCACTTGAGTGCACACTGATGGAGTATATTTGATGCATGATTAATGGTTGGTTGAACTTATTAAATAATTGCACTTGATGCCTCACTGATCTTTATTTAGTTAGCTCTAGCTTGATTACTCTATGTGACCGTACATATATATATGAACGTTGGCGGCCGTTATGAATGATTATTCCACGAGTATTGTCTCAGCTTTAGGTGGATTATATGTGACTTGTGAGATTGTATGTCAATTTGATTGAGACTAGGCAGAGATATCGCTTCTCATCGATCTTTAATTCCTGTCGTCCTACCAGCTGATAATTAACCAATTCGTGTACAACGAACTAATTAACAAGGACACGTACAATTAGGCAATGATCGATCGAGATGCATATATACGGTTTTGGAATTAATAATGCTGCTATGTGTATCCATGATAAGGTAAGGTACAAATGGATGCATGCATGCAGCAAACAGTTGTAGGACGACATTTGCAACTAAAAACCATGCCATGCCATACCTATACCGGCCAGGCCATATTGATTCTCGAATATCTGTGCATGCCTACCGTCCTTGAAACAATTAATAAAATCGTTTCTTGCATGGCTGAAAGGCCTCTTGCGTCCATGACTCATGTTACAAATTAATCTTGCAGGGTTAATTTGTCGTGTCGTGTGTGCTGAGAGTAGCGATTGACGACGTTGCAACCACCGGCCAGACGGCGCCGGAGTAGAGTAGTGCTGATTATATTTCAGACTGCAGACAAGTGTACGTACGGCGATCGCCGCGTTCTATACTTGGCTACACGTACCGAGACACTTCATCAGTCTATATATGTAGGCCTCATGGTATGTGAATAGCTTATTATTAGACGTGGCGTATATATATACACCTTATTATAATGGACTCATGCATATCATGTTGATTAGTCAAAGTGGGATCATCCGGCCCTTGAATGAAGAATCAAGAAGGTTAATTGCCAGAAACCAACAGTGCTAACTGCCTCGATCTGTTTACGGTGAATTAGATGTTTCAGTGCCGGTCGACTCACGTCACATTGTCATTAAGTAAACCTCACAATAAACAAACGAGGAATCAACCAACACGCTAAACAACCGGCAGGAGCTAGATTTGTTAACAGCTAGCCTTGAATATATGCAATGGCATCATGCATCTTCGTTGGCTTTAATTAAATAGAGAATTAAGTAGTGGCCCTTGCTTATTAGTAACTAATTTCCTTGACAGCACTAAGCCCTACCACTACCGAAAAAGCTAGAGCAGCAGAGCGAGATCGAGCGCGTAAACTAAAGTATAAATAAGCAGCTAGACAAGTGGAATCAGAGACAGACCACAAGCCGCACAATAAAGGATACCTTTTCTCGATCGGTCGACCGATCCACTCGCTTTGCCTTAGCTTCCCTTAGAAGCACATCACTACTTATGCTCATGCACACAACAGCGGCATGAAAAAAGGTAGCTAGGAGGAAAGCTAGCTACCAAGCTACTTGCTTGGTCATGTACACATAACACAACACCACATCAATATATTTTTATTCGAAAAGCATGCTTGGTCAATATCACAATATGGATGGATGTAAAGATTGATGCTCCAACATCATCCAACCGGTGGTTTTGTTTATTCGCAATCTCGCATGCACACACCACCTCGAACCTATATATTAGCTCATCATATGCACATGCATCGTGTCAGTTAGATCTATGGCAGCTCGTGGGCGCGCTGCTTCGAAGGAGGGAGAGATGTCATGGGCATCATATGCGGCAAGTCAGGAACAAATCAGTGGCTAGAATAGAAAGAGAGGAATTCCCTTTGCTCTCCTTAAGTTTAGTTCCGTTTGCTCTCCTTGAGTGTAGGCATGATAGTGTGAGGCTGCATGTTAGTGTAAGGTTTGGCTATTTCTATTCCCTCTAATCGGCACTTTGGAATCAAACAAGAATCAGTTATCTCTAATCTCCTCTCTCTCGATGACTCAACAACACCTAGGGCAGCTACCCTAGAACTAAGCCTGTGGTAGAGGGATATAACCTCACCGGAAAGACACTATCGTCATGGATTCAAGGTCCATGCCAATTACTATCCCTCTGTCCCAAATATAAGTCATTCCAATTTCTCGAGAGAGTCAAAGCATCTCAAGTTTAATTAATTATTAATAAGATAACAATATTTCTGATATCAAAAACTACATTTATCCTATTTGCACTCTTTATTAATTATTATATTTGCATAATATATCTATTCGACATAAATTTTGTAATTATTTTCTATAAATTTTGTATGCTTTCAACTCTCTAAAATATTGAAATGACTTATAGTTTAGAACTAATGGCGTATATATAAAAGCGGCCAACAAGAGAAGAGGAGCATCTCCAGTGGTTTCCAAGCAAATTGCACTTGGCAAAAGTTGCAATTTGCCAAGTCCGTGAGATGTTTGTCAAGTTAAATCAAACCTCATCTCCAACGGGTTTGGCATTTTTAACTCCCGGCAAAACTCAAATTAGTGGTTGCATGCGGCATGCACGGGAGAGAAGCAGCATTCCACATTTAGAGAGGAGTTTTGCAAGTTGAGATTCATTATTAAAATATAATAACATTTGGACCCTCAAATTGCCAAGTCTCACCAATTTGCCAACCCAAATGTCAAACCATTGGAGAAAAATTCATAGTTTTTTGCATAAATATGGAATGCCAACTCCAAATGCCAAAAATGAGTTGCTCTAACGACATGGGCACTTGTTTGTCAAAAAAAAAAAAAAAAACGACATGGGAACTGAGTTAGGCCCCATCATGGTTAGCACCGGCCAGCGGCCAGGATATGACACGCGAGCTTATTAGCGCTTGCTTGCTTCGGCAAGTTATTGGGCACCGGCCGCGGCTGGTTGCGGCCATGCACGTACGGCACGGAGCCACGTACATACATGCCCTTGGGCTTAGTAGGCCTGGATGCCTCCGATCCGGCCTTTTGCTGCTCGTATTGTTCAATGATGGACGATCTTTAGATTGGACATGTGTCTCTCGTTGTCGTCTCTGCATGAAAGATCTCCTCGTTGGGGCTTGGGCCATCATCACACCACACGGGAGACCGGACACCTCGCCGGCCGGCCGGCCGGCCGTTGAGCCGTTGCCGTCGAGACTGCCGTGGCCTGCAGCATGGCGTGTAGCAATGGCTGACCTTCACGTGTATCTTTTAATTTGTTTCTGATCATGTGCTCGCACTGGTTCGCATCTCACGTCTGTGCCGTGCCGAGATTTGCCCGCACCGCAAGTAACACCTGTGAGTAGTAGTTGTGCCCGGATAATGACACTGTAATAATAAATAATTAAACAAGTATATATATTTTCTAAGTCCTAATAATCTTTGGAGCATCTCGACGTTGTTTACTTGTTTGGACAGATCATCTATGATCTATCTACCTTGGCTTTCCATGAGGACGAAAGCCTGTCCCTGCGTTTCCAATTAATCGATCGATCGGAGTCATGGCAGAGGTTGGTACCAATTCCTTTTTTTTTTTCTCAAGGATGACAAAGATTGAGACATGCACGGCAGTGATCTTACGAGAACTTAGTTGTTGTCGGGAGCAGGATTGGGGTCAGCGATTTGGATATCTTGGCAACCAACGCAAAGCTAACAGTGGGGGCTGCAAGATGGGCTAAAACCGATGCTGGAAAGCCAGCAAGGAAGATGGGCTCATGCCACCTGCCAATCCTAATCAGGTTTTATTAAGGCTGGTCAAGTTTCGTCAGTTGCATCATCGACTCATTTTCAGGCAAGAATCATACATGGCTTGCTCCCTATTCATTCATATTCAGCAGTACATCAGAAAGATATATATATATATATATATATATATATATATATATATATATATATATATATATATATATATATATATATATATATATATCTCCTGATCTAAATGCTTGTGTTCGGAGCAGAATGTTAGTTCAGAGTGTTGCATCAGGGTGGATGTGAGTCTGACAAATCGGGGGAGGTCACAACTTCTGCTCTGAAATGGTCTCACAGTGGAAGAGGTTGATGCGCTACTTCTTAAACAAGATGAAGAGTCATTCACAAGTGGCCACATTTCGCACCAAACAAAGATTCTAACTTCACATTTTTTTTTGGAATATGCTTTCAGATGGTAGCTACAAATACAATAACTTTGGTAGGAGTTACTTCAAAATGAAGAAGGCCAGCTTGACAGAAGTTGAACCTGCAACCGAATTCTACTCCCAGATATTGCTGATTAGGAGATCCAGACTCATTGCTGTTGGGGAAAAAAAAACCTAAAGCTGTTGTATTTTCTCTGAAGACAATGCTCTGAAGCTGATTCTGATGCTACGTTTTCACGTCAGAAGTCACAGCAAGGCACATACAGGAAAACCACTTCAGCATCAACTAGGCCTCTGTGATAGGAGAACTTCCACTTCGAAGCAGGGCCGCACATTATTTTGGTATTATAAGTTACCCTGTGGATGTATGTGGTAATGTGGATTGTGCTTCCGTACTGCCAATGCTTGGATGCTGACTGCCATTTGGTCTCTTCTTGAGAGCATTCTTCACCTCCTCCTCTTTCTTATCAACAAAAGAGATCAATGACTTGATGGTAGTTAACCTTGCTGGCCTGTTTAGAATCTGTTGGGGCTCAGGAAACTGAGCCTCAACCTGGTTACTGTATCTGCTGTACTGACAGAAAATGCGGAGGAAGAAAATTACAAGAGCAACGAGACATGCAAGGCCACAGATGAGGAAGAGGCCCCAGAAGCTTGATAGGCTCAAGGAGTTCGACCCAGCGCCATTGTTGTCTGCAGCGCACTCTGTCTCACTTAACCACTCGTTATGGATCCTTTGGAGATTGCCGTTCTCCGATAGTGCCAGGATTGCCGTTGATAAGTCCTCAGCGAGAGGGGAGTCTCTTGGGAAGGCCTGCACCAAAAAACAGTACAATCACAAGATGTTCTGAACATAAGTAAATGCTTGTGTTTTGACTTAGAAAGCGAACCCACTTACAAATCCCCATCCACTTTTTGTGAAAGCCTGACCAACTGTCTTAAACTTGCAGTATTTTGACAAGAAGATCTCAACATATGGAAGCTCGTCGATTATTGCAGCAACACCACCATTTCCTGAACCTACCTCTAGTGCTCTTGCATAATCTGATGGGCTGTTTAGTGGCACCAGACGGGACTCGGCAATATTGAGCTCATCCACAAGGTAGTTTCTGGAAAAAGATCCAACTTGATAGCCAATTGCACTTGAACTAGAGATCAAGCTATCGAGGCCCTGTATCCCTGAGGTTAGCTCCTGAACCGTGAGAAGTGATGTCAAGTTTGCTGTGTAGCTCGAGTTAATAATGAGCACAGCAAAGAGCCAGATAAGCAACACAAATCTACCAAGCGCACTAACTGTGTTCTCTCCTGAGTAAAGAAATGAGAAAGGAGGTTATGAGTGGACTAGGAAACCCCTTGAAATATTTTGACTAGTTTCACGTCAACACTTACTGTGTGCAAAGAACATGGTAGAGAAACTAAACCTGAAAATGCACAAAGATTTCATATATAAATAAAAACAAGATGCTTAAAAACCAGAAGAGGACGAAAAATAGGTACAAAATGCAAATACTAACCAGCACACTGTCATAATTTGTTGCCTTGGAGGTCCACGAAACTCAGTGTTGGTGCGGTGTTCAAGTACCCAAACAACTGCACCCACGAAGAGGAATACAACAACTAGGACACACCACATCCGGAAGGTGAATGGTTTCAAAAAAGCCCAAGCATTTGATTCAATCACCCTTGCCGGAGCTACAATGATGAGGCCCGATTCTATATATGGTTGTGTAAAATCAACAAGTCTTGTTCTATTCGTCACTATAGCAATGTCCCCTACTGCAGCATCAAAGTACTGAATGGGAACGATAACAGAAATAAGAACATTTGTATAATGAAATATTCAAGGTGCTAATCTAGGATAAATTGGAATTGAAAAGGCTTTGGACGAATGTTACTCACATTTTCAGATACTTTTTGAACAAGTTCACTGTAGCTAGGATTCTTCAAACCATCACCAAATAAAACAAACTTGTATGAAACTGGATAGGGCAACAAGCTTATTGCAGCTTTGAAGACATCAACTGCAAAGCCCTTTACTCCATCAGGACTATTGTCTTGCATAACAAATTCTTTGTAACTTGTTCGGAGAGGTACTCCAATCCTCATAGGCTTCCCATGATATGAAAAGACCCAACCGCGAGGTTTCTCAGAAGTCTGACCAGGCCATATAACACTATGGAGTTCTACATTGTTGACTGAAGAGTCCAGTGCTGATGAATTTAAGCTTTCTGGAGCAACAACTGAGAGACCAGAAGAATTTGACCAATATCCAATGGTTCTTAATCCTGTACCACCAATATTCAGAATATCATAGGATGGGTGTACCAAATCTCGATCCAAAGTAAACTGAATTGGACCAGAAACCCCTGAGAAGTTTGCACTCCACACTTTCTCCAGTAGTTTATCTCCACTGTTGAAAATCCTAAGAGAATCTAACTGAAGGCTACTTCCCTTTTTAGCTTGCAAATTTGGGTCAGCAGAAAAAGATATAGCATTCCCTTCTCTCAGAAACCGCTCAACAGCATGAGCAACTAACCATAGAGAGTCATAAGCATGCATAAAGTAAGAGCTTCCATTAGTAGTAAGATTATTCGACTTGGACAAAAAAGCACGCTGAATATCAGAATCAGCTATATGCTGCCGAAGCACAAGAACACCCTGCGTAAGTTCCATCACATCAGGATTACCATGCTCAGAAGAATCTATCACTGCAGAAAGCCAGTCTGTTGCTATCCATACATAGCCACTGCTCATCATCCCCAAAGATTTCGCAGCTGAGAGCACGTTAAGACCAGAGTCAGGGTTAACGTGGATAACATAGACGCGAGACTCCATGTCATTTACCTGCATCAAGATATCCTCGATAGTAGTCTTTGCAGCACCAGGTGGCAACTTAGCTTTGTAGGATATCTTGCACTTCCTTTTTGCAAGGGCGTCACCTAGTGCTGAGATGCCACCTCTACCGTAGTCATCATCAACATATATGGCAATGACTTGTTTCCATTGATATTGACTAATGATGGCAGCGACAGCACCCATTTGGTAGTAATCACTTTGCGTAGCCCTCACAAAATATGGGTATTCAATGGAAGAAAGTGTAGGATCGGTGGCTGCGAAAGAGATAAGTGGGACATGGAGTTCATTGACAGCATGGGAAATGACATGAGCAACAGCCGAGGATTGTGGACCTAATACGGCGACTACGTCTTTAGCCAGAAGCTGCAATGCTGCACAAGAAGAACTGTTGTTAAACTCTTCATGCTTCCAATGCAGCACGTTACAATGCATATTAACTTCAATGTAATGAGGATAGACAAAGGGAAAGCTCTATGGTGCCCATATATATAAAAGATAGGCGAGTTCAACATTTTCCATGTCAAGACACAAGACTTTGAATTTCCAAATTAATTTAGTTTCTAATATCTGACTTTTACTTGGTTGCTGATATAAAGGAACAGCAAACGTGCAGAGTGATACGAATACAATCTTTCTACTGCAGTTCCTAGTACAGGTATGAGTTCATGTTGTTTTATCTGCAGTGATGAGACCTAAATAATGGGAAATTACTAGTTCATATAATGTGCACCACTAGTTATTCTGTCACCAATTTGTTTCCAATGAATATTCTGTTTCTAATTAGTAACCAGGGCAACAGAAGATTAACAAAATACTGATATATGCTACTAAGAATTAGCAAAGGAAAGATAAAGTCAAAGCCGAATTACAGATACAGAAGCAAAAGGAGGTTCAGACCTTCTATGGTGCCAACAAAGCCACTGCAATTGGTGTCCTGCATAAGAACACTCAGTTTCGTCCCCAAGAGTATGCTAGGGTCAGCATTGACATCCGCAACGGCGAGCTCGATAGCGGGTCTCACTGCCTTTCCGATAACCGAATCAAATGTGAACAGTGCACCGATGCGCACCTCAGCTGGCCTTGTGAGGTTGCCGTTCTGGTTAGCTGCTACGGTCCCACTGACGAACATGCAGGCGCACAGAAGCAGGGCTGCAAAGTGAGCAGAGCCCATCCTTCCAAGGACCAAGAAAACAGTATCGTCTTGCCAACGACCTTAATTTGGTGTCCGAACAGCCTCTTCAGTTATACGTAGTCTGCAGAGCATGAAACGGGGAATAGAGGTCGCATCCAGGAACCTGGAGAGCTCACCTGGTTTCGTGACTGTTAATTCTGCAATTGCAACTCAATGAGCGATGAACTGCTTGATCGCGAGAAAGCTGAAGACATGACTAGATTATCAAGAAACCTCATCTTGTCCTCTGCCCATCCGTTCTAGAGGCCGCCTACCAACTGTTCGACGAAATACTCGACGGACCGGAATGGCGAGCAGAGCTTGGCTTAATCCCTAGTCTGCGATAGAAACACAAAAACAAATTCAGTAAGCTCAGCTCGCCCAGCGCTCCAAAAACTCCAACGAAAATGATGACACGGTGCTTACCAAGTACCATCTGCTTGGCGGTGCCATGGTGGGAGCTAGGAAGCCAAAACCAAGCGAGGGGCGGACGGCGATGATCCACATCCACAGGCGAGCGCCACGAAGCCACATTCGGCAGCTCCTAGTGGGGGACAAGAGTAACCGGATGCTGGAGCGGATTCGTAGGAGATCTTTTTCTGGGAAGCGGCGGATGCGAGAGTGGAAAGACAGGCACATGTGGGTCACGAAATGGTAAGCGCGGCTTTGTGACCTCGCAAATTGCGATTAGATTCCTTCCACCTAAAAAAGTATCCTTTTTCTTTCCCTCCTCGTGAAAAAGGACCACAAAGAACTTGAGCGCTCAGACGGTCCGGGCCAGACTTCTGTCACGAGCAAAATCGGCTAACACTTATAGTCCCCTTTCTACCTAAACATCGGTAGCTTGCGTTTCCTGATAAATGACTTGACTATATATAAAAATATCAATAGTACATTGTCAATATTATTGTAAAGATCTTTAAATCTAGTTTTTTTAATAAATTTAAGATACAAATGTCGAACGAACTTTCTACAAATCGAGTTAAAAATATTAAGGGGTTGAGGGAGTAAGGCGATAGACTATTATTTACATAATGCAAACTATCGGTGTCTATGATTTTTAAAAAGAACTCTTCCTTTCATCATGTCACTTTTATTTCCTCCCTCCTTTTTTTTTATATATGGATCATATTCTCTCACCATAAACATACATGGCTTGCAGCTATGACATCTCTAGAACACCTACTTTTTTATTTGATTTTACATGGACACTGAGGCTACGACTACCTGTAAAAATAGGGATGCAAGGAGGGGCGGGTTTGCTGCACCAATCCATTGGGCCGCTTACACCACCAACCTAGCCCATTTAGATAGAGTGGGTTGAAGTGTCCAACCTGCATATCCTAGCGGCAGCCCACATCTCGCATTATTCATCCCACGACACAAGCTACGTGTTCGGCTCCCCTCTGCTGTCGTCCTACTCGAATCCGGCGTCGGCTTGGGAACACCCATGGCGAGCGCCGTTCGACATGCTTCTCATACATACTCCCTCCGTCCCTAAATAGATGTCATTCTCGCTTCCCGGTAAGAAGTTAACGTTTTCAAACTACCAAAGAATTATATATTAAAATATATAAATATTTACGTTAAGTAATTAGTATCATTGGAAATATCTTTAAGTCTAGTTTTTAATAAATTTATTTGGAGATATAAATGTTGCACGTATTTTCTATAAACGTAGTTAAAGTTGGAAAAGTTTGGCCGGCGCGACCCGTTTTGACATCTAAAAAGGGACGGAGAAGTATAGTTGTTCTAGCCATTGATTCCGCTGTTGAGCGCGCCTCCACGAGCTCTGCTACGTTGCTATCGCGCTCCGGTGGCAGACCGTGCAGCCACTTGGCGTAGACCCTAATGTTATCGTTAAACACGAATTCCATGCGGCGGCAGAGCACATGGACCGGTTCAAAGTGGCCGCGGTCTCACGCCGGGCCTTCGCTACCAGCACAAAGGCCTTCTCTAGGTACCAGAACGCCAGCTCGTCGTCGGACTCTATGGGAGAAGACATCATGTCGCCCTCGCCAGCACATTCTTGCATATCCTTGGAGAAGACGTCGTGTTGCACGCCTTCTGGAGGACTCATGGGAGTCGACGGTGAGGGTGCCTACTGCCAAAGGACCACGGTGGCGGTGGCGAGGAGCAAGACCAGAACCTGTGTGTCTGCATGTGTGCATGAGTCTGCTAATAAGTGGGATGGCAGAACCCGCATCTTGCCCGTGTTTATCATGTGGAAAAAGTTTATATCACACCCCACCTATGCGAGTGGCGGCAGCACTATATAACCCCAAATATATGAAACGGTTTATATCACTCACTGAACTTTTCAAAACCGGTTAAATTACCACCTAAAAAAGTTTTGAAAAATCATAGTAAATCATAGAAAAATCATAAAGGAAAATCCAATTGTGTTAGACTCTAAATAAGTAGATCTACACAATGACCATATAATATGATATACTTTAATACATTTTTTTTACAACTATGAGGAAAAGCATAGATCTAAAGCTACAACAAAAAAAATATACTAAAGCATACCATATTATGTGTTCATTGTGTAGATCTACTCATTTGGAGTCTCATACAAATTGTATTTTCCATTTTATGATTTTTCAAAACTGCTTTGGGTAATTTGACCGGTTTTGGAAAGTTCAGAAGGTGATGTAGACCATTTTATAGGTTGAGGGCTTATGTAGTCTACCTCACATAGGTGGGGTGTGATATAGACTTTTTCCTTTTTATCATGCTGGCCGTTGTGGGCGGCTTGGCGGACGTGGGGCGGGGTTAGCCGCTGCCGCCCCGCTTGTGTCCTTATGTAAAAGTGATACACTAGAGAAGACTTTATGGACCTCTGTCCCTGCGACTATATCATGGATCAAAATTCTATTGAGACAAGCGCAAATAGTGTCTTAAATGAGATGGCGCAAAAAAAAAAAAACTTATATATTTATTTGCCTATAATACATCAACCATGGGGTCTAGGACTCCAAACATTCACCAACAGTTTTTCACGTGACGCAAGGCTGCAACATACAAGCCAGGCTAGTGAAAAAGAGACCCAATTCTAATTCCCTGGAGTTAGTTTTTTTACCCATTTAGAGAAACAAACAGAAGAAAGTGCATCTTATGAGTCAGTTTTGAACGGGTACCAGCAAACAAAAACGGCCCACACAGATTGACAATCGGACTTGGAGATTTATATAGCGCAACACGTCATACGTTTTATAATTCATCTAGGAATCAAATTTCATCTTGTGCATTAAAAAAAGGTGTTGCTCTATCTTGCTATATGAGGGGTTTAAAAATCTATCGATGATCATATCATGCGTTCGGATTCATTTCAGGATTGGACTCCTATCATGCCAAACATTAACTCCTACGGACATGGAAGAGAGCGACGAACTATGAAAGTATGTTGTATTTTAGCTTTGTTTTTGAATAGGAAAATATCAACATCACCCCTAACCTTAGGCACCGGGGCTACTTTACACTCTGAAGTTTGAAATCAGGTAACGAACATATTAAACTTTCATAGACAGTTTAATTTAACACCTATAGTGGTTTTGCCTATATGGCTGTCCAAGCTGGACCTTAGGGACATGCTGGCCCCGGCCCCACCTTTCTTCTCCAAATACCAGAACCGGTTCCCTCGCTCTCAGACAACGTGGAAGACGTCGTTGTACATCAGCGAGCTCCACTCCTGCACGTAGCTTTACGGCCTCCACATGAATGCTGGTGCACTGCGCGTTGCGTCCCTAGCAACGTAACCTCAGGAGATGCTAAGATGGCAATGCTGTACTCGCAGAATGGGCCATGGCGGAGCTCGTCACCCACCCGCAGTGCAGAGTCGAGGACAAGGTCCGCGCGGCGGCCGGCGGCTCAACCTGCGACAACGTCGGCACCAACGAAGACCAACGTCGCTCGCCCAGTTGGACTACTTCAATGCCATGGTGACACAGTTCGGCTGCACGCGCTATAGAAAGCTTGGGCTAATTTCCGCATGTTTCTATTCAAAAATCTTCCAACACGTAATGCCTAAATTACAGTTCTCTAATAATCTTATGACCTGTTTGGTATGGCTTATAGGTTGTTAATGGTCAAAATAAGTTAAAGCTAAACCAAACCTTCATTGCAGCTTCTCCCTAGCAACACTTCACCTGACCGGTTTGGTAGAGTAGAGCAAAGGGGAAGTGCTTCCTAATAAGCATGCCATAAGTTTACGGGAGAGAACTTCAAGGAAACAATCAAGATTGCTGAAATTGTGATCTGCCGATATGTAGTTCTACAATAGAAAATAGGAGAAAATTTGGGGGTGGGGAGGGAGACCGAGACGATGATGATACACTGTTAACTTTTCAATGAGTTGCGCTCAATAATTACATCTATCCACTACGTAGCACAAACTTTACACACTTTTAATTAAAAGAGGGGAAAACTGGTGTTATATCTTCAGCTGGTCACCTTCTACCGTTTCTGGAAGTTCAAGGCCTTGGTGCCATATGCGAAGAGGAAGACGAACAAGAGGATGTAGCCAAAATGCGCCAGCACGATGTAGCCGAGGAAGTCGTGCTTCATGCCCAGGGTTTGGTCCAGATATTCCTTCACTGTGACGGTCTTGCTGCCAGTAACCGTAACATTGTGGCCTATGTCGCCAAACTGTGACACCGTGACGCCGTAGATGGTCCAGGAGACCGGGTTACACCAGTAGAACCATCGCCACCAGATAGGCAATGCCTGCAAGAGTGAAATAGTTTTCGGAAATTGAATTGGCAGCTGAGTGGTGCAAAGTAGGTAACGCGAGGGCTCACAGAGATACCTACAGGTCGGGGTACCAGGAATCCAGCAAAAAAATGTTCCAGCTGGTGAGACTGAATGAGAGAACTATACTTGCGAGCATTGCGGAAGGAGTACAGGTAACCAGCATTGCACCAAACAGTGCAAAGTAGAGGAAGGTACAGATGAGAAAGAACAGGAAGTAGAAAAATTTGTCCGCCTTCCACTCATAGCCAATCATTGTATAGAGAGGGATGGTATAAACAATAGCCTGAGCTATGCTGTACACAAGCTCCACAACTGTCTGCACACAACAATTGGTTTCAAGAGAGATGCGTTAATAGAGATTTTGTGAATGCAAAGATTCAAAAACAACTGTGACAAAATAACTACTAATATATGATGGGAAAAAACAAATTAATGTATTCAGTTGTTTAAAGTTTTCTGGTCCTCACATTCCACAGACAGGGTATACAAGTGATTCTGTTTGGACAAGATTCATGCATGTTCAGATTATCATGTTTCGGTTAAAAAATGACAACGTAAGGTATTTTGAAATTACCACTGCAAATGAATAGGACAATGGAGAGAACATCCCAGCAGCCTTTTCACGATAGAAGACTGTCCTTTCGATAGAGAAAACAGGTACAGCTGAGAGTATGTTTGCACATCCAAGGAAGTAAACAGCAGCATAGGTGGCTCCAAGCAGGTTTTGCAGGTCCCGCTCTGAATTTCTGTACAGCAAAAGCAAGGGAAACCAAGAATCCTTAGCAGTTAATAATCTATTTGACACTATCCCATGAATTAATCACAATTAGTTGATGAATGATATTTGTAATGTCATAACACAGAGTAGGATCATACACATTCTTTCCCATGCGCCAAAAGACTGAACCGAACACGAGACCATAGAGGAGTGTCATAAGATAGCGCATGGCATTGTAGGGTGGATTCTTCCAATAAGATCGAAATTGCTTCCATGAATTGGCCATACATTGATTTAGGAAACTCTGGGCATATTTAGTAGCAAATGAGAGATCCTGGTGACCTGGTGGTGGAATGCTCAACTCCTTAATAAGTTCTTGATTGCTCCTGAACATATTCATCATTATAAAATGTAGGAAGAAAATTGTGTTTTGTTTGTTGGAGATTCAAATAAGTTTAACCAGTGTCAAAGAAGAAACAAATTTACCAAACAAAAACTACTGCAGTAATAACAAAAGGAATATATTTACCGGTACAGAGCAGAATTTGCATAAATTTCAGCAAAATCAACGTCCATGCGAGCCTCAGCTAGAGGAGAGCTAACTTCCAGCATCCATGTTGCGGGATTGTATCCTTCTGTAATTTTTGGAACTCCTGGAATTGCCTGCAGGAGATTGCTATATACACATTAAAAGTATCCTTTGCTGTCTCACGTCAAGATCAGGTCACCTCTGCACACGACCATACACATATTTTTCTTGAATATGCAGGAGAGATGCATATAATTGCATGTTCTATTTTTTGTGGTGCGTGGGTGTGGGATGGGTGGGGGTGGGGGTTGGCCTTTCTGCTTGATTTGCCGTGTTTGTTTTTCCTATCTGATAGATATTATTAACAACCAGCAGCTTGAGACTTGACTGCTACAGCAGTCAAGGTCTCCTCTCTGTAATTGCTAGGAAAGCGTTAGAGCCTCGATCAAAGGTCTCCTCTCTGTAATTGCTAGGAAAGCCACCGATTGTGGCTCTATAAATTTATCCAGCAACCCCCCACATTTGGGCGTGGTGTTTTCCTCTATTCTCTCTGTGTCATTCTACATGGTATCATAGACCAATTAGATCCTGCTTCCGCCTCTTTCCCTCCCCACCACTCCCAGGCTGTGCGCACTCCTCCCTATGACCGCAGCCCCTAGCCATGCCTGACGACGTCGACGCTGCCGCCGCTGCTGCGGCTGCTGCCGCGACCCTTGCAGCACCTCCACCACCGCAGGCCGTCGTCGTCCACCCCTACACCGCCGTCAACGTGAAGACCCACATTCCGGTGACCCTGGAGATGAAGAATCCCAATTTCACCATGTGGGCTACCTTCTTCAAGGCCTTGTGTGGGAAATTCAGGCTTCGCCCCCACATCGACGGGCCTTCTCCTCCTCCCGCTGCTGATCCTTCGTGGGACATTGCCGAGTGCACTGTCCGTGGCTGGATCTTGAACACCGTCGACGACTCCGTTCTTGATCTTGCCATCACCGATGAGAACCAGTCCGCCCGCGTGGGTGGCGATTGAAAGCCTCTTCCGCTCCAATTGCGCTACCCGGGCTGTCTTTCTGCTTGAGGAGTTTCACTCCTTGAAGTAGGGCGACTCGACCATCGATGAATACTGCCAGCGGCTCAAGGTCAAGCCTGCCTCTCTTCGGGACGTCGGTCACACCGTTGAGGACTCCCAGCTCGTCCTCAGCCTCCTCCGCGGCCTCAACCCACGCTACACTGCCACCGCCGACGACATCGCCAACTCTACCGTCTTTGCCATCCTTCTCGGGGGGCGAGATGCTCTCCCTCAAAGAGCTGCGTCTTGCCAACAACGAAGACCACAACCGCCTCTCGCTGGTGGCCGCCCTGCAGTTCCACCTCGCACCTCCAAGATGTCGCTCCTCCTCCTCTCGGTGTCACCGCCGGCACCCCTCCCAAGGGCCCCAGGGCGGCAAGAAAGGCAAGGGCGGCAAGAAACAAGGCGGGCCGGCGCGCCCCAGGCAAAGTTGCTGGCCAGGCGGCAATGGCGCGGTTAGCGGGGGTGGTGGCGGCGGTGGCCGCAAGAAGGGTGCAACCGCCCCATTGGGCCATGGCTTTGCTACAATCCATGGGCCTTCCAGCGGCGTTCTCCTCCAAGCGGCGGCGGCGCGGGGCCGTGGCGGTCAATAGGGCATCATGGGTGCCGCCCACGTGCCCACGCCGTTTTCGACCACCGCCCCGACACCTCCATCCACTCTTATGTGGAATCGGGCCGGCCTCATCGCCGCCTTGAACCAGATCCACTTGCCGGTGACCACATTGGCGCCGGAGGCCGGGAACGAGCCGCCACGTGTTGTTATCGGCGAGCCTTGTACTCCTCGACCATAGACGCGCCACCGGGGGTCGGCAAGGGCCCCTCTCAGAGTCACGGGGAATAGGCGAGGCAAGGGGCGCGGTGACGTGAGCGGATGGTGGGAAGCCATAACGATCAACATCGAGCTCGTTCGGAGCGCGTCCGGGGCGGCTAGAGGTAGGAGGCGGAGGAGGCGGAGGTGTTGGAGAGCCCGCCACAACCGCGGGTGTCGCCCTCGGCATGGTTCGGCCCGTCGTCAAGCCCGCCACCATTCGGGTCGTCCTCAACATCGCTGCGTCTCGTCAGTGGCCTATCCACCAGTTGGACGTGAAGAATGCCTTTCTTCACGGTCATCTGCATGAGACGATCTTGTTGGCGGCCCCCCGGCTTTGTCGACCCGGCGCACCCCGACGCCGTCTGTCTCCTTCAGCGCTCCCTCTACGGCCTCAAGCAGGCCCTAGGGCGTGGCACCAGCGCTTCGCCACGTCCATTCGACAACTCGGCTTCGTCGCCTCTTCCACCGACACCTCCCTCTTTGTCTTCACTAAGGGCGGTGCTAGTGCCTACTTGCCGTTGTGCGTCGACGACATCGTCCTCACAAACCTCCTCGGACGCCCGCTCCACAGCATCATCGACCGCCTTCACTCTGAGTTCGCCATGACAGACCTTGGGGAGTTACATCACTTCCTAGGGATCTCCGTCACTCGCTCCTCCGACGGGCTCTTCCTCAGCGCAAGTACGCGATGGACCTTCTTCAGAAGGCGGAGGCATGGCCGAAAGTGTCACTCGACGTCGACACTGTTGACTCGTGCCAAGCTCTGCCTCGGGGGTGCTCTTGTCGCCGACCCCACCGCACTGCAGCCTCATTGGCTCCTCCATTACTTGACGCTTACTCGCCCGACCGGGCGTGCGCCACGGCGGGTGTGCCTCTTCATGCATGACCCGCACGAAGCTCACCTCGCGCTGATCAAGCGCATCCTTCGGTACGTGAAGGGCACGCCGTCGGCCGGCCTCCGATCGGGCACTGGCCGCCGACAAGTTGATTGCCTACTCCGGCGACGCCGACCGCGGGTGCCCGGGACTCCGCCGCTCCACATCAAGCTTCGCGTCTTCCTCGGCGACGGCCCGGGTATCCCGGGTCGTCCAAACGGCAAACCCACGGTTGTCCCGATCGAGTGCGGAGGCCGAGTGCGCTATCGCCCATGTGGTCGCAGAGTGTTGTTGGCTTCGTCAACTTCTTCGGAACTTCACGCGTTCCCTGAAGGTCGCCACGCTTGTCTCATCGCGCCGCCTATATGACGGCCAACCCGTCCACTATCGCCGTACCAAGCACATTGAGATCGACATCCACTTCATCCGTGAGAAGGTGGCTCTCGAGAGGTTCGCATTCTCCATGTGCCGCCCAAGTATCGGGCCGATATCATGACAAAGGGTCCGCCAACTCCATTGTTTGAGGATTTTTCGGTCCGGTCTGCGCATCCGAATCCTCGACGCTTCGATCAAGGGCGGGTGATAGATATTATTAACAACCAACAACTTGAGACTTGATCGCTACAAACAGTCAAGGTCTCCTCTCTGTAATTGCTAGGAAAGCATTAGAGCCCGAGACGGTCTCCTCTCTCAGAATTGCTAGGAAAGCATGGTCTCCTCTCTGTAATTGCTAGGAAAGCCACCGATTGTGGCTCTATAAATTTATTCAAAGAACCCCCACATTTGGGTGTGGTGTTTTCCTCTATTCTCTCTATCATTCTACACGATCTAAATGAAATGACACGCACTGCAGGAAAAAAATTATAGAAGATGAAGAAATACACAATTATTAGTGAGTCTACTATTATATATGAATTGATATGCAAAATAATTTGCCTCAAATGTCAAAATACTTCTCAGAAATTGAAGTTAATTTTGCACATAATATTGACAGCATGTCACATTGTATTCGTTATAATTGTATACAATAGTGGAACGCATAACCAAAATGCAGAGTTTCATCGAATAATCACATTTTTTCCATATAAAACATATTTCTCTTATTTTCTGAACATACCTAGTAGAATCACATTTACCTAAAGTACTATGTTGATTTGCCACTGATTTAGTAATATGGAATGTTTGAACCCAAACAGAAATAAAGCATAAAAGATAATTCACCTCGAAATATTCAACTAGTATGCGAGACTGGACACCAAGCTGACCAGCATATATAACACGACCACCTCTCTTCAGCAACAGAAGCTGAAAAATGTATCCATTTTTCAGTATATTCTTGCAGAGTTCGAAAATAAAAGTATGGTATTAGGCTTAATAGAAATATATGATCAATGTAAGGACCTCATCGAAAAGCCTCGAAGATATCAATGCTGGGCTGATGGATCGTACAGACCACGGTCCGCCCAGTGTTAACTGTATTTCTCACTGTGCGCATGACAATTGCTGCAGCTCTAGCATCAAGGCCAGAAGTTGGTTCATCCATGAATATAATTGAAGGGTTTGCTACAAGTTCTACAGCAATTGTCAGTCTCTTCCTTTGTTCAGTCGATAACCCGCTGATACCGGGAGACCAACCAGAGCATCACGCAATACATCAAGCTCAACTAGTGTCATCACTTCTTCCACAAACATCTACATTGAAATTAATTTTATCAGAGAAACTAGTGCTTTCATCAACTCCAAACATATGGAAGTTCTCAACCTTTTCGTTAATTAACATCATGGTTGCAGAGCAGGCCGTAAACAAATTTGAAGAAAAAAAAGTAATACAAGCACACCAGTGTAGTAACTAATATACATATTGGAGTACAGATAAAAGGAAAATAACAATGGGATTCATGCTGTGCCATAAAAACTATTTCTATAGGTATATCAGCGCAAGGAAGACAATGAAAAATCCATTCTAGATCAGGTTTGCGTAACTTCAAACCATCTTGAAATGAAGTATTTGATATGTCAGTCAATTTATTCATTCCCTCAGCACTGTACACAACTTTTTCAACACAAGAGTACAACTGTGGATTGATGGGTGTGCTGTCAGTTAATGGTATCATCGCAAGAAAGACCAAATGATAAATCCATTCTAGATTCAAGACTCGGTCTTGCATGACTTCAAACCATCTTGAAAGGATGTAATGGATTTGTCAAACTATTTTTAGTGCCGGTTAATTATTCTTCCCGTGAGCTCTTTACACAAATTCCAGTGCTGTCAGTTAATGGGCAATACTTTTTACTGATACTCAAACGCTACAATTAGAACAATTTATTTTTCTAGCAGCATCAAGGCATAATGACATCTAATACAGAAAGAAAAAAAAAAAAAGGAAAAACACATACCTTTCTAGTATTGTCATCAACTTCTGAAGAAAGGCGCAACCAAGCAGAATAAATGACTGATTCGTACACAGAAACATTTGGAGAATGGATATCAGTTTGTTCACAGTAGCCACTGATACGAGCAAAAGTTTCCTGTTTCTTAGGGTATCCAGAAAGTCTGATATCTCCCTCAATGGTTCCACTTGTCTTTCTTCCTGCCAGTACATCCAGTAGAGTGGTCTTTCCAGCTCCACTGACACCAACTAGGGCAGTCAGAAAACCTGGTCTGAATGCACCACTAACATCAGACAGCAGCTGGAGGCGGCTTTCAGTGAAACCTTGTTCTTTCATTGCCTAGAAAGCAAAATTTCGCATCATATGTTAACAAATGAATTGCAATTACATATTTGAGTAGTAAAGGTACTGGCATCTGCCTTAGTTCAAAATATTATTATCACATGACTTATAGAGCCACCAGGCAACAGAAGAAAAGATTATCATTGATAAAGTGAGTTCCTGTTCTAAATATGATGTGTTCCTGTTTCATCAACTTTTCTCCATCTGATCTGGTTATGAATCATTTTAGAAGATTAACTTACAGCAGGCATGTCAACATAGTAGTTCATGTGGTTGAAAGAAAGTGAAAGTGGTTGGAAGGGCAAGACCATTCCTGTCTGGACTCTCCTGTTTGCTGCTTCATTTGTGCCTGACATGAGGGTAGATCATGAGATGGTAAATATATTAAAAAAATATTGATATAAACAAAAAAAAAAAAACCATGTTTTGTGAGTTGTGAATCATGATGTTTGCAGGTCTGCGAAACGAGCTTGTAGCTCAATGGTAACGCTCCCAGGTGTGGAGTGTGCCCGTGTCATGTGGGGCAGACAATACTGCCGCAGGCAGAAGCCCAAGGTGACTTAGACTGCTGCATATTTCAGCAAGTAAGAAGTAATTGGCTGCAAGCAATTGCAGTGAAACTTCCTAGCAGCCAATTAGGACATAGAACAAAGACTTGACTGCTACAGCAGTCAAGTTCTCCTCTTTGTAATTTCTAGGAACTAGAGGAATGCAGGAAAGTAGGGCCAAGGAGCCAGCCAACCCCTATATGTATGCAGGAACCCATTTGAATGAGTAAGCAAGAACATTTACTTTCCTAGTCTACCTCTTCTCTCTCAATCTCACCCCCTTCCTCTCAAGTTGTCCAGGTAACAGCCCTGGCATCATTACCGCCCCTAGCTATGAACTAAGGAGCCAGGGACCTCCAACCTTGGGTACCGACGCCCTTGACAACCTGGTATCGGAGTCCAGACGATCCTCTTCCATTCCTCCAGCCACCACCTCCATAGCCTCATCCATGGCAGAGCCCACCATCGCCGAGCTGGCCAACCACATACAAACCCTCACAACTTCCATCAGTACCCTGAAAGCCCAGATGGCTGTCCTGCAGCAGGAGCGCGGCGCACCACGGGCTCCTTCTCTAGTTCTAGGGGACCGAGCAATGGCGAACAACATGTGGATCGCCCTCCCCGTTTCCAGAAGCTTGATTTTCCTAAATTTGATGGCAAGTCTGATCCACTAGCGTTCCTCAATCGCTGTGAATCCTATTTCCATCAACAGCGCATTCCAGCAGAAGAACAGGTCTGGATGGCCTCTTACAATCTAGAGGCAGGCGCTCAGATGTGGTTCATCCAAGTTCAACAGGATGAGGGCACCCCCTCCTGGCGCTGATTCTCCGAGCTCCTGAACCTCAGGTTTGGGCCACCCATCCGCTCCAACCCACTCGGCGAGCTGATGGCATGCAAGCGACCGGCGGCTCTGTCGCAGAGTACCAGGATCGGTTCGAGGCCCTGCTACCGCGTGCCGGCACACTCTCAGAACCGCAGCGGGTCCAAGCTTTCACGGCAGGGCTGCAGCCACCGCTCAGCCTCGACGTCGAGCTGCACAACCCACAGTCCCTCATCATTGCCATGAGCCTTGCTCGTAAACTGGAGCTTCGCGAGCAGTACACTGCTGTAGCAGCGCCTCTGCCTGCGCTCCAGCGGCCCCCGGGCGTGGCCTCTTGGCAGGGCCTCCTCCCCGCCTTGCCCTTCCTGCTCCACCAACTGGCGCAGGGGGCCGCCCACGGTCACTGTCGAGGGCCGCAGGTGAAGAGGCTGTCCCAAACAGAGATGGAGGAACGCCGCCGCCTGGGGCTCTGTTTCAACTGCACTGAGAAGTTTGGCCGGGTCACAATCGCGTTTGCCAACGCATATTCCTACTTGACCTGGCCGAAGTCGATGAAGGTGACGACGCCGAGCCGGATGAGCAGGTCGCTGAAGACCCCCTCATCTCGCTGCACGCGATCACAGGCGTGCGAACCGGTGAGACGATGCAGGTGCACCTCCAGCTAGGTGGCGCTACCCTCCTCGCCCTTATTGACTCCGGCTCCACCCACAACTTCATCTCCGAAGCAGCTGCCAGCCGCACCTCCCTCAAGCTCCTGCCACGAGGCAACATGAAGGTGACGGTCGCCAACGGCGAGCGCGTGCCCTGCCCAGGCACCTACAGCAACACAACATTCAGCATAGCGGACGAGGCCTTCGTCACCGACTTCTTCGCGCTGCCATTGGCCGGCTACGACGTCGTACTCGGCACCCACTGGTTGGCCACTTTGGGGCCCATCCTCTGGGATTTTGGTGCTCTCTCCATGTCTTTTTGGCACAGGGATCATCGGGTTTGTTGGACGGGGATTGCTGGTCCTTCCACTCCCTCACTGCGGGCGTGCGCGGAGGACAACCTGATGAGTGCACTGCTGGATGAATTTGCCAATATCTTCGCCGAGCCCTCCACGCTGCCCCCGCCACGTTCTCGAGACCACAACATCAACCTTGTCCCGGGGTCGGCGCCGGTGGCCGTGAGGCCCTATCGCTACCCTGCTGCGCACAAGGACGAGCTGGAACGTCAGTGCGCCACCATGCTCTCTCAGGGGCTGATATGCCGCAGCACGTCGGCGTTCTCCTCCCCCGTCCTCCTCGTCAAGAAAGCGGACGGTTCATGGCGCTTTTGCGTCGACTACCGCGCGCTCAACGCCATCACCATCAAGGACGCATATCCTATTCCGGTGGTCGACGAGCTGCTCGACGAACTCCACGGTGCCCATTTCTTCACCAAGCTGGACCTCCGCTCGGGCTATCACCAAGTTCGCATGAACGCCGCTGATATTGAGAAGACGGCTTTCCGGACTCATGACGGACTCTATGAGTTCCTCGTCATGCCATTTGGGCTCAGCAACGCCCCAGCCACGTTCCAGGCCTTAATGAATGATGTGCTCCGCCCCTTCCTCCGCCGTTTCGTCCTCGTCTTCTTCGACGACATCCTCATCTACAGCAGGACATGGGCTGAGCACCTGCGCCATGTGCGCGCTGTCTTCACCTTGCTTCATCAACACCGGCTCTTCGTCAAGCGCTCCAAGTGCGCGTTCGGCGTCACCTCCATCGCCTATTTAGGGCATGTCATCTCTGCTTCAGGGGTGGCAATGGATCCTGACAAGGTACAGGCGGTGGCAGACTGGCTAACCTCGCCCGCCCGTGCAGTCCAGGGATTCCTCGCTTGGCGGGATATTACCGCAAGTTTGTCAAGGAGTTTGGCACGATTGTCGCATCCCTGACAGCCTTGCTCAAGAAAGAGGGCTTTGCCTGGACAGAGGCAGCCAGCGCTGCGTTCGCTGCTCTCAAGACAGCAGTCACTACAGCATCTGTCCTTGCGCTCCCTGACTTCACCGAGCCCTTCATCGTCGAGTGTGACGCCTCTACCTATGGGTTTGGCGCTGTGCTGCTCCAAGGCCAACACCCGGTGGCCTTCTTCAGCCGCCTGTGGCGCCGCGCCACCAATCCTTAGCAGCCTACGAACGGGAGCTCATCGGCCTCGTCCTTGCCATCAGACATTGGCGACCATACCTTTGGGGGCGGCAGTTTCTTGTAAGGACTGATCATAACAGTCTGAATTTTTTGCTTGATCAGCGCTTGTCCACCATTCCACAACACCACCGGGTGGGCAAGCTCCTCGGCTTCGATTTCTCGGTGGAGTACAAGGCTGGAACTACCAATACAATTGGCCGATGCCTTGTCCAGGCGTGACACCGAGGAGCTGGCAGTTCCTGCCATCTCTGCCATCTCTGGACCACAGTTCGACTTCATCGAGCGCCTGCGGCAAGCCCACGCCACGGATCCGGCGCTGGTCACCATCAAGGCTGAACTCACGCGAGGCTCCTTGGTCCCTCATCGAAGGCATGGTGGCCTTCCATGGCCGCCTCTACATTCCGCCTATCTCGCCACCGTTGGCGAGGTTCTCATCGCCGTGCACGACGACGGCCACGGCGGAGTGCAGCGCACCCTGCACCGCCGCGCCGCCGCTTCCACTCACCACGGCTGCGCACGGTCGCCCAGGACTACATCCGCGCCGCACCACATGCCAACGTCACAAGTCCGAGCATCTCCATCCAGCTGGACTGCTCATGCCGCCGCCCGTGCCCACATCGGTCCGCAGACCTCGGGCTCGATTTCATTGAAGCTCTTCCCCGCCGGGCGGCAAGTCTGCCATCCTCACAGTCGTTGACAGGTTCGATAAGTATTGCCATTTCATTCCACCGCTCACCCCTATTCAGGAGTCTCGCGGGCCCGTGCATTCTTCATAGAGATTGTGCGGCTCCATGGTGTTCCCCAATCACTAGTCTCGCATCGTAATCCGGTGTTCACCTCCACTTTCTGGAAGGAACTCATGCGCGCTCACAGAACCAAACTGCACATGACTTCAGCGTTCCATCCACAAGCCGATGGCCAAACCGAGGCAACCAACAAGGTCATCACCATGTACCTTCGTTGCCTCACCGGTGATCGGCCCCAATGGTCGCGTTGGCGCCATGGGCGGAATACGCCTACAACACTGCCTTTCAAGCCTCCCTCGTGGACACGCCGTTCAAGCTCGTCTACGGCCGCGACCCACCCTCCATCCGCTCTTACGAGCCTGGTGAAACAAGGGTCGCAGCTGTAGCCAAGAGCATGGCTCGATGAACTCCTGGCGGATGCCCGCCGCCGGGCCGGAGCAAGCTCAGGCTGCCTACAAGCGTCACTACGACAAGACTCATCACGGCTCGCTATGCCGTGGGCGATTGCGTGGCTGCGCTGCGGCATCGCGCCCAGCTTCCCCGCAGGTGGCGTCCAAAGGGAAGCTCAGCCCCGCTTTCTACAGGCCCTACCGTGTGGCGGCCGTCATCAACGATGTCGCCTACCGCCTCAACTCCCTCCCTCGAAACACGCCTCCATGACGCCTTTCACGCGGCCTCCCAAGCGACGATTCGTGGGCACTCCACCGCCCGTGCCTCCTCCCTTGCCGCCCACTCATCATGGTGCCACGCAGCCGGTGCCGTAACGCACCACCGAACCCGCCGGCCGAGGAGTCCGCCAAGTGCCGGTTCATTGGCGGGGGGAACCAGCAGCATCCGCTACCTGGGAAGACATTGAGAGCTTCATCGACAGATATCTTTCATTCCAAACGAGGACGAGCCGGCTGGTCGAGGGGGAGAGATGTCATGTGGGGCGCACAATACCGCCGCAGTGTAAGCCCAAGGTGACTTAGACTGCTGCATATTTCAGCAAGTAAGAAGTAATTGGCTGCAAGCAATTGCAAATGAAACTTCCTAGCAGCCAATTAGGACATAGAACAAAGACTTGACTGCTAAGTTCTCCTCTTTGTAATTTCTAGGAACTAGAGGAATGCAGGAAAGTAGGGCCAAGGAGCCAGCCAACCCCTATATGTATGCAGGAACCCATTTGAATGAGTAAGCAAGAACATTTACTTTCCTAGTCTACCTCTTCTCTCTCAATCTCACCCCCTTCCTCTCAAGTTGTCCGTAACAGCCCCGGCATCATTACCGCCCCTAGCTATGAACTAAGGAGCCGGGGACCTCCAACCTTGGGTACCGACGCCTTGACAGCCCGCCTAGGTAAGACTACCGTTGGGAGCAACCTAGAATTGCACCAATCTTCTTAATGAAAACCCACCCAGTTCCTCCCGGGTTGGGTCTCATTTTTTATGATGTTTGCAGGTCTACTGTGAGTTGTAGGAATCAAGCTATTTCATTATTTAGGACCCATTTGAATGTAGGGTTCTCATAGGAATTGTATACCTAAACAGAACATCAAGACTGGATGCTTTTTTTCCAAACTTGTAAAATTACAATCCAAATGGGCGACACCGACACTAAAAAGAAAACTAGGAAGAAGCAATAAGGATGCATTCACTGTTCTCTTACCATCAGTGACATGGAACATTTGTTCTTGATCTGTCGACTTTTCTTTGTCGTCGCTCATCATCAGAAACTACAGCATTTGAACTGCCACTAGCTGTAGGAAATATAATTCGTAAGTGCTTCACCTAGGCATCAAGCTAATAAACATTCCAGGAAAAAAACTTACGGCTCAAGAATGTGAGAGCGCAAAGGAAGAGAATGTTGAAAAGAATAGTATATCCTATCATGGCACCAATGGAAAGCCAGTACCCCCATTGACCACCAAAGTAACCTTTATATTTTAGAATAGCCTTCCCTATTGTTGGTGCAACAATACTTGCATCGATGTTCGGCTGCAGCTAAAAGAATATTAGTACAAGATATTCGCCGCTACAAATAATTAAGCACGTGTCGTGAACAACAATGCCGACCGCGGTGTGGAAATGGGCCCAGCAGGGACATACTCCTCCCTCTCGGCCTACTGGGCGCTACACCTGCCTTCGCACCCGATCCCCCGGGCACCCGGTCTGGAGCACCCGGGCGTAAGGCACCGACAACGGATAGGAGGCACCACCACGGGCTCGATACTTGCGATGAGTGCTACCTATGTGACCAAGACCCGGAGACCATCGACCACATCATCACGTCCCGCCCTTCTCCGCACACATCTAGTGGACCATCCCCGGGCGACGCTTTGGGGTTGACGCCTCACGTGGGTGGGGGATCCATCCTCAACTAGAGAAGTGGAGATGGAGATGGCATGGAGAGAAGAGGAAGGGCGCGGAGACCCTCTTCGCTACCGGTGGCATAGGAGCTTTGGAAAGAGAGAAACGTGAGATTCTTTCCGAAACGGCAGCCACTAGCGTGCAATTCCTCACCAAGATCAAGCAGATAGCCAACCTTTGGATAGATGCGGGGGGGCGCCATCTAGGTCAATTAGCACGCGAGTAAGCACCATGTGTAAAATGACAAGGGAGGCAGTGCCTATTGTAAACTTTATCCTCCCAAAACGCGTCCGTGCACAATGTAAAAACTCTTCTTAAGTACAAAGATACACAAATATTTTATGATTTGAGAAAAAATAATTAAGAACGTCAACAACCTATAAACAAGTATAAATGGAAAAGATAGATATTATGATATTCTTTTCTTCAAACTGCCGAAAAAAAACTTGGCATGGGATCTATCTAAAATATCTATCTTGGAGGGCAGGAATTGCTTTGTTTGTATACCTTATGATATAGAGAAAGTATCACATTTAGAAGAATATTTTATGTGTGTACAGAAACTTACCAGAGCCCATCTAGTGGCAAGGAATTCATTGACTGATATAGCATTATTACTGTAAGTCATGGGAGATGCCCAGTAGGCCCAAATCCACCAATGTTTAATGTCCTCTGTACACATTAATATCAAGAGGGAATAGTAAGAAACAGTAGTACTTCACAGTGCAAAGAGGAAACATAAGCAAGAAACCTCAATGAGAAAAGGCTTGAAAACAACCTCTTTGCTCAACAAGCAGACATGGGGACTAAGTTCATTCTTCACAATGACATACTTTTTTATTTGAAAATGGACAATGACATACTTCCTTTTGAGGAAAAGAAACTTACGTCTGGGTAGGAGAATCCCTCCAAACAAGAAGACAAGGAGCATTGTAAATATGCCAAATGTATTAGCTACAACCATTGTCTTCAAAATTGCACCTAGCAACCGAAACAAGGACACAGCCATCTGGTGTGTTAAAAAGTATGCTAGAAACTGGCTGAAGAACCTGAAATCAGTACACAGATCTAACATGTCACATAAAGTGATAAAAATTCATTATGTGGACTACTAATATTAAGATTACTAATACACTAATACCTCTTTTTGCTTTTTTACCCTTTATGTCATTTTATTTTGTTTTGGTGGACTGTTGGGTTCTTCTCTAGCGTACACTAGCTTACTTGGGAGCAAAAGGCTTTTTTTGCTGATGTTCTTGATCTGTTGTGCAAATATATAAAAGTGTAAAACTGTGGGAACAGAAAAGGAGAACAGCTACCTTCCTGCAGCAGGTGCGAAACCCATAACATAATATGTAACACTTGTCCACATAAATGAGTCCAGGAATGAAAAAGGAATCTTTAATATAATGGTTGCAAGCCCAAAGGTCCATGCTGGAAAGAACAAGTAGTCTCTCTGTTTATAGAATACTTGTAGCTTTTTATGATCATGCTCATCTCAGTAATTCCAATGAACATAATTGTGATCAAAGAACTAGCCAAAGCACCCATAAATTTGCCGTTATCAGAAAACTCCCCACTAGGCATCTTTGTTCTGAAAAACACCGCCATGGTGATGAATGCCAAGAAAAACAATTGAAAAAAACTTGAACACATAGAGGAAGGAGTTGCGCTTCATCAGCAACCATTCTCTAGACAAGACTGCCTTGAGAGACTCCCAGCTAGACAGCCCATACTTCTGGGTAGTCAAAGCAGCAGGATGTGTTTTAGATTTGTCATAAGGAACTTGCAAGTCTTTCTGGAGCTTCTGGCCAACATGGAATGTTTTGAAATGTTGCACGAACTCTGGGACTGACACATAATGGTAATGTTCCTGGTTGTGGCACCAATACTGTTGTTGATCTTTCCTGGAAGTCACCTCTTGAAGGAAATCCGCCACTCCTTTCCGTCGCTCAGGGCACCGAAAACCAGCACTCTCAAAGAATTCCAGGATGTCTTCCGTGGCCCATGGTAGACTATGTAACCTTCTGACAGTAAAATGACGTCATCAAACAAATTATAGGTCTCAGGTGGAGGCTGGAGAAGGGAAATCATCACTGTATAATTCAGCACATGAACCATCTGTCTAATGTACTTGACAATCTGAAATGTGCTGTTACTATCAAGCCCGGTAGATATTTCATCCATGAACAAAGCCTTTGCAGGTCCAGTTAGCATCTCACCTACAGCCAAACCAATTATTGAAGTCCAAGATAGACATTAGGAAACAATGTACTTAGAAGTAAATAACAGAGGAAGGCAGTGACAAAGTCATCACTTAAACTAATTCATAGGTTTATTTAGAATTCCTAGTTAATTAAGCATAATGATTAAGCTTCCGGTCAATTAAAATATGTGACGAATTACAGTCCATGGAGCTCTGTGTTTGTAACTAGACCCCAAAGGGTAGGTCTGCTAATGCTAATAGAGAAAAGAGCAATAAACATAAACTCTGTAATTTCAGAAAATAACTGATAGCTAAGCTGCATTTCATGATTGCCCTCTATCCTCTATTTCACGACCATAGTAGTTATGATTATATAAGTAGCGAATAGTTTGAGAGTTTCATGGAGAAATTACAAATCATTTATTTCAATTAATAAAATGGCATAATGCAGGCATACCAGTTGTCACACGTTTCTTTTGGCCACCAGAAATGCCTCTTTTCATCTCATCACCAACAATAATATCAGCACAAATGTCAAGCCCAAGAACCTGTGGTCATTTATAGAATCAATCATCATGGAACAAACCGTAAGGCAACTATCAAGATTAAATTTATGTATAATTGTCACAGTGATATGCCTACTTCCTGTTATATAAAAAAACGTTGGTGCATATTAAGAAAACATGCCTTCGTGATATTTTCTTCATAAAAAGAGTAGTCAGAGAAAAAAAAAATCAAGTTGAAGCAAGGAAGCTTGAAGAATGTTATTTTAACCTAAAAATATACGGGAACACACCTTGAGAATAATATCTGTCAGAATGTTGGTCTCCTTTCCTTCAACTGCAGTTGCCTTCAAGAAAGCATCAATCTCGGGTCAGGCTTAATGCCAGCATTTCGTTCTCGTCTAGCTAATTCTGACAACATATCATATCTGGTGCCAATGCCTAGACATCTTCTGGAGAAGTCCATCGCTCTCTTACAGTCATCTCCCCATTGTGTAGATCATACTGACTGACATATGCACTAGTCCTCTCAGGATAGAACTCGGAAAACTCATGGCCACAGTACGTGATTTTCCCAGACACCTGTAGCAGCAAAAGAGTGATGTGGCATATGTCCTCCATGCATAATCATAAGAAGCTACATTATGCTACATGAATAAACATGCAACCTTGAGATTCTTAGCAGGCTTCCCAGTTAGAGCTCGCATAAGTGTGGTTTTCCCAGATGACGGAGGGCCCAGAAGAAGTGTCATCCTGAAATAGTAGTTTGGTTTTGATACCCAAAAAAAAAAGTTGACACAAACATCAATAATGCTTATATTGTTATGCGAAACAGTAACATAACCACTTCCATGACTACTAGAAGAAGAAGTCGCTTCAGATACATGTAGCAGGTATAAGGTTTACAAAGAAAAGCAGAGGTTATGATTTACTTGATCCAGTATGCACGCTAGATCCCACCTAGGTTTCTTTTTTTTTTTGTTCTTTTATTTATTGGTAGGCATTCCTGTATCTCAATCTAAACTAGCAACAGTAAATTTAGAAGGGTCCATAAGCGAGCGAGCTATGAGGAGGATCTGTAATGTACCTCGATGGTTTGATGATCCCGCTGACATCATTGAGTATCTTAATCGTCCTCTTGTTCGACGCTACGAACTTGCTGACGAGTCCCTGCGAGAAACCATCATGGACACTCGAATTTCAGCCACGGCAAGCTGTGGCCCTTAACAGAAAGTTGGCATGAGCCAGGAATCGAGATCGTGATGACGCAAGTCCGCAGGGCAGGGCACGGTACGGCCATACCCCAGACGGGACAAAATGGGGAACGATGGCAAGAGCGCTAAGCCCAGCTGAACGGCGCGGAAACGGTGACGTGAACTATTGCCGGAGGAGTGTGGAAGCGAGGGTAACCGGGACAGGACCGGGGCGGGGGGGGGGGGCGGGGGGGAGACCACTGTATCTCCATGGCCCCCCGTTGAGGGCGGTCGCCGCCCGCCTGCGGCTGGTAGAGGATCCCATCTCGGCAGGCGCGGCCAGCGCGAGGAAGAATGTGGGCGGCGTCGGGAAACGGGAGATCTCTTCATTCTGCGCCCGCCTGGTTGGGACGATGGGTCGATTTTAAGGACTGAGATTCGGTGACATTCGCCGTGGTGGCATTCTTAGGTGGCGTTATCAGCCATCGACGCAGGACCCACGCGTGGGCCCGAAAGACGTGGCCCCACACGCCAGTGGTGGTCACGGGAATGTCACGCAATGTCACCGACCAAGGCCCCGACGAAGCCCCTTGGTCTAATATGGGTCTTGTTTGGTTCACCCTCAAAAGTTACAATTTTTTTTACTCTCTCCAGTCACATATCTTTAGCCCTTGGTTATTTTGATATGGATTCCTTAAATAAAAATCGTATGCGTTAGGCAATATACTAGTGACCGTTAATGATGCCAACCCATGACTGCCTCCACTCATGTTCCTCTATTTACTTACTTTAAAATAATATTTTGTCATAGTCATCGAGATTCTCTTCTCTAAACTTAATTCTCATGCACCCGCTTCTACTCAATATCCTCCTCTATACCTGTGTGGTACCTACCCATGGGTATATATGAGCGTAAAGCACGAGGCACGGTGTACGGCATCGGAGCACGAAATTTTGGCCCGACCGAACACGCACCAAGACGGGTGCCGTTTGTGCCGGGCCGCACGGCACGGTGCAGTAGGGCCCGGGCCGTACCGCATGCATGGGCGGCACGGCACGGCCCGAAATGAAGCAGGGCGGTGGCAGGCACGCGATCAGTAGGGCAAAGCCAGGCCACCGCCCACCACCACTACCTCCCTCAACCGCCCGGCACTCGCCAGCCCCCCACACTCGCCGCCCCACGCCGCGATCCGCCAAGCCGTCTTGCGCACGGCTTCGCACCGGGCAACCGCGGCCACCTCCTCCCCCGCCCATGCCTCGGGTGTGAGAAGGTAGCGGCGCGAATGCGACCCCAGCGGCGCTGCGCCGGCGGGCGGCGGCGCGGCACCCGGCGCTGGTGGCCGGAGCCGCGGACTAAGCGGACCACTCCTCGAGCCGAGCTCGGCGATGGCGGGCGCGCCTCCTCCACGACATCCGGCGGCCGGCGACCGCCTACTGGAAGCCCGGCAATGGCACCATGGCACATTTCAGTGAGCGCCATCCCCGGCCGGCGGCCAGTGAAGACCGGCCGCGCGCTGGGCCTCGCCACCGTCAAGCTATTGGGCTTTCGTGCCTCACCGGGCCGGCACGGCCCGAAATCGCCCATGGGCCGTGCTCACGCAGGGCGAAAGCACGGTACCGCTGTTGAGCTCGGCTGGTGGCCCGCGGGGCATTTGGCCCGTGCCCTGCGGGCCGCGCCTAGACCGCCCGCCGTGTCGGCCGGGCCGCCCGCTGCACATATATGCCCATGGGTTTCCCTTACCTCCCCTCCCCACTCTTCTCCCCCAGGCCCTTCGCTCCCCGGCCGCGGGCGTACATGAAGCGGCCGGCGCCACAAACTGGGCTCAGCGACGAGGCAACTCGGCTCGGCTGATGCCACCACCACGCTGGCCTCGGCGATCCCCGCCGTGGCGGTCGGGAGATCCAACGGCAGACGCGCCACGGTGGGGCGGCTTAACGATAGACGAGTTGGATCAGCGGAGAGCCCTCGCGAGGAACGCCATGGCGGGGCGGCGGCGCCGGGCAAAGAAGGTGATGGGATCGAGCGGAGATGGTAGAGAGAGGGAGCCTGACCTCAAAAAAAAGGCCGAGACTGAGCCACCTCCAACCTCGCCTTCTTT
This sequence comes from Hyparrhenia diplandra, assembly GCA_015847255.1. Taxonomy (NCBI): domain Eukaryota; kingdom Viridiplantae; phylum Streptophyta; class Magnoliopsida; order Poales; family Poaceae; genus Hyparrhenia; species Hyparrhenia diplandra. The sequence goes on along the minus strand of JADLZK010007494.1, from coordinate 323,222 downwards.
GGACCAAAGACACGCCACCTCTCCACCTCCAACTCGGCCGCCACGCCAAGAAGCGCTTGCCGGTCGCTACGAGTTCCACCACACAAGGCGCGAGCCGCCGGTCGTAGCGACCCCGTTGGCCGCTACGCCGGTCGCGCGACCTCCACGACGCTGGCGCTGGGCTCCTCGCCGACGTGGTCGTCCACTCATGGCCGCCGTCCGCCTACGGCCCTCCGCCTCCGCAGCGTCCTTCCTTGTCCATGGGTGAGTTGGTCCGGCAGACCGCCGCGCCGCGACATAGACGGTGACGGGAGGGAGCGGAGAACGGAGAACGTAGGCGCGATGCGGGAGAGGCGACAAAGAGGAACCACGACGACGACGTGTCGCGGCGCCGGCAGCCCGGGTTCGGCTGCGGGGCAGGAGCTGCTCATCGATGTCATCGATTGAGGATTATCTTTTCTCGATTTGCCACCGAGAGGAGCTCACGGCCGGCGGACGAATCTTATTTTCCACCCGGGCGAGCTCCCCGTCCCATGAGTCCGTTGTCCATCGCCTTCGTGCTCGCTCCAAGCCCTCACTCTCCTCCGCCGGTCCCTCTCTCTTCTCGGCGTGGGTGGGACCCGTTCCGTCCTTTTTACCACGGAGGCCCTCTACCCACTGGAAATCCGGCGGGGGGAGGCTACCATACCAAATGAGTTGGCTCCATAACGTAGGCCGCGTAGTCTAAGCCATATCAAGAACCTTAAAGGGTTAATGCATTTCAAATTCGATCAAACTTATACGATAAGATTATGCCATTTATGATGTCAACTAAGTATCGTAGATGCTTAGTTACTTATATTTCATAGTATAACTAGTTGATGCCACAAAATCTTTGTAATTCTCTTTATAGTTTTGGGTCAAACTTGAGATGCTTTGACTCTAAGATTCTTATAATGACTTACAATTCGAAGGATAACACACCACACGCGACCGTATCAGATTGGAGATAATATAGGAGTACTAGTACGCGGTCGGAAGGATGCAGCAGGTCGACATGTCGCATGTACTAATGCGTCGTTTCCCACGTCATCAAATGGACTTACTAACTACTACCTAGACACTTAAGGCCTATTCGGCACAGCTCACAACATCTCATGTTAAAACACCTCTTTTTCAAAGTAGCTTCATGTGTGAAGCTGTTTTTCTTTCCCTCTCAAAAAAGAATGGAATGAGAGAGCTGAAAAAATAGATTATCTCGGCTCTCATTCATTTTCCTCTTATATCCATGCATTAAGCTAATTTGCGAAATATTTTTTTTAAAATAGTTTAGCTTTAGTTAGAGAGTTACTCGTGAAGCTGTTTTTCCAAAAACACAACTCAACTAGTGAAGTCGAGGGCACTTTCGCAGCGGTCTGCACTCTACCCATAGAGTCCATGATTTTGGATATTGTAGTGAGACTCTAGTTCTTTCCAATGCAGTTTTTTTTGTATAGAGTCGAAATGAAAATCAACCACTCAATTTCTCTCCTATATCGGGATCCTATGCGGCATATGAATCCTATCATAGCTAAGATTAGCCAATAGCTAAGTATAGAAAGGGACCCCTCCTCCACAAACGAACACGGCGAGCAGGGAGGGCATCCGCATGGGATCGATAAAAGCGAGACCGGTGGCCTCGTTTTGTCGCGTAGACGTCGAGTCTAATTTAGACGTTGTTTTTTCGTTTCTGCCTCTCTTTCCTTATTACTCCGTAAATTGTTTGCCACATCAGTAAAATGCTTACGTGACGGTATAATTAATAGGGATAGACTTTATGATAGAGTCTGCCTTTGTGGAGCGCTTTGAGGTGTACCAAATAAGATCCTTGAGGATCGGATCAGAGCAGCAACGAACACAAGTCCGTCGGAACTGCATGCAGTTCAGTTTTGTGCTTGCTTTGGGCCAGTGTGGCGGTGACTGATGTCTAGCCAGGGAGCTGCTGGCTACTGTGCTGGAATTAATGTTTCATGGGATGTTGGAAAGGGTTTCCGAACACTAATAACAAATATTTACGTAACTGTTATTAGCACACGTGAGTTACCGTAGCAATTATGGTTAATTATGGACTAATTATCTCATAAGGGCACTCACAATGCTAGATATAGTCTTCGACATTGTGCCAAGAAACTATCTTCCACAATGCAATTTTCTATCATGATGTTACATGGCCCACTTATCACTCTCACAGATTGTCTTGGTTTACGTGAAGACCTGGTTTTTGCTTAGTTAGACTTGGTTTCTTGTGTTTTTTCTCTCTCTTCAATAAATACAGCGTCACATCAGCGAAAAGCAATAAATAGAGGGGTAATAAATGAGGATATAAACCATGATAGAGTTTGCATTGTGAGTGCTCTAAAATACATGTAAAACTGTATAATTAGTTGTTTTTTTTATCTATATTTATTCCTCCATGTATTTGTCTAAAGTTTTAGATGTGATGGGGCTTAAAAGTTTTTGGGTGGGAAAGGGAAGACTGAAGAGCGAGGCGGCGAAGTGAGTGAAGACTATTCCTATGTCAACACTACGACTCCTCCGTATTGGTAAAAGAAGTCGTTTAGAACAATGATGATACGGTCTCCAGAACAAAAGTTTAACCTTTTGTTATTAGAAAATATAATATATGTATACTTTTATGAAAGTATTTTTGAAGACAAATCTATTCATATATCAATTTACAAACTCGTCAACAAGTTACTGTTGATTTAGATTTCCAATGTTTGATCCAAACCTTGTCCAAAACGAGCTCATTTACCGGTACTGAGAACTATATACCTCAACGACGTTGATGGCAGAGTTAAGCAGCGTAGGCAGCGCGCGCGCGCCTAGGTAGACGTCCGCTTCCACCGACAGGTGCTCGTACCGCACCTCGATCTGGGGAAGCTCGATGCCAACCCTGCAAGGTTAACGTAGGTACGTGACACAGAGGGTTTTGGACGTGTCTGGTGACCATCTTATGAAAGACGGCATGAATGCAACTGCAAGCGCGCGCACATATACACACGATCGAGTACTTACAAAACTCACTATATATACTCACCGGTCGAGTCGGTCCCTGAAGCGGCGCAGGAGACGCTCGTTGTCGTCCTCGACGGCCTTGAACACGCGCTCCATGAGCTCCCGCCCGGCGCGCGGGTCCAGGTTCACGATGTCCACCTCGTCCGCGGTCAGCTTGGTGCCGCCCTCCTCGATCGCCCTGCGGATGATGCCCCGCCGCATGCGGTCGTACGTCGGCAGCTTCTCCAGCGCCGCCCACCGCAGGTTCTCCTCGTCGTCCCCCTCGTCGCGGCTCGCCTGGGACCGCCGGAACGGGTCGTCCGGGTCCGCGCCCGACCGCAGCGACCGCGAGATGGACGCCGCCGACCGCCAGCTGCGCCGGCTCCCCGACGGAGCGATCTCCCCCTCCATGACGTCTCAGCTCGCTCCCTCTGGCACAACGATCAGAACTGCTAGTTGGATGGGAGGCGCTCGCAGCTGGCCACCGGCCTCGCCGCGACAAGACGCGCGCGGCTGCCTCTGTGCCTCAGCGTGCTTGCTTTGCTGTTTGCCAAGACGAGGTGGCGCGCGTGTGTAAATAAATATAGTGCCAGTGTGTGCGTTGGTCGCAACTCGCAAATAAGCTTGGAAAACACGAGGATGAGCGATCGATGGAGACCTCGTCGTTGACCGTTGACAAGGGCCGGTACAGGACTGGGGAGGGGACTAGGGAACCTCAAACGGGAGGAGTGGGAAGGACACAGAAATGCTGGAGTAGAGACCAGCCTGGATGGTCTGTAGCTATCTAAAACCTACCCAAAATGATCCTGTATCTTGATTATGCGAATTAATTGTGATCGGAGCTCGATTATTTATGCATATAGGATCGTGCAGATCAGCGTTGATCGGGTAGAGCTGGAGCTTGATTATGCATATGTGATTGTGCAGATCAGCGTGTATCATGCAGATCTAGAATTGCCATGTTTTTCTTCATGTATGTTCAGACTTATTTTATCAGCTTAACTGCTATGGAATGTTCATATGTTATCTACTGATGAATCTCAGCACAAATAAGTTTGGATTTACACTCTAGAATTTCTAGGACATGTATACTTCATTTTTGAAGGAAGTTTCATTGATGAAAATGTTTCTGGTGACAACAGTTTTTGGTATCATAGTTCATCTAGAGATTGCCAACGAATTGCGAATCAACAAGGTAATCTTTACTACATAAGAAGGATGAAAGTAAGACTTTGGTTTCGTGCGGTAAAAACATCGTACGTCGTTTACCCCGCGCGTGCGATCGGTGTCCGCGGCTACGTAACAGGAAGGAAATCAGCGGTGTCAGCTGCGTGGAAACAGGAAGAAAATCGATTCCATAATAAAGAAATTGAAGTCACGTGGGACCAGAAAAGGGCCCAAAAGGAAACAAACGTACGACTTCCTTTTTTGTGTTACGTAAAAGAAAAAATAATTAATCCTCATCTCACGTAGTCCCCGCGGTGATCGTGGTCATCGTCGTCGAACCCATTACGACGTCCTCGCCCCCTACGACGTCCTCGCCCCCTACGACGCGGCGCCGTTCGACGTGCTCCGCCGTCCAGCCTGTGCGATCTATGCCGAGCCGTCTAGGTGCTCCGCCGTCCTCGACTTCGATCTACGCCGCGTCGTCGAACTGCTCCGCTGTGCACGCCTCCACGCCACCTGATCCGCCGTCCTCGACTTCGATCTACGCCGCGTCGTCGAACTGCTCCGCTGTGCACGCCTCCACGCCACCTGATCTGCCGTCCTCGTCATTGGTTTGAAGATCCCACATCTCCGCCATCCTCGACTTCGATATACGCCGCGTCGTCGAACTGCTCCGCTGCGCACGCCTCCTCGCCAACTGATCCGCCGTCCTCGTCATTGGGTTGAAGATTGCGGTCGCCACCAACGTTGCTGAACTATCACTTCGCCCTTTGCGACGCGGCGCCGTTCAACCTGCTCCACCGTCCAGCGCGTGCGATCTACGCCGAGTAGTCCAGCTGCTTCGCCGTCCTCGACTTCGATCTACGCCGCGTCGACGAATTGCTCAACACCGCCTGAACCGGCTTCCTCGTCATTTGGGTTGAAGGTCGCTGCCGCCACCAACGTTGCTGATCGTACATTCGACGGGTATGTGCTTCGATTTCTTGCCATTGGGTTGATGTGCCACGATCACAGTCATTAGTGCGTGCGAGCCGCTTAGTTTGCCCGTCGCCGCTTATCATGATCCGGCACGCCCTTACGCCGCGGCAAACCTAAAGAACTTGGCTGTTCATGATCTGGCACGTCCTCATGTTTTCTGATAGTTACCATCTACACTTGTTATCAGATCCAGTTCCTATTTACCTATTTTGAAGAATCTTTGGAGCAATATTATAAGCCCGTAAAAATATTTGCCATGCAATCATGAACTGAAGCACCCGTCAAAACGTAGAAGTATTCAGACGTAGTAAACATGAACTGAGGCCCCTCCCTCTAATTTCTGATGACAACAAAAAAAACGTAAAAGTATTTAGCATGCAATCATGAACTGAAGCACCTAAACTCTTCAAATCAGCGTGGAAAATTTCACACAAAAAAAATAATGGCAACATCCCATGATCAGTTAATTAACATGAGTTTTGTTTTGCTTTGTTATTCAGTGAGGACACTAGCTACAGCCATCGTGGTCCGTGGCGATATAAGTTCTAAATATTTTGTGTTGTTGACAAGGCGACTATCAGTTTCAAACATAAATTGGAGTGAGTTGTCTTTTTGCCAAACAATTTCTAACCTACTTGAAGGGATATTGACAGGTTGTATTGATGGGAACGCGTGGGCGGACCGGTGATCGGGTACCTTTCGGGGACCTCACAAATACAACCCATGGGGGTAGGTTTCATTTTCTCACATAATGCTCGTATGTTTGCAACTCTTCCACAAGGTTCATTGAAACTAATCATACCCGTATGACTTTGTAGTTGAAACTAATAATACCCGTATGACTTTGTTGCCACTATCAGATGAGGATCGGAATGAGCACAAGAGGCAGAGGGATATAGAACAACACGCAACAATGACCGATCAAAGGGGTGAAATAAACAAAAAACATTGTGTTGAGACTCCCCATGAAATAGGTATGGACGTGTTGATTTGTGTCACTTTAAAAACCAAATAGAGCTATTAAAGGAAATACACAAAAACAGAGATGGTAAAATAGAAAAATATTTATTGCTCCGCCGTGACAGTACTGAGTTTATTGCATGGTTTGATAAGGATTTACTATATTTTTACTTGCAGATGGAGATACAACAATTGGAGTAGATGAAAATAGTGACTGGCTCCATAGGAACTCAACCTACAATGATAAGAGGCATGAGCTAATATCAGGTTAATTATTTATTGCTTGCAATACTTAGTTTTTGCAATGCATGCGGCGTAAATGATATTTCATGGTTACTGTATTGTTCAATTTTTAAAACAACATTGTATTTTTAGGTGTTTCCGTACCTTTAACCTACACTGATGAGGTCGATCTCATGGACACTGACGAAGACAACAGTACTGTCGACGAACATGGTACACCTTATGAATTGCCGTTGAGTTTGGTGAATTCTGTCTCTGTGTTACGCCTTTCGTTTTACAATTGTACCTGGACACCGATCTAGACTGCGTTGATTAAAGTTTAATTCTATATGTAGGTTGCGGTCATATACCCACTCCCATCAACCAGCCTCCCACGTGTAGAAAAGAGCAAAGGAACGCTCGTGACCGAGCAAGAAGAGCTGCAATGTCTCCTGGACAAAGGTCCCTACGGAACAAGAGACGGCGGGAATTGCATGCAACAAGAAAATCTGCAAAGATGCTAGAGTTGACGCCAAAGGAGACTCCTTGCATTGAAGCTCCTTTTGGTACCGATGATAGTTTAATTAACTCCACTGCTCATGAAGAGGGTAAGCCTTTTATAAAAATGTGGTACGATTTTTACTTACAATCAGGCAACACACCCCTGAACTCCAACTCTATAGACATTGCTGCTTAGACTATATTATGATAAGGTAGTTCGATTTATCGTGTGAACTTTGTTATCCAATAAATGTTGAGATCAAACTCTTTTATATTATATTTATAGGTGATGCAAATGCATCCAGTTTCACCAACAATATAGTCGCGTGTCCAATCGCACGTAAGCGTGACTTGGAGAGAGCACGAAGGATTGCAATGTCTCCTGAACAAAAGGCACTAATGAACAAGAGGCGACGTGAGTTGTATGCAGCAAAAAATGCAAACAACAATGTTGCAAGAATGATAGAAATGTCGCAAGAAGATAAGAAGTTGAAACGAAAGGAGATCAACAAAAATTACAATATGTCCGTGAGAAAACACCGAGCCAACACCTTGCATCCAGACTCGATCGCCATAGAGAGCCCTCACTGCAACCCTAAACCTATTTTCCCTTCTCCACCTCAAACACCTAAAGCGGTTTCACTTGATATGGAGATACCTGAATTTGGTGGCACGCCTGTTTACATCACGCCGGCTGTAGTTGAAGATCCAGAAGTTGAGGACCCCGAATTCGATGCGGCACATACCATTCATAGGCATCGTGTGACCAGTGGAGAGAGAAATGCCCTTATGTCCCGTCGCAATAAGGCTTTTGAAGCAAACGTTGGAAGAAGGACTAGAGGTTGTGCAAATGGAAATAGTTGTGATGCGAACGACCATACACAATCGAGTGTGGTTTATAATGGTACATATATTATTTATATATCATCATTTTCAAGTGCCTTATTCTATTCCAAAAACTCATGTCATTTGGTTCCTGCAGATGGTGTCACACAGGAATCTCAAGTGACACCAAATGAAAATTGCATAGGAACACAAACACAACCAATTGTAGATGATGGTACCTCTCCGATGCCTCTACCGCATAATAATTGCACAGACCACCGTGAGACCGCAACCATCCTATAGTTGATGGTACCGCTCAATGCCTCAAAAAAACGGTGCACAACCCGATATGCCGGACGATATCGTCGAGGATGGTATTTTCTTTACTAAATTTTTGCAATTTTGCTTACCTTATATGCCATCATGTTCCGTGAGTCATGCATATATGTGCTTGTGTTGTGTGTATGACTATGACGCGGATGTCATATTTGAGGAAGACATTGAAGAGGAGGAGGCGTGCTTTTTTCGCGGACAAGGTACAATGCTTGATAAAGAAAATTGTTTTTGCAATTGCAAAACACGTGTAAAACATCAATATTTTGGCGTATCACGACGAGGATGGAGACGAGCACAATGACGACACGGATGTCCGGGAGAATAGTGAACCTAATGTCCCGGATCCATACGACCGGGTTTATTCTAATCTCCCATCGAGTCGCACATGCTAAAGTCGGTGGAAAAACCGCAAGCATTGCCTTTGCAAAAGAGGATCGAGGGTGAACCACCGGTTTTCACGGCGTCGAGTGGACAGATTAGTCTTGAAACTCCCGATACACCACCGAGCTCGGGGAGATTGTGGTCAAGCTCGGATGCCGATGCTAGGCACTTTCGTGCAAACATCGATATTTCAATGGTCACTTCTCTTTCACTTCTCGTCACGCCACCTAGATCGTGTTACCACAAACATGAGAACCTATGGTATCTACACGCCCGTGCTCATGGACAGATTTACCATAACATATACGGTCTTTTGGTAAAGAGGATGGTGTTGAAAAGAGACACCTTGAGCTTTATTTTTACGACGACGATCCGTCCCTCGAGCATCGGATGAGCAAGTGTCGTAATAGCGGTTGTAGAAAAAGATAGGGAAGTTATTGAGCAATTGGTTGGGATTCTTAATGGGAATCCCTACTCTCAGAACTACGGGCGTATGGGACACGTTGAGAACATCGAGGATTATCGTGTCGAGTTCAACCTTGACCAGCTTGACTTGACCGAGAGAACATATAACGAGCCTATCGCAAAAGAGGTGGCCGCCGTGCGGGTTGAGGGGAGTGAGCGTCTAGGCCAATTCCAGCATAGCGTGGTCCCGCAAGGGACGGACCGGTCCATACATGGCATCCGCTCATATATGGCGTGCTATGACCGCTTTCATACCCGCTTTTACCCGGAAGGGTGAGCTCGGGTGGCACAATTGCATTCAAAAAAAATGTTACTATGGAAGAAGTTGAGAGAGCTCGAGAGATCCGCAAAAAAGTCGCCGAGAAAGAGGGTAGGGCTGATGGCGATGACGATGGAGGTACCTTGAACCCTTTTCATTAATTCTGTCCCATGAGCATAGTTCTCGTTATATCATAGTACTAACTTCGACCATTGTCTCCTTGCGTAACCTCTTGGAAATGTGTGTGTATCCGTGCGCCGACTACTACATTGCTACAAGTTCCGTGATGCGGCCAAATGTATTTAATCCAATACTCTATGGCGGCCGACTTTTCCAACAGATTTCTTTGTCGACACGCACATCAAGATTGAGAGCTCGCGTTTGGACTACATACGGAACAATCGAGTCTTTGAGAGCTGACCTATATCAAGGCACGGTGGACAGCATGCATGCGGGTGAAGGGAGGCCGAGAATGTCGGAAGGCGTCTTGTGTTGTCTTCTTCATTCATAGGAGGACCCCGTGATATGAGGCGCCGGTACATGGATGCAATGGCTCTCGTGCGAAAGTATGGTAAACCTGATATCTTCCTCACGATGACGTGCAACCCTAACTGGGACGAGATCAAGAATGAACTTTATCCGTGCCGCACAATCGCAAGACCGGCCCGATCTCGTCACACGAGTCTTTAGAGCAAAGTTAGATGCAATGAAGAAAATGTTGATGGAGAAAGACATCCTTGGGAAGGTGAAGGCCTACGATATGTGGTGGAGTTTTTAGAAGAGGGTTTGCCGCATGCACACCGGTTACTAATAATGGAACGGAAGTACAAGCTCACATGTCCCGAGCAATATGACATGATTATCGGTCTTGAGCTACCTAAACAAGAAGAAATACCCTGAGCTCTACAAGATGGTAACAAAGCATATGATGCATGGTCCTTGTGGGAAGCTTAATCCATTTTGTCCGTGCACGGTGGTTAAAGGCGAATGCAAGAACCATTACCCTAAAGCATTCTGTGAGTCAACGTCACAAGGAAAGGATTCATACCCCGTCTATCGGCGACGCAATGATGGGCGTCAGGGAAAAAAGTACGAGGCCATTTCTTGGACAACCGATGGGTCGTGCCTTACAACCCTGTCCTGCTGCGTACCTTCAACTGCCATATAAATGTTGAAGCATGTGGGAGCATCAAATCAGTAAAGTACATCTTCAAGTACATATACAAGGGACATGACAGGCATCGGTGGCTATGAGGGAGGCCGACAAAGCCGATAAGAAGGGCGGCGTTGATGAGATCGAGGCAATATAGAGAGGCCCGTTGGGTGACGCCTCCGAGGCGCTATGGCGGATATATGGCTTTGACTTGAGCAAGAACTATCCACCCGAAGACAAAGAAGCTGCAGCTTCATCTTCCGTGCATGCACATGGTGTCATTCCATAAAAAGGACAAGATTGACAGGGATTGTTAATAAGCCGGGCGCCAGATTCAATGTTGATCGTATTTTTGATTATAACAGGCATGAGGCATCCCGTGGAATCTTGTATCGGGACTTCCCGGAGCATTTCACTTGGCGCCTAATGGCAAATTCCGGCGACCTAGAAAGAACTCTCGTTTTCCAAGTTGGTAGAGTCATATCGGCTCATCCCGCAGAGGGAGAACGCTACTTTCTCGCGTGTCCTCCTAAATAATGTTGCTGGTGCTACCTCATACGAACACCTTAGGACCGTCGATGGAGAGCTGCTACCTTCATTCCGTGAAGGCTGCGCAAAGGAGGGGTCTAATCGAAGAGGATAATACACCGGATGAGTGTCTAACCGAAGCTACTTTATTCGAGATGCCTTCCTCTCTACGAAGGTTATTTGCAACAATAATAGTATTCTCGTGAGCCACATGATGTGTTTGGTTTGTGGGAAAAGCACTACGATGCAATGTCGAGAGGACTACAAAAGTAATAATCCATGTCCGAATCGGTGCGGCAAATGGTTTTGATAGATATTAGAAACATGGTGTTTGTCTATGGGGAAGGAGTTTCATAAATTGCCTCTTCCAAAATTGATGACACATACGACAATGCCACCCGTATTCCTCGAGAGATACTTGAGGAGAGTAGAGTCGAAGCTGGACCCCAAAGATGAGTTTTTGTGCGACTCACTCAACAAATGAGCAAAGGTCCGCTACGATGAGATAATGGCCGCCAAACAAAGAAAAGGGCGGGATGTTTTTGTGGATGGACCCGGCGGTACAGGGAAAGACATTTTTGTATAGGGCACTTATCGGAAAAACTACGTAGCCGGGAAAAGATTGTCGTGGCTACAAAGCAACATCCGAGTCGCAAAGATCCATATTGCCGGTGGGAGGACAAGCCACTTTCGCTTCGTGATACCTCTCAATGCTAAAGATGGCGATGGATGAAAATTCACTAAACAAGATGGTACGTCCAAGTTGCTACGTCAAGCGGCTCTCATAATATGGGGCGAGGCATCTATGACAAGGAGGCAAAATGTGGAAGCACTAGACAAGAGCCTACGAGATACAATGAGCCGGTCGACCTTCGTTTTGGTGGGAAGACGGTTGTCTTTGGCGGGATTTCAGGCAGGTCCTCCCTGTTGTGCCGAAAAGATCCAGGGCTCAAATAGTCGAGCTTCTCTCTGAAGCTCCCATCTTTGGGAATCCATGCGCCACCTAAAGCTCGTCCCGCAACATGAGGGCTCAAAGTGACCAAAGGGTTTGCGCATTATACATTTGCGCATCGGTAATGGAACGGAAGAGGTTTACGGTGATGACGATGTACGGATTCCGGAAGAGATCTCAGTCCCGCATCTGGCGATGCTTGAGAAGGATCTTCGCTCATTGATCGACATCATCTTTCCGCACCTAAACGCAAACATGGCGAATAAAGACTACATCACCACCAGGCGATTTTATCTACACGTAACGATTGGGTGGACATGATCAATATGAAAATGATTGATATGTTTCGGGGTGGCGAGATGGTGTATAAAAGTTTTGACTCTGCCAGATGATCCACATAACTACTATCCAAGAGAGTTCCTTATGCGCCTCAACCCCAAAATCTTGCCTCCACACGCCTTGAAGCTCAAGCTCGGGTGTCCCGTCATCTTGCTTCGAATATTGACCCTGCCAATGGGCCGTACATTAACGGTACAAGGCTCTTTGGTGCGGGGGTTCTCAAGAAATACAATCGACGCTGAAATCGTGGTTGGGCAGCATCTTTGGGAAGCGGGTATTCCTTCCTCGAATACCCTTGTGCCCGTCCCGATGAGATGTTCCCGCTCGAGTTTAAGAGGAAGCGAGTTCCTATCGAGCCGAAGCCGCCATGATCATCAACAAGGCACAGGGGCCAAACCATCCCGAACGTGGGTGTGTATCCGCCACCCGTGTTCTCTCACGGTCGGTTGTATGTTGCGATGTCTAGAGCCACGTCAAGAGCGAATATCAAGATCCTCCCCTCCCGCCGGATACAAAGACACGGGGAGGAGGAGGCCAAAAAAAGATGGAGAAGAAAAATGCTAGAAAGAATGGCGTTGAAAAAAAAAAAAGAAACGCGACAAGGAAAAAAAAGGTAAGGATAAGGCAACCCCGGCGGTTGATGGGATTTTCACGAAGAATATTGTATGGAAGGAGGTTCTAACGCAATAGGTAAGGTAATTGAAAATTAATAACAAATACAATGTATTTGTAATTCATTTTATATTGTAAAATAATATTTAACTAACGCCAATATTCGTTGATATTCCTAGGTACTTCTAAATGGTTCATCGGACAATCTATGTGTTACTGATGTGAATCTTGCCGTGCACTCAAGTGGATTACTTATTTTACAATACATGTTTGTGTTGAATGGTCATAAATCCGCAAGTATTCATACGGTGAGAATAGCATATTTTTTTTTAAGACATGCATTATTGCTCATGTGATAAGCACTAATATCTGCATACACTCTCATGTGTACAGGATGGTACGGAGATGCGTCGAAAACTTACTTGGTGGATTTATTGGCGCCTGAAAAAAATGGATATCGAAGATATCTTCCGGCAACTATAAAACATTACCTTAGTCGAATTCTTCGAAATGTCCATAAAATAGAGTTTAGAAACTTCGCGAAATCCATGATTGATCGTGTTACTTTCACAAAACTTGTTTGGATTTGTTTGTGTTACTTTCACAAAATTTGTTTGATTATTAAATGTTACTTTAATATCATTGTTTAATCTTCATTGTATTGCTATTTTATCATGCGATTCATGTTTTTTATACAAAATTTAGTTACCCCGTAGAGCAACGCACGGGCATTTAACTAGTACTTGATAAACATAGATCCGGTTATGTATTCCATTAGACAAAAGGACATGCAGACATCCTTCTATTCGATATGGGTAGCATACACTCACACCCGTCAAACCCGATGGGTATAGAATTTTGCCCAATAACATACCCATGGGTAGAAAACTCATTACATACATGTCTCCATATTGGGTAAAACTCGTCGGGGTACTTTGGTTTTCGGTACCCGTTGGCCGTTGCCATCTTGACGTAGGAGAGAGGAGGGACTTGCCAGGTCAAAGGTTGAGGATCTTGGTGGGTTCGCGAAGATTCGCTTGCCTGGGTTTATGGGTTGACGGGCGACAAGCCGGATGAACCCGCATCGGATGGTCTACCTTGCGCGGGTGGCTGATATAACGGTACACGGGCAGGTGTTGTCAAAAAAAAAAAAAAAAACGGTACACGGGCAGGCGACGTGGCCCAGTCCACCACCCAAGAATCCCAGTCGCTTTCGTCTTATACTAGTGATTTGCGCCCATATGCATGCGCGAGTCTTTAACCAAAGTCGTTATTCTAAGATAAACATTGCAGAATAAGCCATGATAAATTCGTAGACATGATCTGAACATCACAGTAGTATGAGCATATGGTGTGATGTTTTTAAATCAGAAAGGCGTATATTTGGATGGTTCAGGCTCCACTTAATTATACATAGGAGAGTTTAGGGCCAAGTGGCCAGAGAGCATGGTTTTTGGGACACAACATACTTCACAGGCAAAAACCACAACAACGCTGAAGGGAAGCAGCACCAAGTTCTGGTTTTTGGGACACAACATACTTCACAGGTAAAAACCACAACAACGCTGAAGGGAAGCAGCACCAAGTTCTGAGGTCTCATCTCATTGATGGTAAGAAAAACAAACAGAACAAAATATTATACAGCTGCTCCTTTCCAACCCAGCACCATCATACAGGGCAGGCAAGAGTGGGTGTATGCGAACTATCTGACAGCAACATACACGTGAATCTATCATGAAGCACATATCAGCACCCTAAACTCTTGATTTCAGCATCTCAAAATCAATACCCGGATTGTGGCAAAGAGCTAGACAGACGTCGAGCAAGTTGCACTCTACAAAAGGTAGCTGAAAATAAGAACACCGGTGCATAGTTCAGAATCATCTACTTGCTGAAAGGCAGCGGCACCATGTGCATTGATCTCTCAAGGAGCATGTTACCAAAGAAAAAGACCATGTGCATTGAGAATGGAGAGAGTCTGTGAACATATAAACTATAAAGCTGCAGCTCGATAAGAAGGACATGCATGCTGAACTCAACTGGTACTGTTGAAGCAACCTGCGAAAATTTAAGATTTAGAAAAAAAAAATATATGAGACTCCAAATATTTGTAGGTTATTCATTTTCCTTAAAAATATGTGTGCAGGTCATTTGAAATTACAGTTATTAAAAGAAGTTAAGCGGTATATGGCAAGCAGTTAATTGGAAAATATGAAGGCCTAGCCATTTTTTTTCCCTGGCAAAAGATGGAAGTAAAATCTGTACAGTAGTTGGTATAGAAAATGATTTATTTTTATTTATATCTCCTTGCCTGATTACCTGTTTGGAAGTAAAATCTTATTATTTGTAGGTCATGCTGAACTCAATAAGGCTGCCATCATCCCCTGCAGAAATCAAATAGTACAGAATACAAACGAATCATACATGTCTTAGAATTCCTCCTTATCTTATGTGTGTGTTAGTTTCAGTGAGTCAACTAACCAAAGCCCAAATTGTAGCAGCCTGCTGCTGTAACCAAACACACAATTTATCCAATAGCACATATGAAAGAAACCATTCAGGCAACTCTTTTAAGGAAAATAGGTGTGCTAATGATCTTATCCCCATAAGATAAGGAGGAATTCTAAGACTCACCAGAGATGGGAAAGAGAGTCTAAGCAGTGCAATGCAGCATGCCGAATTAGCAAGAGCATGCCAACAATAGTGCTACATGTACGGGCTGTAGGTGCTCAGGAGGTTTCTGGAGATGAAGGCAATCCATATTTGAAAAATAGGTGTGGGAAAGCAAGTGTTTGATGTTTTACTGTAGAGGTTTCAATGGTAGTACTCCATGTTCGATACTGGAGTTCAGAGTAGCAGGCTAAACATTTTGTAAAAGGTATTACTGGCATATATGCTTCGCAGGATGCCATCCATGATTCCATATGCTCAATTACATAAGCATATAGAATATATGGAATTCCTATTGCCAAACCAAAAAGAAACATTTATCGGAACCAAAATTGCATAAACAAAATTATATTGCATCCAAAAGACAATATCACTATTACAGTGAACTGTAAATTCAATTGTAAAGTGGAGTGGTTGGTCACCTGAAAGCAATGGATGGTTTTCGAAACAGATGGTAAAAGAATTCCACGTGTAAGCAAGCTGATATCCTTGTCATCGAAGGCACTCCCAATGTGTAAGAAATCTGTAACAAATATGTCAATTATCATATTAATGACTGCATCAGGTCTGTAAGCTTGGTCTTCAACACCGATATGGAATTTATTTCCCTGCAAGCAATTCAGGAACTATTGCTTTAAATGGGAATTGGATCGAGGGATAATAACCGATAATCAGCAAGAGCATTGCTTTAAAAAGCTAATAGCAATGTGTAGTCATTAGCATTGCATTAGCTTATATTCAAGGAAATAGCCATTTTTTTGAAACTTATATTCAAGGAACCTATTGCAGAACGTAAGCAATGACATATGCCTACGAAGATGCCAAGAAATTCAGCAGAATTGCATGCTTTTCAAGTTTTATAAAAAGATGAACCACCAAAACCAAACAATCAGCGCAGCAAAGTAAGCAGAGGTGAGATCCCCAACAGGAACATCTTCACCCTAACTACAGGTATGGGCCGTTAAATATTACTACCAACAATCAAATTCAGGTTTGAGACCACTAATTCAAATAGAGATGAGAAATGTTGTGGTATTTAAAGTTGAAGCATTGCACTGTTTTTTTACACAGGTAAGGTCATATAATTCATGGAAATAATACAAAGTCCCAAACCAAACCGAAGTCTGAATGTTGTACTTGGGAATTGAACCATGAAATTTTCAATGACCACAGCGCAATCAAAATAATGATAAAAAATGATGTGGTATTTAAAGTTGAATTGTTGCGATGTTGTTTTTAACATTGGTAAGGTCATATTAATTCATGGCAATAATACAAAGACCCAAACAAGAACAGAAAATATCATACCTGGGTAATCGAACCATGAAATTATCAAAGTGAGCACATTAAGCTAATCTGTACAAAAAAAAAGTTGTGGAATTATTCTCTGTTGCTGCTGCAGCATGACAAAACTAATGCAGGGTGTTATCGTCAATGCAATCCATCAATCCAATCCCACGAAAATCATGTAGCTGATGAATTAATGGATATTGAAATCTGAACATGGGACATCTTTAAAATAGAGAGGACATTACCACTCCTATTTGCATCCTTGATAAGCTGCTCTCTATGTCCTTGCCCAAGAGCCTTTTACATATGTTTGCTTTTCCCATCGCCTATTTATTTCTGCAAAATAAAAAAAGTCGGACTATGGTTATGATATATGTTCGTATCAAAACAGTAATAAATACTACATTCTTTGGAACCTACCGTTGTCTCAACTCCATCTAAGAATAAGTCTTTTAAGGCAGCACAAATATTTTCTTGGATCGAAAGCAATATGACAAAGGTACTACTTTTTTGTACAGTAGGACCTCATTAAACACACTCTAACTACTGTCTCGTGGGATCGAGTAAAAATGGAAAACATTAAAGTTTACATGGTATTACCAACGTGAATTGAATGTTAAAAAATTATCGAAACCACCGCCAAGCTCAACAATAATCACTTGCCTCCAATTGCCGGCAAACATCAATGTTGTCAATCCTTTTTAACCAATCAATTTCTTTAGCCATCGAAATCTATAGTGGGAAACCAGGGGGATGTCATAATAGCTGTAGAAAAAAACTGTCGACAAGGTGCTAATAATGATATGCATGGGCGCCAAGCATCGATAGAACATTCGGATCAAGATGATTCCGACGTGTGAAGACCAACCCCAAGCAATTTGCCGGCAAACACACATTAGCGGAGCATCACATGTCGTATCTAAACACACAAGACATACGAAACAATTCTAAGCAAAGGATGTACCACTCACCTTTGAGTCTACTTGACTGTTGAATCGATTTACGGAAAGAACCCTTTCTCTTGACCACCTCGCATCACAGTACAAGGATGAATAAGCATCAACAATCGGGGAAAGGAAACAGAAAAAAGCCCAAAATCCAAATGAACAAGAAGCTAGGGTTAGGGTTAGGGTTCGGGAGTTGCTCGGGAGGAGGGAGGGGGTCACTGCGCCGCCGCCGCCGCCCGGCCCGCCAGCGCTGGCCGCGCCGCCGCCCTCAAACCGCTGCGCCGGGCAGCCCGCCCGCCTGCCGCGCCCGGCCCAGGGCCGCCGCCCCGCCCCACAAGCGCCGCCCGCTCAAGCCCGCCGCCCCAATGTGGGGGGGGCCCCCGTGTGCCGTGCTGGGAGCCGCGAGGTGGAGGAGCCGGCGCGGGCGGCGCCCCCCGAGACGCCCGCCCCGGGGGAGACGAAGAGGGAGGGGCGAGAGGGTGTTTTTTTTTTTTTTTTTTTTTTTTTTTTTTTTAGGAGGAGGGGCCCAATATATACGTGCTGCTACAGTAGGCTGAGAGAGATCCAACCGTCGGCCGAGATCGAACGGTCGAAAATAATTCTGCTAACGTGGGCGTCCTGGCGGCGTTTTACTCCACACACAATATTACTTTTAAATATATAGAGATATAAGCGGCATGGGAAGTTATTATTTTATTCTCTTTGTGTGCAGTGTTTTCACATGAAACAAGAATAGTACAATATTGTCATCTCTCTGCATTTACGGCGTGCAATGTTATATTAATATTTATTCATTAACTAGTATCACGCCCGTGCGTTGCTACGGAATAATTAACTTTTTACTAAAAACTAATAGATCGCATGATATGATAAAAATATTGTTAAATGAAATAGCGATATTAAACTAAAATTCAAAACGCAAAAGTTCATAAAATTAATTACGGAGAGCACAACGCCAAAAGCTCACTAAGTGATGCAACAAGATAATATTTTATATCGGCGAGAAGAAATATTCAATATCTAATAAATTTTGAAGCTTTCTTTAAAAACCTGCACAGAAGCAGGATTCACTCAAATTAGCGTAAGATGCCGGCGAGAGGTAGGCGAGGGAGTCGCTGCCAATCTCCCGGCGCACGCCATCCAGGTCCATTCGGTTGGAGATGAGCTCACCCTCGCTCGGCGTGTCGATGTCGTAGAGGTAGGAGCCCACCACGGGCGGGCTCACGATCCGCATCTGCACTTCCCCGCGCGGCATCGTAGAGCAGCCCGCACGATCTTGCTTTCGAGGTAGTGAAGCGCACCAGCGAAGTCATCCACGACCACAACGCTCTTGCCGGTGATGATGCCGCGCGCATGGGGCGAGCCGGCCACGGCGAGGTCCCGGATCGCCTCAAGGTCGGCCGGACGAAGCTGCAGCCATTGTAGTGCCAACGGACGAGGCCCTGCTGAACTCGAGCCCGACGCGGCCAACTCCTGAGGCCAAGGGCGTAGAAGCCCCAGTCCGGGCACCGGGATGACGACGTCGGCGCCCCGGGCGGGGAACTCCTCGGCCAGCGGCTGCCCGAAGGAGGTGCGGCGCCTTCGCGGACGGCGTGGGGAGAACACCACCGAGTTGGGCGACGAAGTAGATGTGCTCAAAGATGCGTGGGGAGTGGCGGCAGAGATGGCGGCGTGTCTCGCTTGCCGCGTAGGGAAAGAGCGGATGTCGGACTCGGTCGGAGTCGCCCGAGATAAGCGGAGTGGCTGAATATTTAATTATTATTTAGCTTTATTATTATAATTATTAGATTAAATTAAAGAGAATCAGAAAAGACTAATGGGCCTGGCCCGTTAGCAATTGTAAACCCCTCATATAAATATGGGGGCAACTATCGTGAGACAATTAAGAAGAAAATAATTAGGTTTTTACCTTGCTCTCTAGCTCCTCCAGCCGCCGCCGCCGTCGCCCGCACCCGTGCACTAAGAATGTAGGCTTGTAAAGCTTTATAAGGCTGCAAACTGAATCATAATGAGAGCTCCACCTAGTGTCACCAGGGCGTTGTAATGTTCCAATTTGATTAGCACCTCTTCCAATTTCAAGCTCACTAAGCTCAATGAGCTGCTCTAATTCAGCAACTTGATGAGCTCGCAGATCATCATTTCTCTTACTAGAAGACACAACTGTGTTGACAATGAGAGCTAGATGATCAAAAAAATTATGAACCTCAGTGACCTCTTTTGAAGCAGCAACAAGAGCTAGCTGTAACTGATGAGCAAAGCAATGAACATAATATGCATACGGGCACTCATCCAAAAACTTCGCCTGCAGTCCATTCCACTCTCCACGCATATTGCTAGCACCATCATATCCTTGTCCCCGAATATTTTGAACATCCAATTTAAGTGTTGATAGAACAGAGCATATTTCTTGTTTAAGTGTGGCAGAATATGTGTCATGAACATGAACAATGTCAAGAAAATGCTCTCTAATGAACCCATCTTTATCAACAAACCGAATAACAATTGCCATTTGTTCTCTTCTTGACTCATCTCTTGATTCATCAACAATTATGCAAAATTTAGCATCACCAATTTCACTACAATTACTTTTTGAACATTATCAGCTATAACATTCAATATCTCTTTCTGAATGTCAGGCGAGGTGTATTTAGCATTCAGTGGAGCATTTTCAAAAACAACAGCCTTAACCTCCTCATCGTATGAAGCTAGTAGCTTTACCATTTCAAGAAAATTACATTGGTTCTTTGACTCTTTTGATTCATCATGTCCACGGAAGGAACAAGCCTGGAATGCTAGCCATCGGACAACATCAATTGATGTTTTAAGCCGCAGTCTATTTGCCTTGATATCTTCGCTTGTTTGCTTCTCATAAATCGACTCAATATGACATGAACGGTTCTTCAAATTGTCATAACATTTGACGAGAATATTGATGAGCTGAACCACTCTGTCCCATGTGAGTTATGAATGCACAATCTTTCCCGCCAACCCTCTTCCAGTTATTAAATCCTTTCACTGTAAACACATCTGACCCTGATTACCCTACTGGCTTTTTATAAAATAAAAAGCAAGGAAGACAAAAGGCTGCATCTTTTGTTGGCGAGTACTCCAACCAAGGAAAATAATTAAACCATTTGGACTAAAACCTCCGTGGATGCTTCTCTAGACCTGAAGTAGGGTATACATCCTTAATAAATTGGTATGGACCATGTTTCATGTATGCTCTGATAACTTGTTCTTGTTTATCTGGAGGATAGCTCTGAATTTGGTCACGCAAGCCTGGATCTCACTCTACATTCAACACACTATTGTCTGCACAATCTATTCGTTGAACCTTAGCTGCCGGCTGCACAATTTCCCCTTCTTCATCGTTTTGTTCAGCAAGCCAATTAGCTGTTTCATCTTCCAAAGACTCGGGGTCATCTTGCCTTTGATTTATTGAAACATCAGTAGTGTGCTTTTCTTGAAAAAAAGTGTCAATTGTTGTCCTTTTGAATCTCAGGATGATTATCTTCAATAAAAAAATAATACTATTATTAGACAATTAGGCATTAACTCTAAATGTCTAAACCGATGGACAATTGGACACAAACGCCTAAAATCTACCCTACTAATGCACCAACTTCTCCACGTTTAAATCCATTCAAAATCAACAGCCCAGATCACTTCTTAACCTTCTCTCTCATTACTCGGACATGATTCTATGGTCAGGATCAAAAGTATTGGACACAGTCCGTCATCGCCCCGCCCGCCCCGTCGTATTTGCCGTGCAATCATCGTCGGCACTTTCCTAATGCTCGCACTCCTTCCTCCTATCGCTCCCAAGATTCCATTCTCCAGACCGACGACCCCGCACGGCGTCCTTCTCATCCCTAGCCACGACCAGAAACATCTGAGAGGCCGGCGGCGAGCGTTAGATGACGGGTTCGAGGAACCGGCCGGCGGCGTGCGTTGGATGACGGTCTCGACGAACCAGCCGGCGGCGACGTGCGTTGGATGACGGGAACCAGCCGGCGGCATCCAAGACCAAGACCGCCTGTACTGCTGTCTTCAATCTACAAAACCACAGACGTCGTCCAAGACCACATCCGCCTCTGTTGCTGGCTTCAATTCCAAATCGGAGATCGTCAGGTACGCAAGTTGCATATTTTAATCTGTAATCACAGGATATACTTGTATTCTATATAGCTTTTAAATTTGGTCAACAATTTCATGTGTTTTTAAATTGATCTGTTTTAAATTGCTCTGTGTAGTATGCATTTGAATTGGTCCAGCACAAAAGGTTTTGTTCTCCGCTGTCCAACAGATTTAAATTTTCACGAGATGCCGCCCCCTCCGAAGTCTTTTTCGGTTAGATCGATATGTGTTTATTCTATTCTAATATGATTGCAGCTTGTGAGAACGGAGATCCAGCGGTACGGTGATCCCTTTCTCTTCTCGCTATAACTCCTTGAACGGATTCCTCATTTTCTGTAATACAGATTCTTGATTTGTCACATCTGAAGCATTTATGTGGTTGATATGACGGATTCAGATTCCTTTTGGATTTTGAAGTATTGATTTTTCTTTTCACTACCAGTTTCAGATCGGATCTCAGAGAATGGTCAAGCTGATGCATGGGAAGACGGAAAGTATCAGTTACACTCCCTATGGGCTCAAGCAGCAGTCAGCAGTCCGTCAGTAGGTTTTGTTGATTCAGTAAAGTCTGTCGTTAACATAAGGTACTTCAAATGTTTTCGAGTTTATTAATGATTCTTGTCAGAACGTGATTCTCTAGCATAGCTATACACTTGGAGACTAATAAATTAAATCGTCAAACATTAAATCGTCACATGTTTATAGTTGTCTGCTTAGTTTTAATGAAGCTATGGTGGTTATTTATTCTTTGTAGAACAACTTCAAATGCTTTTGCTCTGAACATGCTGTTCAGATTTCCAGAATGGTGTGATGTTCTCTAATAACTGGACTGAGCACTCTGATGCTCTTATTACTACTGGAATGATGTGGGGTAAGACAATTTCCAATTGCATTTCCAAATATGCTTGATCAGTTTCTTTGCTTCAGTTGCATCATTGCACTGTTGGTGGAGGCTCCATTTTTAAAATGGTTTCTTATAGAATATGTTTTCCAGTTAACTATTAATCTGAAATAGATCTTTGCCTGTATATAGTTCATCAATTGTACAGTTGCAACTCCTTCCTGCATGGTAGAGAAAATGTCCTGCACTCTAATAGAAGAACCTGTGTTTTTTTATTCTTCACATGATATGTTGTCTCTAATGTATTTGGAAATCCTTCTTTTGGCTAAACCAAGAAAGGAATTGGATCCTGCACGTAAGAGCACCGAATATTGTTTACAAGGTGTTGGGCATTGAGCATAGAAGTATGGTGATGTGGCTGTGGTTGAAGTCCAAGTTACTTGAACAACATAAATATGTCATTCACATGATAGATTTGGGTGTTTTGGAGATGAATTGGATGCAAATTTCAGTATATAATAATAGATTCTGTAGAGTCTTTAGTGTTGTTCTTTTCACTCTGTACCATCAATGTTTTTTTTTTTGGTGCCAAGCCCTTTTGCTTAACCTGTATACCTTCATCGTGAGTGTGTTTGTTCTTTATTAGAAAGGACCTGATATTATATATAAAATGATATTCCTGTAATCAAACAGTTGGTGTTAATAATATTATTATCTATTTTCTTGCTTTCTTGCTAACATGTGTATTCTGCAAATAAAACCGTGGCGTTAGCACGGGCTAGAACTGAATAAAAATAGAAAACATACCGGCAGATGTGACGCCGACGCCGGATGGATGGACGCGTGTGGCGCTGTGGCAACGTGGATCGCGTTCGATCGCACTTGGTGTTGGCGTGGCGGCTGGCCTTGCGAAACGGCAGCGGGTAGCGGCGCTGTCGCTGTGGCAACGTAGTCGCGCTCGTGGATCGCAGATTCGCGCGGAGGCAGCGGCAGGATCGCGCGACGCGAAGAGGCAGGATCGGCAGGAGGCCAGGACTGTCCGATATGCACAAAATACAATTATACAGAAGACTTGTTAATTTTTTCAGTCAACATTGGGTGGGGCCATGGCCCCAACTGGCCACCCCCTGGCTCCGCCGTTGTTCGTAGCACCTCTCGCTTGTCGGCGTCATGCCACAATGCCACCCTTGCCCCGTGCTGCCTCAAACCAACGGTCGGCCGGCCCACCGTCCGCTCCCCGCCTCGGCGAGGGACCTCGCCACGCCACCCGCGACCTCTGCTCCCACCCCTTGATTCCGCGCACCCTAACCCACCTAGGGCAGCGTGCTGACGCCTGGCGAGCTCATAACCTATTTCATACAATCACTTATAGGTCGCTTATTTATGGTCGAAATGAGCTGAAACTTTGAGCTTCTCCAAACCATGCTTCCCTGACCTGTTTGGTAGAGCGATCGCTTCCTAATAAGAAGTTATACAAACAACTAACAAAGGGAATGCGCAACAATCTAACCTAAATTCTCTGTTTTAGTTCAACATTCAGTAAAACGCATGACATAAGATTACAGGAGAAAAGAACTTCAAGCAAACAATCTAGGTTGCTCAAACTGAGATCCGCTGATAGGTTTACACTCAGAAATGGGAGAAAACAGGGGGCAGGGGAGCAGGATACACTGTTAACTTTTCATTGAGTTGCGCTCAATAATTACATCTATCCACTACCGAGCACAAACTTTACACATTTTTAATTAAGAGGGGGAAACTGGTGTTATATCTTCAGTTTCTACCGTTTCTGGAAGTTCAAGGCCTTGGTGCCATACGCGAAGAGGAAGATGAACAAGAGGATGTAGCCGAAATGCGCCAGCACGACGTAGCCGAGGAAATCGTGCTTCATGCCCAAGGTTTGATCTAGATATCCCTTCACTGTGACATTGTGGTCGTTGCCGTTGTTGTTGCCGCCAGTAGCCGTAACGGTGCGGCCTACGTCAGCAAACTGCGACGCCGTGACGCCATAGATGGTCCAGGACACCGGATTACACCAGTAGAACCATCTCCACCAGATAGGCAACGCCTGCAAGAGTGAAATAGTTTTTGAAAATTGAATTGGTAGCTGCGTGGTGTAAAGTAGGTAACGTGAGGGCTCACAGAGATTCCTACCGGTCGGGGTACCAGGAATCCAGCGAAAATGTTCCAGCCGGTGAGACTAAATGAGACAACAATACTTGCGAGCATTGCGGAAGGAGTGCAGGCAACCAGCATCGCACCAAACAGTGATGTAGAGGAAGGTACAGATGAGAAAGAACACGAAGTAGAAGAACTTGTCCGCCTTCCACTCATAGCCAATCATTGTATAGAGAGGGATGGTATAAAGAATGCCCTGAGCTATACTGTAGACAAGCTCCACAACTGTCTGCACACACCAATTGGTTTCAAGACAGATGCGTTAGTAGAGACTTTGAGTATGCAAGGATTCAAAAACAACTGTGACAAAATAACTACTAATATACGATGGCAAAAACAAATTAATTTGTTCAGTTGTTTAAAGTTTTTTGGTCCTCATTCCAGACAAGTGATTCTGTTTGGACAAGATTCACGAATGTTCAGATTATCATGTTTCCATTAATTCATGACAACATAAGGTATTTAGAAATTACCACTGCAAATGAATAGGACAATGGAGAGAACATCCCAGCAGCCTTTTCACGATAGAAGACTGTCCTTTCGATAGAAAAAACAGGTACGCATGAGAGTAAGTTTGCAGATCCAAGGAAGAAAACAGCAGCATAGGTGGCTCCAAGCAGGTTTTGCAGGTCCTGCTCTGAATTTCTGTACAGCAAAAGCAAGGAAACCAAGAATCCTTAGCAGTTAATAATCAATTTGACACTATCCCATGAATTAATCACAATTAGTCATGAATGATGTTTGCAAATGCCATAATACAGAGTAGAATCATACATATTCTTTCCCATGCGCCAAAAAAGCATGAACCGAACACGAGACCATAGAGGAGTGTCATAAGATAGCGCATGGCATTGTAGGGTGGATTCTTCCAATAAGATCGAAATTGCTTCCATGTATTGGCCATACATTGATTTAGGAAACTCTGGGCATATTTAGTAGCAAATGAGAGATCCTGGTGACCTGGTGGTGGAATGCTCAACTCCTTAATAAGTTCTTGATTGCTCCTGAACATATTCATCATTATAAAATGTAAGAAGAAAATTGTGTTTTGTTTGTTGGAGATTCAATTAAGTTTAACCAGTATCAAAGAAGAAACAAATTTACCAAACAAAAACTACCGCAGTAATAACAAAGGAATATATTTACGGTACAGAGCAGAATTTGCATAAATTTCAGCAAAATCAACGTCCATGCGAGCCTCAGCTAGAGGAGAGCTAACTTCCAACATCCATGTTGCGGGATTGTATCCTTCAGTAATTTTAGGAACACCTGGAATTGCCTGCAGGAGATTTCTATATGCACATTAAAAGTATCCTTTGTTGTCTCACCTCAAGATCAGGTCACCTCCGTACACGACCATACACATATTTTCTTGAATATGCAGGAGAGCTGCATATCACTGCATGTTCTATTTTTTGTGGTGCGTCTTTAAACCTATGTCTATGCAGTGATGGTGGGTGGGAGCGTCCTTTCTGCTTGATTTATTGTGTTTGTCTTTTCCTATCTTAATGAAATGACACACAGTTCTACTGCGTTGTTCGAGAAAAAAATATAGAAGATGAAATACACAATTATGAGTGAGTCTACTATTATATCTAAATTCATATGCAAAATAATTTGCATCAAATGTCAAAATACTTCTCAGAAATTGAAGTTAATTTTGCACATAATGTTGACTGCATGTCACATTTTATTCGTTATAATTGTATACAATAGCAGAACGCCTAACTAAAATGCAGAGTTTCGTCGAATAATCACATTTTTTTTTCATATAAAACATATTCCTCTTATTTTCTGAACATACCTAGTAGAAGCGCATTTACCTAAAGTAATATGTTGATTTGTAACTGATTTAGTAATATGGAATGTTTGAATTTGATTACCCAAAAGGAAATAAAGCATAAAAGATAATTCACCTCGAAATATTCAACAAGTATGCGAGACTGGACACCAAGCTGACCAGCATATATGACACGACCTCCTCTCTTCAGCAACAGAAGCTGAAAAAAAGTATCCATTTTTTAGTATATTCTTGCAGAGTTCAAAAATAAAAGTATGGTATTAGGCTTAATGAATAGAAATATGATCAATGTAAGGACCTCATCGAAAGCCTCGAAGATATCAATGCTGGGTTGATGGATCGTACAAACCACGGTTCGGCCAGTATTAACTGTATTTCTCACTGTGCGCATGACAATTGCTGCAGCTCTAGCATCAAGGCCAGAAGTTGGTTCATCCATGAATATAATTGAAGGGTTTGCTACAAGTTCTACAGCAATTGTCAGTCTCTTCCTTTGTTCAGTTGATAACCCACTGATACCGGGGAGACCAACCAGAGCATCACGCAATACATCAAGCTCAACTAGTGTCATCACTTCTTCCACAAACATCTACATTGAAATTATTTTTTTTCAAAAACTAGTGCTTTCATCAACTCCAAACATATGGAAGTTCTCAACCTTTTCGTTAACACCATGGTTGCAGAGCACTCCGTTAACAAATTTGAAGAAAAGAAGTAATACAAGCACACCAGTGTAGTAACTAATATGCATATTGAAGTACAGATAAAAGGAAAATAACAATGGGACTCATGACGTGCCATAAAAACTATTTCTATAGGTATATGAGTGCTGTTGGTCCCTACAATCAGCACCAAGGTGAGCAATCAGCTCACCTCTGCCCTCTCCTTGTCCCTTGCACCAAAGAAGAAGAAGAGCAGGAGCTCTTCCCTGCTTCCACTCTCACGCACACACACAGTTTCAGGTTCAGCGTTGGCTGAACTGAAACAGCACTGAACTTGGCTAGAAAGTGAGGCAAATGAGCTGCTCTCTCCATTGCATATCTTCTCCTATATATACAATCTACATGTACCATCTAGGTACAACAAAGTATGGCTGACTACAGCCCTAAAGTACCAGGCACTATTGCCACTACAATGGTACAACTGCTACCTTACCTAAGGTACGAGCATGGGCTTGCCATGCCTCTTGAATGGCTGTTGAGGCCATACCCATGGCTGTTCAGCCATGCTGCTACAGCAGGGAGAATAGTGATGAAGATTCTAATCCTAATCTTCCCTAACGCAGCCATCAATCACGCAAACAGCAGATTATGTCTTACAATACTTCCCCTAATCCTGCTGTTGCACTCTCATCTCCTCCATGCCGATCAGCTTCCTCAGCTCCTGGAACCGAAGACGCCCAAGCGACTTGGTGAGAATGTCAGCGAGCTGTCGACCGGTTTCGACGAACTCGATGACCAGCTGCTGTGCTTAATTGTATCGAGCAGGTGGCTGCGCGTAGGATAGATACTGTATACTATACGTACCTCAACGAGGTTGATGGCAGAGTTGAGCAGCGTGGGCAGCGCGCGCGCGCCCACGTACACGTCCGCCTCCACCGACAGGTGCTCGTACCGCACCTCGATCTGGGGAAGCTCGATGCCAACCCTGCAACGTACGTGCGTGTTATTGGACGCGCCTGATCGATGACCATCGCATCAAAAGACGACGTCGTGGCATGCATGCACAGCTGATGCGAGCACCAACACGCTCGATCGAGCACAAAACTCTCTACTCACAGGTCGATTCGGTCCCTGAAGCGGCGCAGCAGGCGCTCGTTGTCGTCCTCGACGGCCTTGAGGACGCGCTCCATGAGCTCCCCGCCCGGCGCGCGGGTCCATGTTGGCGATGTCCACCTCGTCCGCGGTCAGCTTGGTGCCGCCCTCCTCGATCGCCCTGCGGATGATGCCCCGCCGCATGCGGTCGTACGTCGGCAGCTTCTCCAGCGCCGCCCACCGCAGGTTCTCCTCGTCGTCCCCCTCGTCGCGGCTCGCGTGGGACCGCTGGAACGGGTCGTCCGGGTCCATGCCCGACCGCAGCGACCGCGAGATGGACGCCGCCGACAGCCAGCTGCGTCGGCTCCCTGACGGAGCGATCTCCCCGCCATCACGTGACACGTCTCGCTAGCTACGATCAGAACTGCTAGTTTAGTTGGATTGGAGGCGCTAGCTGGGCACTGGCCTGGCCGCGACAAGACGCGCGCGCGGCTGCCTTTGTGCCTCAGCGTGCTTGCTTGCTTTTGCAAAGAGGCGCGCCCGTGTAAATATATACAGTGCCAGTGGGTGCGTTGGTCGAAAATAAGCTTGGAAACACGACACGAGGATGAGCGATCGATGGAGACCTCCACTGGCGTCGTCATTGACCGTTGACAAGGGCCGGTACAGGAACACAGGACTGGGGACTGAACCTGCGGGTGGGAAGGACGCAAGAATAATAAGCGCGAAAAGTCATATATTTTATTCCATTTGCGTGCAGTACATGAAAAAGAGCAGTACCATAGTCGTCTCTTCTGCATATAGTTATATTAATATTTATTTAATAATTAAAAAGTTCATAAAATTAGTTCTTCTCGCCGTATTAGGGCATTTATAGTGCAGAAACCAGTAATAGTTAGTTTCTATAGTCTAGTATATTGTGTCCGGAAACTATTCACCACATGTAATTTTTCTACAGTAGTGTCAATCAAATATTCACCCCTCTTTCTTCGGGATCTTCTCCTCCAGCTTTCTTACTCCCTCATCCTCTACCATATGCGAGACCGGCAGCGGACACCAGGCGCAAGCTCCGGCAGCGCAGACAGGCTCTGCAGGCGTGGGTGTGCCTGCCACGAGCACCGTCCGACATGCTCCGCGACTTCTGGCGGCACAGACATGAGCTCCGCGGGCGCGGCGTCGCGACCACGCCGAACTCCTGCGGCAAGGGCGTGGCCGCAACGTGAGACCTCCGGCGGGCGGCTGGGCTCCGCGGGCACGGGCGTCGACGACCAAGCCGAGCTCCGTGCGACGCAGGTGGGCTTCACAGGCACGGGCGTCACAGCCACGCCGAGCTCCGGCGGCGCCGGCGTGGTAGCCACGGCGACCTCTGGCGGTGTGGGCGGGCTTCGCGGGTGCGGGCGTCACTGAGGCGGCTTCGTCGCGGCAAGCTCTAGTTCCCTTTCCTCCCTCATCTCCCGCGGCGGCCACATGCAAATCAACGGCCTCGTTCTTCGCGTGAGACATCGAGTCTATGTTTTTGGCTCTCTCTCCTCATTAAATTGTTTGCCACATCATCAAAATGCTTGCGTGGCGATTGTAATTAATAAAGATCCATGGTGGTTTTTCTGCACCGAGAGTGCCTTTAACACGATCACCTTTATTAAATTATTACAATTTTATAAAAGTACATGTGCACACGTGGATGCATTTCATTGCCGAGGACATTGGACTGTCAGTGGGTTTACGTGGTGGTGTGAGTTGTGTGCTTTAGGACAGTCCTAATGGAGCATTTATAGTGGTTTCTATAACTCATGAAATTAAATGCATAAGAAATTAATTTATTATACAATGAAACTCTTTATTGAAATTTAACAAAATAATCTTACAAGTCTGAGAGTTAATAAAATCACTACATATGTCTCATTGTTGATCGACATGTGAGCTACCACTAAAAGAAAAAGGATCGTTATCATAGATTGAATTTAGAAAAATTTAACTACACGTGCCAAATTCGAAAAGGAAAAAAAACTAACTAGCTGATGCTCCGTATTACACGCTATTTTTCCTGGATATAATTTTAATAAATTGCAGTTTGGGTGCGAATCCCTCATATTTCACGTCAAATCATAAATGTCGTCATGACTACTCCATTGTCGTCGAAAAAAAAACTCACTCATGACTATTCCGCGCACACCCGCTCGCGCTAGTACTATATATACACGGCACCAGCTATTTTCCTATCTGACCTTCTAGAATGGCTTCTAATAAGTCGACCTTTTTTATTATCTCTCAAGAAGCAAGCCAGGTGATTTCTTCATCAACCTGCTAGTCTTTTTTGACATTTCCGACTTTTGCATAGCTAGCTCTAGATTCGCGGTGTTCGGATAGTCCAGTATCACGTTTCTACAGATGGAAAAGCTGCATACCCGAATCGATCACTTCATCGATCACCTAAAAATATATTTCCTCCTCCCTGTCACAGTAGTAATTGATTCTTCTATAATAATAATAATAAAAACTGAATCATCAGCTGATAGATACCTTCTAGAAAACCATATATATATAATGCACACACCAACATTTGCAATGTACATCTCATTCTCATACTATTCAACGCAGGAACATTGACGACGCGAGTTCAAGGTACGTAAGGCGCGCTTCAACAAGCTAAGTTCAGTGCAGTCAGATAGCGATGACGTGCCAAAAGGGAAAAAGAGAGATGAGGAGCTAATCGTGGTCACGAGTAAAGACGACGCAGAGCGGCCGCACTCATCGTGCAAACACCGGTGCGGCGGATGCGACGACGACCGAGCGGGATTCCTGCTGGCCAGCTGTGGAATTCAAAGCATGCTTCTGGAAAAGCTTTCTGAGGCAGTAGTTCTTGCGACTTGGCGCGGCCGGCAGCGCTGTCGCCAAGTTGTGATATATATAGATGTACATTTGGCCCGTGAAAATCGGCCCGGTCCGTGGCCCGGCCTTTTGGCCGGTCCGTGGCGGTCCGGCCCGACATGTGCGGGCCCGCGCGGCCCAGCCCGGTGGGCCGTCGCCTCCGGCCGTGGCACGGTGGTGGCACGGCCCGGCTAGCCCGGTGAAAAAGGGCTGCTAAACTCTATTCCATCTCCTTGGCCTGCTAAAAAGCCCAACAATGTGTAGCAGGACCTTATCATCAGCACAAAAAAGAAACGCTGAACCTTATCTTCTCTACGGCGCGTTCCTCCGCTCACGGCATCGGCAGCCCACTCCGCCGCCGCTCCCATCCCGTCCTCGGCGCTCCATCCCCGGGCGGGCGATGCGGCGGCCAGCGAAGGCGCGGCAGCGCGGCGCTGCGGCGGCGAGGGGCGAAGCGGCATCATCAGCCCGGCGGCCCGGCGCCAACCGCTGTGGCGGCGATGGCGGGCGGGCGGAGCGGAGCGGCGCCGTGGCGCAGGCTGGCATCGGCAGCAACCATCGGTGCGCTGCCCAGCGCCACGTCGCCAACCGCACGCCGGGCTCTCTCAGGCCGCCCGATGGTCCGTGGGCCGTGCCGTGGGCCGCACCCTCGGCCCGTAGTACGGTGGTGACCGGCCCGGTCAGCCCGTGGGCGTAGCGCCCGATCGGGCCGCGGGCCGGGCCGGCACGGCCCGTTGTACATCTATAAGTTGTGATGCCGAGAAGAAGGCCGGCCACACAGATCGTTAGTGCTGGACCTACCTGCCTGGTACCGGTTTTATCCAGCTTGACCGTGGAAAAACTGAAAGCGTAGCGTCGTCTAGTCTACTAGTAGTTATTAGTCTGGGCGTGTGATCCACCGGTCCGCGCTTGGTCCTGCGCGAGCGCGAAGCAGTGTCAAAAGGTCGTGTCGTGTCACGTTCGGCCGGGGCGTACTCTGAATACCCTTCTTCGTTGTTTCTTCAGATCATCTCCGGCAAGAGCGCGTTACTCTGAATAGTAATAAGCAGATAGTATTAGACAATAGTCGAGATGGAAATATCATGTAACTTTTTCCATAAAAGTCGCTTCCATTTTTTCAACTACAGAGAGGCCTCGTAGCACTAATTTCAGAAGGTTAGGGGGTTGACCGAGAGGTGGGAGCATTCTAACTGACATTCAACAAGATCAATGTGCTTCAGTTTGGTGAAATGCTCCTTGTCTGCTGCCCATGCCATGCTAAAAAAAAAAAAAAAACATGTAACATTGGCTGTGTTTAGTTGCTGCCAAAATTTGGCACATGGCTGAAAAGTCTGCTGTAGCACTTTTCATTGGTTTGTGTTAATTGTTGTTATGTCATGAGCTAACTAGTCTCAAAAGATTTGTCTTGCAAAGTACATTCAAACTGTGCAATTAGTTATTTCGTTTACCTGCATTTAATGCTCCATGCATGAGGCAAAAAGATTGATATAATTGGGGAATTTTTAGGATTTGCCAAAGTTTTAACTCTAAATTTTGGATGTAAACACAGCCAAATTGTATTTATGGGCCTGATTGGTTGGCTACCAAAATTTGCCATGCCAAGGATTTGGCAAGCCATGATTTTGGCTTGCGTTTGGTTGGCAACCAAAACTTGCCAACTACTCACATTTGGCTTGCCAAATCTTTCACAACTTTTATGCCCAACTTTTGGCTTGCCAAAACAATGGTTTGGCAAATTTTGGTAGTCAACCAATCGGGCTCTATGTCAATCTATTTCTCAACAGTAAAGCCTTCAAATTTGTCAACTTCGCTATCTTTACCCTTCTGTGTATACAAGAAACTAATGTTACTTAACTTATTCACTTCTCTAGGTAACTTTTATCTGACATCCTCGTAGAGGGGCGGTTGGAAGGGAAAAAATTTGTATGCTCTCGACTCACTTGCGTCGTCATACAACCCCTCTGGATTTACGAGGTGCCCCACAATTAGATCCCGTAAACACGGGTTTCTCCGACTGAGATGGGCCACGGCGTCGCAAAAATCCAATAGGGGTCGTACGGCGGCACTCGTGAGCCAGGAGCGTGCATAAATTTTTTCGTTGGGAGGGGGCCATATGCCCCCCACCCCCTATCATCATAACAGTACATTTTCATTTGATACAATAAAAGATTTTGTCATATATTCTTTCGTATGTTCATTCTAGACTACAAAATCACACAAAAAAAGCGTGCTTAAATTTTATTTTGGTTGTATTTTACTTTGCTAAATGCATATTTGTTTTTGCAAAAAAAAAAAAAAACATAATTAACTAGTAATAATAATTCGATAGACAATAAAATCACACAAATTCGTATTTTATATTTTACATTATACTCTATTGCGAGTATCTCCTAAATACTAAGCCGATAGGTTTCAAATTCATGAGTCACCAGTCACCACCCACATGCATCTCATTGACGATAAACGGTGTCACATACCGTGAGAACAATAACATTGCTAAATCATTAGATTCTAGAATAAACCTAGGAAAAAAAAACACGATTAACCCTTGTGGTCTATTTTAACATAAAAATCTTATAGATTCTTATATATTCAAACTCTTCAAAGACCGCCCCATAATTCCTGGCTCCGCCACTACTTGTAGCCCGAGAACTTGAGAGAGGGTGCAACTTACATCCTCATATCACAGGCCTTGTTTAGATGTATTCGGTTTGGCATCAATTCACATGTGTTGAGGTGAATTGGGGTGTAATTTAGTTTATCCACTCCACCCCAACACATGTAGATTGATGCTGAAATGAATATATCCAAACAAGGTCTGAATGAGAGATCCAATTGTACTTATGTATTGGAATTTGTTTATAGGATCAGGAAACTCTAGTTTCAAAGTATGAGAAATCTAATACCCGTAAGCCACCAGTTTGCTAGTGGGATTTGTCTTCGCTCGACAAGTCTGATTTCTGGTTTTACATTAGTTTGGGCTGCAACATTCATCCGCCCAGCTAGCTAAATCTCTTTTTTCAAGGTGGTGGAAGATGTCTATAACCGTTGTTCCCATAGAGGTGCGAAAAAGGCCTCAATTCTTTTGGTATCCTGGTGTGTGGGAGATCTGGAAGCACCGTAATGCTTTTGTTTTTGATAATAAAAGACCAAGAGTTCAGAAGGTTCTTAGGTCCATTAGTAAGGAAGGGGGCTTTGGTGTTCGGCTAGGGCTTCCAAACTCCCGAATCTTGTTGTTAGGTTGATGTCTATTGAAGCATAATGGTCATTGGCTGTTGGTCGCTCTTGTTCTTTGGGTGGCGAGTCTGTTTATTAGTACGCAGGGTGTGGCGTGCGTGAGTTGTGTGTGTGCTTGGGTGTGTGTGGTGTGGATCTTTGACACACAGTTCTCCTGTGCTGTTTAAGAAAAAAAAAAAAAAAAAGCCACCGAGAGGAACCAAAGTATTAGCAAAAGCTTCACGTGATAGCTTCACGTGATCTTACTGTCTGTGCAAATTAAAACAGGCGCGATAGCGCCCGGACGTCCAGACGGCGCCCACGTCCGGACGCCCGTGGCTGCTGGCCCAAGCCCATTTGGCCACCTGCGAAGCGCTAGCTAGCGCTAGCTAACAACTCCGCTCAACTGCTCGCAACGGCGGCCCCCAGCCTGCTACTTGGCCTGCTGGGCCACTGCGGCTGGCCGCGGCTTGCCGCTGTAAGCTTAGCCAGCAAGCAAGTGGGCGCAGTTGTGTATTGTTTCATTCTCTCTCTCTCCCTCGTTATTTTCTCTGGCCGCCGCCGCAGAGCGCTTGTTGCTGCTGCCGCCTTGTGCCTTGTGGAGCTGAGAGTGCGGAGAGCGTGGGCAGGCGCAAACGCCAGTGTGCTCATTGTTCAAGCGTCGCGTCTCGTGGGCTTTAGATGGGCTTCAGGACTGCCTTCCGTCCGTTTGGATGAAGTCGAGAAACCCAACGGGCTTAGCAGGCTGCCTGCATTTTGTCCAACTCTTTCTTGCGGTTCGGGCAAAGAGGGCCCGGCGCCGCTTGCCTTCTTCCCTTCTTCCCCTACTACCCCGACGCGTCTCGTCTTCCTGTTCCCCTTCTTTTTCTCAGCCGCCTCGCTCGCTCCCTCGCTAGCAGCAAAACATTGCCACGAATCGCAGGCAGTCCCAACCCGGAATCGAAGAGCTAACGAGAGGTGACTGCGCGCCCCGGCCATGGGTGACAGCCAGTACTCCTTCTCCCTCACCACCTTCAGGTTCGTGCCCTACATCTCTCGCTTGCTCGTCTCCTCCGTCGAGATCGGCGAAGATTTTGCGTCGTTACGTTACGGTGGTTTGAGGTGACCTTTTTCTCGATTGATCGATTGATTTCGCTGCAGCCCGTCGGGAAAGCTCGTGCAAATCGAGCACGCGCTCACGGCTGTCGGATCCGGGCAGACCTCGCTGGGGATCAAAGGTTCGATCTGCGCACTAATCTCCTCTCACCCCTCTGATTTCTTATGTTAGGGTTTTTGCCGTTGCTGGGTAGCGGAGATTTGAAACGGCATTAGGACGTATTATCATGTGCATAACATTAGGTCATAGGCAATGGGAGCGGGGCTGAACAATAATAAAGACTGATATATACTTGGAACTTGGTAGATTTGGTTCTAGCTGTACTGTGCCGATATGCGGCGTTGAAGCACTAATTTCATCCACCGCACATTTGGTGGCTATGTTATAAGACTGATGAAAAGGATACCGTACTTTTGCCGCGCCAGATTTGTGCCTACAACCAAACAGTGACCAACCACGCCAAAGCTAATATGCAAGCCAAAAGTGTCATAACTGTGACAAGGGATTAAATTGAACCAGTAATAATTTTAAATGGTCAAGGAACATTTAGAACAATATTGTGACAAGGAAGAAGGGCGGGCCTGGTGCAAGTGGTAGTGCTCTACCGCCTGTAACCGGAAGGTCCCGGGTTCAAGCCCCAGCCTCCGCATATTGCACATGGTGCGGGTAAGGCTTGGCGCTAAAATACCCTTCCCCAGACCCCACGCAGTGCGGGAGCCTACGGCACTGGGTACGCCCATTGTGACAAGGAAGTTTAAGAGTACAATATATATGGCACTCATCTATTGTTGGGCACATCTATGGTTTCTTATCCTTGAAAACCCTTAAAGGGCGTACCCGTTCCGTAGGCTCCTGCGACTGGGTCCGGAGGGGTGATTAGCGCCAAGCCTTACCCGCATTAATCGTGCAATGTGTGGAGGCTGGGTCTCGTTATTCCTTGAAAACCCTTCAAGAATCATTCTCTTTAATGGATACAAACAGATGCAGCTAATAATTTTTGTACTAGTTCCTATAAACAACTCCTTTTCTCTTGAAGATTATGTCCCTGTCCTTCTAAACAGTGGCGGAGGGTAGTGGAGGTGAAAGTGGATGTACGTAGACTTGGGTAGTAGCCACCCAGGTCTCGGGAGAAAGGGGAAGTTATTGCTTCGCTAGATGTAGACTTTGATTCTCAAGAGTAGGAGTACAGTACTAGCTTAACTGCCCCCCTCTGATTGGCTGCACGCTCCGCCAGTGCTTCTAACACAAATTGAAATTAATTCAAAGAAATTCATCAACAACTAATTAGGAAAACCAGAGATTGGATTACATTCAACTTGATTATTACATTACCTAAGGAGCAAACAGCCAGCCGTAGCCACTAAAAAAATCCCGCCCCTGATGAGGTGAGGTGTTGAGCAGCAGTTCACGCGCCGCCTGCTGCTCGAGCTATGAATATATTTGGCGCTCCTTATGAAGTCACTATTGATAGATTTAGTAGCTGTACTGTAATGATTCGTGCCATACTAATATTTTTCTAATCAAATTGTTGTGTTCTATGTAATATACATGGTCATTGGTTAGACAGTAGAACCACTTTATTTTACTTATGGCTCTTTGTTAATTCTTAAATATGTCATGTTTGCAGCTGCCAATGGAGTGGTCATTGCCACCGAGAAGAAACTGCCTTCTATTTTAGTGGATGAAACATCTGTATGTGTACCTAATTTTTTGAATTCTCTTTTGCCACATTCTGACCTTTCCCTATGACAAGTGCTAAACAGATACCTGTATGAAAACTTTTCAGGTTCAAAAGATTCAGGCACTAACACCAAATATTGGAGTTGTCTATAGGTACTACAATGTTTTGGTTGATCTTGTATTCATTTTTATTTTCTATTCTGGAATTGGAATACATTACAATTGTGTAAGTTTAATGTGATTGTTGAAGTTATGGACCTTTAGTGTATCTTCTCAGTTCTTGAAGTCATTCTCTATCATATTTTATTCATGCATTTTTCTTGCCTTTCTTTTCAGTGGGATGGGTCCAGATTTCCGTGTTCTGGTCAGAAAAAAAGTCGAAAGCAGGCACAACAGTATTATCGGTTGTACAAGGTATACCTTTTGGCAACTTGTTAAGTTTAGATTTCTGGAAAATATATGTATATGTGGTAAGAGACTTCTTACAGTCCTTGGAGGTACGAAGATGTACCTTAACCATAGGGTCATATCTAGGTAGGGTGGCATCTATTTTTGGTACATGGGCTAATGGGTACCATAGGTACTGGGTTCATTTTGGTACCTCCTTATATCTTTTTTGTGTAGCTTAAAAAGTTCTCATATGTTAGACACTATTAGAAATGAATTTGTAATTTAAAAACATGCTCTCTTCTGCAAGCTCACTGTCAAGTAGAAAATGTGTTTTTAATTATTGTATCATTGTCAAATGCAGGAACATATACCTGTAACACAGCTTGTAATGAGACTGCTGCTGTCATGCAGGAGTTCACACAGTCAGGGTATGTAACTAGACTTAGTTACTTCCATTTGCCCATTGGTGGCATGCACACCTAATTTATTATTATTCATAAAAAAATTAGGGCGGTGTTCATATTTTTGGGACCATCTGCCTGCTCATATAATATAATATGCATGTAATTAAAATTTTGATAGTCAAAGTAACTTGGAACAACATTGTATTAAGCTGCTTATAATATGTATTTAATTTAATAAAACTTTTGATATTCAAAGTATGGAATAACACTGTATTGTTTTAGCTGTTTTTAGTTCCTTATTTGTACATTACCTAATGTATTGTGATCACTTCTAAAGATCTTGTAGTATTCAATTAATTGGTGATATGGGTTAAATATTTTTTAGTTGCCAAGCACTTCAACCAGCATCCGTCGTGATGGCTTGACCAGAAAGTTGAACTAATAGAGATTACTTGATATACACCATCCAGTCAAAAACATGTACTAGCCTCTATTGTTTGGGGATTTTTAAGGTGATTAGTGAAAGCCTGAGATAAGTATATGCTAATGAGTTTTACTTGTGATCCTTGTTTGTTTCAGTGGTGTAAGACCATTTGGAGTATCGCTGTTGATTGCTGGTTATGATGACAATGGACCACAGTTGTATCAGGTATACTGAAGAAGCTACAAGATAGAAATCTCAAACCTGTTCATTAGCCTTTCAAAAAAAAAAAAGTTTATTTATTACTCACAAGAGATCATCACAAGTTGTACTTATAAAGTGAAAAATGTGTACTTTTGTGCTAACAATCACCATGATACTGTAGGATGTACCATCATAAACTCAGGACAACTGACATTGTTGGCTATTTCTTCAGGTCGATCCCTCAGGATCATACTTCTCCTGGAAGGCATCAGCCATGGGAAAAAATGTGTCCAATGCAAAGACGTTTCTTGAAAAGAGGTACACAGTCTCAATGTAGTAATATTGTGCACTTGCTCTAGACACTGTTGCGAATTGTGACATAGTATTGCTGATAATTTTCTTCCATCCAACTGTAAATAAATTTCAGTCGATTTGATGTACCTCGTCATTGATTAATATAAGCAACATGTGTTCCTTTCCCTCTGATTTCACATGTTATATTTATATATGGTTTGATTGTAGATACACAGAAGATATGGAGCTTGATGATGCCATCCACACTGCAATTTTGACTTTGAAAGAAGGGTATTGCACCCCACTTGTAGTTGCTTAGTTTAGAAACATCCTAAGTAGTTACTAATTGGTACTGGATCTTGGACTTGCAGATATGAGGGGCAAATTTCCTCCAACAACATTGAAATCGGAATTATCCGAGCTGACCGTGAGTTCAAGTAAGTTACACGAACCCAATCCTATATGATTCATGTTCCTCTTGCCTCAAATGATTAAATCACTCCCTGACTTCACATGAAGATTCTGTTCTTTAGGGTTTGCTAGCAACTTGTGCCCCTTTTGTTGTATTGTTGTTGCAAATCTAAAGCTATTCGATATTAGAAACTCCTTGCTACATTGAAATGGTTTGCTGTGAACTAACAGATTCCATTCAAAATACAGAGTTCTAAGCCCAGCAGAAATAAAGGATTTCTTGGAAGAGGTGGAGTAAGTTGTCGGTTGATGATTTACTGTTTCGGACAACAATAGCAGCATCACTTATGAGCAGGCAGCCAGAAAACTTGTTTTATCACTCTGTAATCTGATTTGCCCCAGAACCCTCCTGAACTGAAAGCATACTGTGGACAAGTGAGATGGATGTTGTATTTAACACTCTGCAGCTTGTTTATGTGATTCACGTTCTTGTGACTGTATGGACACCTCGGTGTTTATCTTTGCTACATATAAAGAACAAAACATGTACATTTTTTGGTGCGGTAAAAATTTTTCAACCGTCTCTCTGCCTCCGTGCGATACCAGGCCGCCACCCCCCCTCTCCCTCCCGTGCGTTAAAAAGGGAAACAATGCTTCCCAAAAATACCATCCTATCACAGCCCACCGGATCTTGGTTCGATAAATGTAATCCGTGCCTCAATAGGAAAGCACGCACAAGGAAATTAATCACTCAGTTCCCCTGCCGCACCCAACATGCGATCCTTGCGCCTCCCCCATCCCCCACGCTCCCCGTTGGTCTCCCCCGTAGGAAAGAAATTAAATTGCGGTACAAAAATTGGAAGGACCCTAAACCATGCGATCCCAGCGCAATAGGAAAGGAAACAACGTCCTGGTCCACTGTCCTCTTGCCTATTTATGTCGTCCTTTAATATTTCCGGATGCATCCTTTAATATTTCCCACAAATAGAAAGAGGAAATCACGCTCAACAGATATCACGCAGCAGCAATTCGCGGTAGCACCTGCCCTGCCGGTCGCACCACCCCCGCCCGTTGCGCCGCCCCGCCCCTTGCACAACTCGCCTCGCTCGCTCGGCTCCCACCTCCCAGTCAAACCAATACGCCGCCCCAGCTGGTGCCGACGCCGCCCACCCTCCCTAGCGCCACGCTACTCGTACCCCGCACCCGACCTACCCTTGGAGATTGGACATGACCCTGATCTGCCCCGTACGGTCCTCGACGGCAACGCTAGGAGCGGTGCCTCCTCTCTCACCGGCAGCCACGGCTCCTTCTCCTTCACGGCGACGACGGCTTTTCCTTCCAACCTGTGGCCGCCTCTGCTCCTCCCCCGTGCAGGCCCTTGCGCGAATGCGGTCCCGGCGGCGACGCGGCCCGCTAGGTTTGGATGGGCGGCTCCGATTGCGGAGCGACTCACCTCCTCGCTCCCAAATCCCACACCCCGCGGCCGAGGAGACAATGGCCGCCGGCGTGACCTCCCGCCACATCACCACCATCATCACGAGCACGACATTGGGGATCGGGGTTGAGGCAGCCTGCTGCCATTGCTGCCAGCGCGGAGCCTCAAGGCTGCCAAGGAAGCAGGATCGACGTCTTGATCCGCACTGCTCGGAGCTTCCAACGAACAGTTGTGAAGAAAAAGGTACACAGCCTATCCAGGTGGGATTGATGAGGAGAAATTGTTTTTGCATAGCACGAGATGATAGCACATTTTAGTTTCACATTTTAAATCCAACACAATACATGCACCTATACATGCTATTTAATTATTGTAAATTTGTTTGTCGTAAATCAGAGAGGAAATTATGATTATGTATTAATTTGCTTTGTGTTCTGTATTCCTGGTAGGATCTTTCATCAGAGCTGGTGACTAATTAAACTGTATGGGATGGGAATGCAATTTTGATTCTGTAGGAGATTAACCTGAAATTGTCGTAAGCTTCACTTGGTCAGTAGCAATGGATCCTATGTTGGTAAGTGGTAGTACTCCTTCTCATGGAGTGATTCTTTTATTCCTCACTTTCGTGGGTATTCAAAGTTGATTCCTCACCGACAAGAGTAGCATGGATTTTTAGTCCATTTCAGTTGATTCATATATTATTGCTTCACTGTAGATCAACTTTTATTTGTGTCTTTTGCTGCTTTGGTTAGGCATGAAGATTGGGAATTGTTGTAGTGATCATATCATCAGAACAATTTTCAGCCATGGCAGGTTTGACAATGTTAAATTCACGTCCCTGAAATTTTGAATTATAATTTACTGTTGCATACAAAATATATACTTATCTGATGCAATATGTACAATACTTACTAAGGTATTTATTCAAATAAACACTGAACACACCCACTGGTACCTTGTCGTGGTTAATGCCAAAGATTACGAGATACAAGTGCTTGATTCAATGGGTAATACATTTGGGAGTCAAGACCTAACTCTTACTGTGAGTGTATTTTGTTGCTACAAAGTGTTACTTATTTTGTTTTGTGAAGCTAAAGATAATGCTCTGTCTATATGGCTGCAGATCAAGGGAATGCAGAAACAAATAGATCAAGGGCAAGGCATCAGTCCACTGAAGTCTGTGTTTGAACAAATTCAGAGCTAAACTAAGAGCAAGGGTTCCAGTGTATGAACTGCCTCCGACCGACATCAAGCACGGCTCCAGTATGTGGAGAAGGTGCATGAATTTCTTTTACTATGACTGCTTTTCAACGGGTGAAGCTGGATAGTGCCAAAATTGTAGTTGAAAGACTTCATGATAACTCGCATTGGGCTAAGGTGCTTTACTGCTTTGTTGATCATGTATGCACATGCTGAAAGATTTTATTATTTTTGAAGCTAAGCTTTTATAGCTTGTCTGTGATGCATCTTTTATGGGAGGGATTTCGATATCATTTTTTGAAAGCAGTTGCCAATTAGCATTTGTCCGGAGCTTCCTTATGGATTTATCTGGTTTTGGTGTTAGATGAATCTGCATGACATAATACTCTATAGTATAACTTAAACCAGTTGTTGGGGCTCAAAGGTTTATAAACTGATAGATAATTAATGCATATCCAAGAAGCATATTAGAATTTTAAAACCCAACTGATTTGTTCTTTTCAAACCCTTGAATGGTTCAACAGGGGTAACATCAATTTCAGAGTAATTCTGAGTTTCAGAACGATAAAAAAAGACATTGTCGTCAAGTTAGTAATTGTCTACCTATTCTTTTAACTCATCCCTCAAATATAACATTGTAAGTCAATTTTTCTCTGTGCGAGATGGAAGCAAGGTGGCGATGTGATCTGTACTATTTACTTCTACTCTGTACCGTGTAGTCTGCAGTTTTCCTGCATAGGAGAAGGATTAATTTTATGTAAATTTTCATTTGTGGCGGTGGCAAATAAAGCAGCTAAAGTGTAAGCCCCTTTTCTCCGCTCTGGCGATGAGTTGCCCGTTTTCATGATTTTTTCTGCATGGATTTGGAGAATTGAGAGAAGGAATCCCAAGCCAATTGACAAGTTGTGTGTCCCCATGCGTGGAGCCTTTTGTGGTTATGCTAACTGACTGCAATAGTCGACTGACTTGGATTATGGTAGTTGACCTTATGGCTCAGTTTTTGGTTTTATCATCTCAATAGTTGCAGCCTTGCTGTCAGATAAAAAAAAAAATGACAAAGTGCTTTGAGTATTTATTACAATTATGTAGTAATTGATAATTGAATGAATGGAAACATCAACATTAGCTGAATGGAAACATCAGTATTTATTCCTGACTATCTCAGAGAGTGCGATTAACTTGATCTAGCTGTAAGATTTTTTTTTGAAACCACTAAGGTCCAATATGTTTTAAATTGTTTTCTTGACATCAACAGTATGAAAAAGTATTCATTTTTCTTGAAAAGTGCAAGGTGTGCTTGCTTTACTGCTTCAATCTAAAGATCAGGCTTGGTTTATTTTCTTACCATGTAGGTTCATTTTTATATGAAATCAGTTTGGGCCTTACTTGGGAGATGCTGAATGTCACTGGTACCTTTCAATGGTATGCTTTCTCAACTGGTAATACTTGTATATTTAATTTGTTATAAGTTTTAAGGCATACAAATATTTGTATAACTACATTACAATACTCATTCTGTAGAATTTCAAACTCCAGAACCCATAAAGAAGAAAGATGACATTTTTTTGTATATATAATCTTAAGTCTCTTGAAAGTTGTACTAATGTTTGATCCATTCATCTGCATTTTACAGTATCACTAAATCACATGGGAGGACAGGGACTTGGCTGTTTAGCCCAAGGAACTAATCCTTTGAAACAGGTTGCCTGTTATTATGATTCAGAAAATGATATATGTCCATCTTTATCTACTGATGAAAGCAATTGGCCAATTGTATCGAATAGCCTCTATTTTTTCTATAAAAAGAGTAATGCTAACTTGTACTACTTGCCAAGAACCTTTGTTTCCTCAAGAGAAAACATTTGATATGGTGAAAGTTAGAAAGGTTCAGGTTCAAGAATCAAATAGTGATTTGGTGACATTTGTTTATTATATGACTGTACATAAAACTGAATTGATTTAATGGCAAATTTTTAATATTGTGATAACCTTACAGCCTCCATCTTTAATAAGTCCATGGAAAATGCTAAGTTTTATGCATTGAGGGCACCCGTGCTCTTTCAACCCTTGAGCAAGCAAGCGGCGGTGCGAGGTCGGGTGTCAAGGCCATGCAGCGTGGGCGCTGGCCCTGGAGCTGGGCACCTGTGCGAAGTAGCTGCCACCGGTGTCGGAACGGCACAGTTGCCGGGAGACGCGCGGTGGAGAGAGTGGAGCACGACCAGCATACTAGCGGCGATTAGGAAGAGGAGGCACTAGATGATTGGCGAGTTCTCAGGTAAGCGGAAGAGGAACCCGAACTTTTTTGGCCAAAATTTCTGTCTTTTGCGAATTACATGCTTGGATCATCGGAATCTTCGACTGGCCTCTAATATATTTCTTGAAGCAAGCATTTTCTCTTGCCCTTCTACAAGCTGCAAGGATGGCCAGTTGGATTCCCAAATCCAACTTGAAGGATATG
Organism: Hyparrhenia diplandra; assembly: GCA_015847255.1. Classification (NCBI taxonomy): domain Eukaryota; kingdom Viridiplantae; phylum Streptophyta; class Magnoliopsida; order Poales; family Poaceae; genus Hyparrhenia; species Hyparrhenia diplandra. The sequence continues at coordinate 278,855 of JADLZK010007494.1, read as the reverse complement.
GCAAAGCCCCTTTAACCTGCTGCAGTTACCTTCTCTGTTCAGTCAGTTTACTTTCTACTTCCCTGGCTTTTTTTTCTTCTTTTGTTTCACCTGTTTACCAACTGATGTTCGAGGGCATCTGCGTCATGACAAGCTGCAAAGGTAGCTCACCTATGCATGGATTGGTAGTGGATTTTAACAACCATGGAAACACTGTCTACGCCTGTGTACAAGACTAACCGATTGATCATTAGAGTATGATCAATGATTCATTTTAGCAAATCGTGTAACAAAATCGGCAATGATGCTTTGGTGTTGTGTTTAGTTGGCTCTGATAGATGGAATATAATCTGAAAAGGTTTTTATTGTTTTTAAGCTAACAATCAGTACTTTGACATCAAGGTTTTTCATGTCTGTACAACATGGAGATGCGGCGGAGGTTTCTTGCTGTTAATATAAAACATTATCTTAGCTGCATCAGAGAAAGTCTATACAGTAGAGTTTGCCCTATGCACTTTGTGATTGTGTGTTAATTTTACGAACTTTGTTTGATTGATTAAAAATGTCACTTTAACGTCGACATTTAATTTCACATTATTGTTATTTTATTATGCGACATGTGTGTTTTTATACAAAATTTAATTATCCCGTTGCAACGCACGGACGTTTACCTAGTTATGGTCTATTTGTGAATCGTTAGGATTCACACTAGCAACTAGTATTGAAGGTTTGCTGTAGTGCTTCGATTCCGTGGCTGCAAAAATCAAGTTCGCTGCTTTGCTATCCTATTGATGCACTTTTGGCGTGTGGTAAGCTGTCACAACCTGACAAGCTTGTGCAAGAGGCCATGATAATTGTGAAGTGATGGTTTCTTGAAGCAATGGAGCGTGTCCCAAATTCAGCACCTTGTACCTGATTGAGTATTTGACATACAGTATGTCCACCTCATTGATTTTGACAATCAATTAGCAATTGCGAGCCTTTCGATACTTCACATTGGCCCTGTTCCGCTAGGTGCGATTCCGTGTGATTAACCACGAGGCGAGGCCCGTCGCCTGGCCTATGGGGTTAGGCAGGTACCTAGGTGGGCCAGATTCTCCATGGTAGGGACGCGTGGGGGCGGCGCGGAGGTCGGGCAAGGATGCAAGAGGAGCAGAGGGGCGGTCGATGGGGCATGGATGTGAGAGGGCGGTGCGGACGTTTGGCCGGTGGGAAAGGAAGCGCCGGCGGCCAGTGGGGAAGGAGGCAGCGGCGCGGTGAGGAGGTGGCACGAGCAGAGGAGTTTGGGAGGGAGAGAGAAAAAGAGGCGATAGGAGCTTGGGAGGGATAAGGTGTAGTGGGGCTTATTTGGGTTGTTAAATGGTCCTTCTCCTCTTTCTCCCCAACATTGAGCATTTATCTATTTTTTATTAAGTATAAAAACATATATTAGCCACTGCCTAGAAAAACGTCTAGGAGCACCTAGGCGCGATTAATCCCTTCGTGCTAGGCTAATAAGGGTTAGTGCCTAGAATCTACCTTGATCCGGTTTTAGCTACTCTCTAAAATAGAATTGATAACAAAAATACTAGAGTAAGAGAATATGTAAAAGATAGCTAGTGAGTTAGGCTCTCCAAGAATAGAGAGGCGGATGTGGAGGAATTTTCTTAATAATAGCTAAATTTAACTTTACAAAACCATTTGGCTAGTCTCTTGGACATGCTCTCACATGCCACATCCTCCTCTTCTACTCCCATCATCTGAAGAGGAGGTTAAATTTATTGCTCGAATAAAAAAAACATCAGTGCCTTCTATTTTCACCGCTCCTGGAGATTGTATCACCATTTGCAGAATGTATTACTCTGATTGTTGACCAAAGTAAAGTTGTATCTAAAGATACACCATAATTCACATTTACAAGACAGTTATCTCCTCTACTTTGGGATGGAAATGGACGACAGAACGGACGGAAAACCCCGCTCCAGTTCCGAATATGAGAATGCAAAAGTTTAACTGAGCGTGGTGTGCAACTATGCCTGACAGCCCAGAAATTAAATCATCCTTGACAGCTGAAACCGATCCAAGAAAGGCCATAGACTCAGTGGTAGATTGCATGGTGTGGCTAGGTCAGGCGGCCGCCATACCTTGAACTTTCCATGCCCTTTCCCATCCTGGCTTCGTCAGCACATAGGAGTACGCCCTTAATCAAGGCACACTGCATCACACCTCATCTTTTGATCCAATCTCAGCCACTGCATATACTCCTGGTGGATGAAAGTTCAAAAGGTGACAATTAGTTCATTTCCCAAGACCCATATATTAGGCTATTAGCCATCAAAACTCTCATAGTGCATTCATCCCACTGAAGGACATTTAGTACCGAGTTCCATGGACACTTATATGATGAAAATGAACATATGTTTACATTTTGTTGCAGAGCAACATTTTGAGTTCAACAGGATGACTTACTAACACACCCCAGAGAAGTATTTATGGTTTTTTTAGATAATGGATATAAGAGAAGTATTTATGGTTATCTATGATCCTATCCTAGCTAGCTTTGTAGAACTACTTTTCTTTGGAAACTGAGGATGTTTCGGAGTTCCAGTTGTCGGCAGACCATGGTGGCAATAATGAATGACTAAAATAGTTAACAATGCAAAAGAAGTGTTGGCATATGCTTTCTGACGAACCATACAATTACATTTTTATAGAGAAACATTATAATCACATCAGTGTAAAAGTGTTTGATAAATTATCTTTTTCTGTAGGACTTCATTAATAAATACCTTTGGAAATTGACACTTCAAGAACTAACTGTTCTTTGCCTTCTGCTTCTAGCTCAGTACAATCACTGGTTAAATCTCTCCTCAGTGTGATGATCTGCCCTCGACCTCCCTGGAAGTATACCTTGCAACTTTCAAGATTCAAAGATCCTAAACAATCATATGGAAGATAAATTCTGCCCAAACAATGGTGTACTTTTAAACACAAGAAACATTTTAACTCCTCTGAACAGCTTGGTCTACATGCAAGCATTTCATCACATCCAGAAATATCAAGTTCCTCAAGTGATGCTTGTAAGCAACATAATGGCATGCCACTCAAAACTTTGCAATTCCTGATTTGGACCTTTTTTAAGATGTGGAAACTGAAGCTTCCATGAATCTTGCAATTCTTCTACATCTGACCACTCCCTCCAATTTGGCATATCAAGGAAATTGAGCTCCTCAAGTGATGGAAATACCTTGTAACTTTTTCCATAAAATTCGCTTCCAATTTTTTCAACTACCGATAGGCCTTGCAGCACTAAAATCAGAAGGGAAGGGAGTTGGCCGAGAGGTGGAAGTGTTCTTAACTGTTTACATTCAACAAGATGAATGTTCTTCAATTTGGTAAAACGCTCCTTATCTGCCATCCATGCTGGAAGTCCTACTCCCATGTAGCATTGAATCTTGAGCTCTTCAAGATTTGCATTTGGTTCTAGGCCATTAAGCGTTTCCATGCAACCATAAGATGCAATTGTTGATGTGCCTGTTGCCAAGCCCCATTTCAACATCAACTTCTTTAAGTATACTTTCTTGGAAAGTACAGTATCACGCTTATCTATGGGGTTACTTCCTCGAGATTACTGATACAAAGTTTCCTGCTAATTTCATTCAAGTTCTTCAGTTCTGTTATTTTGTGTCCTTCTGTTTTGCCAACAGGAAACTCTTCTAACCCTTGAAGATTTGTCAGTTTCCCTATCTTGTATACTAGAGAAACTGTCTGAGCTTCTGTATATAAGAAACGGAGGTTCCTTAACTTATTCATATCTCTAGGTAACTCTTTGAAATAGCATCCTCGTAGCCCGAGAACTTGAAGGAGGTGCAGTTTACAGAGGGAGTCTGGAATTACTGTTATCCCACTGAAGGAGAGATCCAGAAACCGTAGGTGAGGGAATTTACTTAAGAAATCAGGAAACTTTCTTAACTTTGCTTCAGAGTAAGAAAAGTCTAGTACCCGTAGGCTACCAGGATGAGCCAAAATATTAGCAAAAGCTTCATGTGATCTAATTGTTCTGCGCCCATTAAAAAATAAAACTGTCCGCACCTTATTGGCCTCCCCTAAATCCAAGTGCTCATGAAAATCAGAAATATCAATGGCCAGGTGTCGATGAAGTTGGAGCCTTCTTTTGGGTTCTCCATAATCTGTAGCCGCATGACATTCTTTTCCAGCAATGACTTGCAATGGCTCTTTGATCATACCAGGTATGATGTACTTGTTTTTCCATATAGTGGTCTGGAAGAATGAGTGGCTGAAAAGCTTATCAAACCATTCCTTTTCCATGTCCTCCACACAAATTCCATCATGTTGCTGCATGAAACTAGCTATCCACATGTGAACCAACATGTTCTTTTCAAAACAAATAACCAGATGGGAATATCGAACAGTAACACAAACACTTTCTAAGATGATCAGTTAGATATTCGCACATGATTGCTACTGTAGGTAGAGCAACATTTTCACTATCATCATCTTCAGAAAAGAGCCACCAAGGATTTTCAGAAATTTTTTGCCAATGTACCTCATCTAACTTTTGTCTTAGCAGCCTTCCGATTGCTTCTGCTAGTAAAGGTAAACCATGCAAATTTTGCACTATTTTCTTGCCAATTGATTCAAGGGATGCTTTCATCTGCTTTCCAAATGCATGATGCTCAAAAACTCTGCACATGATATGGAATGGTAGATGATCCAGTGACACCTGAGCTGTTGTTCTGAAAATATATGCATCCTCTTTTGACCGTGTTGTTAACAACACAACACTCCCTGTTTGCTGCCCCTTTCAGTGTTGAACTCAGGGAACCCCAAAGTTCACGCAGATTATCCTGTACATCATCAAGAACAAGGAAGAACCTCTTGTTCTCTATGGTACTGGATAAAGCGCACTCTGAAGGACCAGTTTGTTGACTATCTTGTTGCTCCATCCCAAAAAGAATCAGCAATATCTTTTTGCAATGTCCTGTTCATTGCGATTGCGACGGGAAGCCATCACCCATCCCCTTAACGCAAAATCTTCCTTGGCATTTGGATTGTTGTAGATTACCTGAGCAAGAGTGGTTTTGCCCACACCGGCTGGTCCTATAACAGCAATGACAGAAAACTGCTTGCTTGATTGCACACAATCTTGAGGTTGTTGCACAGTTGGGAATATAATGTTTTGCAGCTGTCGTTTCTCTTTGTCCCGACCGATGACCACCGGTTGTGTCGGTGGCAATGGCAGGAGGGGGTTTCTTGTAGTCAACCCCTCCTTGTCAGCTAAAGCCATCATGCCATGGAAATCAGGTCCACCGATATGACTGATGATCTTGTTCAGCTTCATCAGTACATCTTTGAGCCTCAGGAGATCAGTGTCAGAGAGGTATTTTGACACAAACCTGAGAGGGAAGTACACAACCGAGCTAACCTTCTTCTTCTTAAGCACCTCCCGGATTCTCTTGGTCTCGAAGTCGTCTAGCAGGTCCTCGGCCTCGGACACGACGTCCTTGAATTGCTGCAGCCATGTGGCATAGCTGCTGCTGGAGATGGCCCTGCGCTCGTTCACCTCGACCAGGATCTGGATCTGGGGCAACGCTTCCTTTACCCTGTACAGCATCTCGATGGATTCAGCATGCAGGGTGTGGTTCTCCTCCAAGATGGAGCGCACCTTCGCCACGAAGCTGGAAATCACAGCGGTGGCGAACCACCCACCGACCGTCAGCTCAGGTCCAACCATTCCTAGATTGATGAGTCTGTGCTTTCAGGGATCAGGAGAGAGATTGAGGAAGAATGAGAGATGCAGTGGAGATGCTCTTAGCAGGTCAATGTGTGGGTGCTTGGAAACAGTCAATGTGTAGTTTGCCGCCGTCGTGCCTTATGTCACTTGTTTCTTTATTTTTCCAACCAAATTATCTAGTGAATGACGTTTTAGCCCTTGCGCGTCCGCAATGGTAATAGATATTGTTAGCTACGTAGTCGGGCCGATGTGGAGGTGAGAAAAAAAAAAAAAAGATTATTTTATATTATTGGACCCACATACTCTCCTCACATGTTTTTGGGCTATGTGAAATAAGTATAGTTATGTAGCCTAGTGATCACTCTCTCCTCCTTTTTTTTCTTGCCACGCCACTTTTAGATACCCAAATAGCTAATCATTGGGGGGACGGCCTAATAAACCGCATGACGAGGACTTAATAAGAGGGAAAAGATCGAGGGAGCGAATGACAAAGAGAGCAGATTGGATGGGGTTATGAAAAATTCTTCATTGTGAGGCATGGTTCCCATGGTAGTTTATCTTATCAAACACATACGAGGACAATGTATCCTTTCATTAAGGCCACGTTTGGATGCACATATATCCATCTCATGATTTTTTACATGTACACCCTTTTAATTGGAGATACGTGGTTATTTAGACTAAGAAAGCTACCCGTATTTTGTGCACCATGAGTGTCCTTACCTAAGAAATCATTTTCTTCTCTTTTTTTTCTTTAATTATAGTGCTAAATCATCATTTTGTTTAGTTAGCATTTTGATTAATGATTAATGAACATAGAAATCATGTAGTTTCTAGGTCAGAGGTGCCTAACAACTTGGTAGTCCTTGCTTCTATCCCTATTTACTTATTTACTATATGACAACAGTGCTTTTCTCCAAAACTTTCATTGAAAAAATAAATACCATCATCAGAAGATTCTGATGGGCTAGATGCAGGAGGAACAAGATCCTAGTCCCATTACATACAAATCTTGGGAGGACATTTGCAAGACCAAAGAGTAAGGAGGCCTAGGCATAATTAAGGGCCGTCAACAAAAGTCTAGTTATCCACTCGGCCTAGAATGTGGCTACTCTGAAGAATCATTTTTTGTCTGTGGTTTTGAAAGCAAAATGTTACCATAATAGCTCTTTCTGGATAGCGCCTAACCATACTACAAAATCTATTTATTGGTCTTACTTTTTTGCAGGTTAGGCATTATCTCAACTCTAATGCCATCTATCAGATAAGTGCAGGCAACTCCTTCATTTGGACTTCTCCTTGGTCACCTATTTGGGAAAACATTCATGATCACTTGCTCCTTCCCGTTACCAACAACTCTCTGCCTTCCACAGTAGCTGATCTTTGGCTACTAGGCACTCATACATGGAACCAATAGCTCTTAAATTCCACTTTCACCCAACAAGTTGTCCAAGCCATTCAAACTACACAAACAATCAACTCTGACCAACAAGATATCCTAAGATGAGTTCCTGCAACCAATGGCATCTGTACCACCAAAGCCATCTATTCCCACCTAGTTTTCCATCAAGACCACAACCTCCGTACACAAGGATCCACAAGCATTTCACATGAAGCAAACCTCATTTTGTAGAAAGTTTGGAGGAAAAAGTCTAAACCACACCCCCAACTATGGGAGGTGGACTACATAACCCAACCTATGAAGCGATCACATATATCACTGAATTTTTTAAAACCGGTCAAATTACCCCTTAAAGCAGTTTTGAAAAATCATAGTAAAATCCTGAAAAATCATAAAATGGAAAATCCAATTGTGTTGGATTCTAAATGAGTAAGATCTACATAATGAACATATAATATGGTATGCTTTAGTATATTTTTTTGTTGTAGCTTTAGATCTATGATTTTCTTCATAGCTAGAAAAAATGTACTAAAGTATACCATATTATATGTTTATTGTGTAGATCTACTCATTTGGAGTCCAACACAATTGGATTTTCCATTTTATGATTTTTCTGTGATTTACTATGATTTTTCAAAACTGCTTTTAGGGGTAATTTGATCGGTTTTAGAAAGTTCAGGGGGTGATATAGACTGTTTCATAGGTTGGGGGGTTATGTAGTCCATCTCCCATAGGTGGGGGTGTGATTTAGACTTTTTCCAAAGTTTGGAAGAGTAAAATCATTCCCTCTCTTCTAAAAACCTTTGCTTGGAGGCTTGTTAGGAGGTCTCTGGCTACAGGAGAGTGAGCCGGTAGATATTGTGCACATACCACATATTAATAAATTTTGTTCCTACTGTGGTGCTATTGAGGATGATATCCACTTATTTTTCAAATGTGCGCTTCCCACTAGGGTTTGGGCAGCCACTTCCCCTCCTTTTTCTACCCAACTCATCAGTCATTCTGAGGATGGGGGTACAAATGGCTTTACCGATTTTGCTTAACTCTAGTCCTTTAGATCATAGCCTTTGCACTACTTTGTTTACGTTGTGGTATTTATGGAAGGACCAAAATGATATTCGTTTTCAAAGAAAAACTTAGACCTCCTTTCAGATACACAAAGCGACTCAGACCCATATGCAGACTCATCTAGATGCACTCGATGAACAGGTACTGCCACAACCCCCATTCAACTGTTGATCCGGCTACTTTAAATAGGCCCCAGACCACATCAACACCGGTCCTGCCACTGGTTCCCCCTGAAGACCCTCCTCTCGACTCAACATAGCCCCAAGGTATGGACCTTTCTAATGCAGGTTTCAACTTCATGGCGCAAAGCGAGATGGCTAATGCTGCAGCTCACCAAAATATGGATGGTCGACAGTTGCGAGGGGCAACATGCACGTCACAACACTATGATTATAGTGCCACAACTACACCTCTTTCACTTGCAGGTATGATGGACAGATTTCTAATCGAACTCCCGACTTCGCTTGATGGAGCTCGGTGTTACTAAGATGCCTCCACCCTGCCGGACACGCCTGCTGCATTTCCTAGGCAGGCAGGGATTGATGTCTTTATTGTCAACTCAGATCCTCAGCCACCACTGAGTATCTTCACCAAGGCATCAATGCAGGTCACTACATCAATGTTGATGGCAGAGAAAGTGGCTATGGCCTTTGCCACTACTCTCTCCACTCATTTGGGGGCTCTCCAATGCCAACTTCTTCTCTAACAACCTTCAGCTGGTTCATTTTCTCAATAGCAGTGACCTCTCCGATCCTCCAGATTGAAGACTAAAGCCATACACCCAAATGATCAGCTCGTCGATTCAGGCTTTGGCCTCCTCGCAGGATCAAAAGAACCCATAATTAGATGACGGACTCTCTGGCTAGACAGGCCCTCACCACTATGTATTGGTGTTTGTGCAAATCCAGCACATGTTCATGGGTGCCTGCTTCTGAACGCACTCTAGTTTGTAACCATTGACTCTATAATGGTTCTAACATCTTCTTGCTCTTAACCAATGAATGTGTTTCCTTGTAAAAAAAACTTGGTAGCGCTTAATTGGGTGACTAGGTGAAGTGGATGGTTCTGTCTTTTTTTGGCATTAGGCGAGCACATTTTTGTGTTTGGTTGAGAAGAGATAGACCGAGCCCTTTTATTTCGAAAAAAAACAACTAGGATGACTCTTATCCCTAAGTTTTTTTTGTAGTATAAGATGCGTTTCTGTAGTAAGATGCGATTCTGTAGAATACATTTCTGCATCTAGAGAAATATTCTGTAGTAAGATGTGCTTCGCTGGCGCTCTATCCCTGGTATTTATGTCGGTCGATCTTTCTCAACTTCGACTAATTTTGTCAAAAATGTTATCAACACTTTATCTTCTCTTTTAGAGGAAAGAAGAATTATATTCATATTGAATACATCGTCGTATTAGAAGCATTCTGGATTCTGGAATGCACTACGCACATTCAGAAACTAATCTTTATCTATATTGTCCTCATGTTTTGTATAGCTCCCATCTTAAATCCAAACATGTGACGATAATGGTTGCACAAGCAAACACTCCATAAAAGACCAAATTCTCAACAAATGACGTCCAACATTCCTATAGGCGAAGTTGAGAAACTTCTTCCTTGTGTTTTCCTTCTTTATCTTTCTACCAAAGATGAATAAGGAAGACTCATGTGAAACATATTCTCCCTTTTCCTTTGTCGTGGTCAAATCTAACCACAACAAAACAGAAAAAATCTTATTCTATGGCGACACATGCTTGATATTGTCGTTCGAATACGAAAATAGATTTAACCGTCTATCTAATGATACAAATTATGTACTATAAATATTAATATTTTAATGTATATATTTGGTTAAAGGAAAAAATGTTTAATCTTTCAAGCAGCCAGAGTGACATTTATTTTTGGGACAAAGAGATTAGATGTGAATCTGTTCCCTTTCATCCCATGTAGTCTCATAAATTTTGAGAAATAGAAAAAGTCTATATCATACCCCCACGGCCCCACCTATGAGAGGTGGACTACATAACCCCAACCTATAAAATAGTCTACGTCACCCTCCTAAACTTTTCAAAATCACCAAATTACCCCCAAAGTAGTTTTGAAAAATCATAGTAAATCATAAAAAATCATAAAATAGAAAATCCAATTGTGTTAGACTCTAGATGAGTAGATCTACACCATGAACATATAATATGATATGTTTTAGTATATTTTTTTATAGCTATGAAGAAAAGCATAGATCTAAAGCTATAGCTAAAGTTTGGCGAAAAAAACTCGAAAGCTCGTTAGCTCGCTTCGGCTCGTGGATCTCGGCTTCACGACTCGGCTCGTTAGGATAATGAGCCGAGCCAAGATTTGAGCCCGTTAGTTATAACGAGCCAACTCGAAAGAAGCTCACGAGCTGCTTTCGTGAGCCAAACGAAAGCTGCACATCTAGGATAAAAACAACAAAGTCTATATTTTTTTGTATTGCTTCATGTCATGCATTATATATATTAGCATATATTATTTTTTTTTTCAATATGATGGCTAGATGTATTATTTTTTACATATTACTATTTTTAAACTATATATAAATACAAATATTATATTTTTAATATTTTCTATATATACCGGCTCCGCGAGCTTAACGAGCCAATTAGAGCTTTTAAGGAGCCAAGTTTCGACCTTTCCGCTCGTTAAGATGACGAAGATGCCGAAATGAAATGAGCTAGCTTGTTATCTTAATGAGCCGAGAACGAGCCGAGCCGAAAGCTAGCTCGTTATCCAAATTTAGCTACGACCAAAAAATAAACTAAAGCATACCACATTATATGTTCATTATATAGATCTACTCATCCGAGTCTAACACAATTGAATTTTTTATTTTATGATTTTCTATGATTTTTTAAACTATGATTTTTTAAAAAAGTTCAGGAGGGTGCGGTTTTGAGGGTTAGGGGTTAGGCACTCACAATGGTTATTTATTACCATCATATTTATTGGGATTTTGATGTGGCGTATTTCATAGGACTCCAAGTCCATAATACCTTATAAATGAAATCCACCGTGTAATCCACCTCCTATAGGTGGGATGTGATCTAGACCTTTTTTATTTTAAAATAATAAATGTGTGCCTTATATTAAGGACGGAGAACGTATTTGTTACTTGGTCAAACTCAAGTCAGTTTGTTTAGAGCAAGTCATAATTGCATTATTTTTCGGACGGATGGAAAACGAAAGGCGTTTTCTGGTCTCCCCTTCGCCTGGGGGTTTCGAGGATGGGCCCATCCCGGATGGGTACTTTAATTGAATAATTAATATCCACACACACGGTGCAAATTGGACTTGTCCTCTGTGATGACAAGCCTGTCCTGATGTATACACACCCCCGTCCCGGCCGTCCCTAACCTAATTCCCCATTCTGAAGTTCAAACAAACAAAAAAAAATCCCCATTCTACAGATCTTGCGCGAACGAAGATGGAAGACGGTGGACGGGGCCTGCCAGCTGCCATCGGAAGGTTGGTGGGGAAGCTGCGTCTCTATCTAGGAAACAGCAGTAATTCAGGCAAGTTTAAAGGCACCATGAAGATGCTCAGTTTATTGGAGGAGAAGCTCAAGCTCCTCCGAGATGAGGATCTGCAGCGTGTTAGTATAGACAGAGAGGAAGAGATGAACACATGGCTGCAGCAGGTGAAGGAGGCTTCAGACAACGCAGAAGAGCTGGTCAAGGACATGGAGGCCGGTGAGTCAACAATTCCTGATGTTATGGCTCGGTTTCTTTCTGATAGCAGTAATCTCCTCAGAATGAAATATACTATCGGGGAGACTTGTTAGCCTGTGCACTGAAGGTGAATCCCTTCTTGGCATGCCGGACCTGGATGAGGATGTCCGGGAAAGCAGTGGAAATGATAGTGCTCCCTGGACCCCTGATCACACTGTTATTGGTCGAGATGAGGAAATAGCTATGATTTTGGACATGATATTGGATGATGCTCATTTCAAGGCAGTGACGTCGCTTGAAAGCTGGGAAACTTCCGACAGCTTACAAATTTCTCAGAAAGGATGGATCATTGAGACCCTCAGGAACATAAATCTATCTCTGCAGAGGCATGAAGATGCACAAGTACCACCTTTCCAAAATGAAATTGGTGGCACAATAGAATATACCCGGGTGTACAATCATACTGTAAGTGAACTGACGAACCCTGTTATCATTCCGATTGTTGGAATCAGCGGGGTCGGTAAAACAACGCTTGCCCAGCTCATTTTCAATAACAAAAGGGGTCCAGAAGCACTTCCAGGGTCAATCTGCATGGGTCTATTGTACTGACAACATCAGAAAGGAAGAGTTGATGACGAAGATTTTGGTATCTTTGCAGCCTCCAGATAAGATTCTAGATCTTGGGTTCGATCTGAACAGCCTCCACAATCAACTTCAGAGTTACATAGCAGGAAAGAGGTTTTCCTTGTACTTGATGATGTGTCTGATGAGATGCTTTCAGTTTGGGGTGATGTAAAAAGTGTTCTAAGCAGAGGTGCACCTGGAAGCGTCGTCTTAGTGACAACCCAACTATATGGTGTGGCCAGCTTTATGGGGACTACGACTCCAGTATTTTTGAATCCTCTGCAGTATGATGACTTATGGAAACATTTTAAGCATCGTGCATTTTCTGGTAATCATAGTACAGAAGCTCTGGAGTCAATTGGCAGAAAAATAGCAGATAAATTACATGGTCTTCCTCTAGCAGCAGTAATGATTGCGGTATCATTGAGAAATTATTTAGATCAATCGCACTGGAATGCTCTCTTGAAAAGTTGGTGGTGGAGTGTTTCAAGTAATAATTTGGGCATCCACATTGCAGCTTCTCTTGGAGTTTGTTATTGTGAATTACCTGCATATTTGAGGCAGTGCTTTCTTTATTGTTCAATATTTCCTAGAAACTATATATTTGGAAAATATGAGTTGATCCAAATGTGGATAGCTAATGGCTTCGTTGAGCTAAACCACACTGCTGATACAAGAAGATTGGAGGGCGTAGCTTCTGAATGGTTTGATGAACTTGTTAACAGGTGCTTTCTGCAACCAACAATTTGGGAGCTTAGATACGTTATGCACAATTTGGTTAGAGATTTTGCAGTTGCCTTAACTTCTAATGAGCATCGTGGTGTTGATTGTGAACTGGTAGATCTTCCACACATTGTCCGCCATTTATCCATGGATATTGATAATATGAACGTGCCATGGGCTGACTATAATATTAAAAGTTTGCGATCACTAATGTTGTTTGGTGGCTTCCATGACACCAACCCTAGTGAAGGTTATAATACTAGCCTTCTGGAGAGGTCTTATGGAACTTATAACACTGTTGATAACATTTCTGAGGAATTTTCTGACTCAATTGATAAAGGTGTTAACATCATTTTGAAGAGATCTTGTGTGACTATGAACAACATTTTTTAGAGAAGTCAACAAGCTTGCGCTTATTGAATTTGTCTAACATGAGGCCCGATGCTGCATCAGCATGCATTGATGATCATCTACCTGTTGAAGATCATGTTGCAGCTTTTTCGAAGTTCATTTCAATGAATCCAAAGCTTCCACGGTTGACTCATCTCAGATACTTGGACTTTTCATACAGTGGGATTATTGAACTTCCTGACTCTTTATGTACCCTGTGCAATCTACAGGTTCTTGGCTTGCGAAGCTGTAGATTCAGACAGTTACCAAGACACATGAACTCATTAATTAGCCTGCGACACTTACATGCAGATGCAGATACAATTGCTCTAATTAGTGGAATTGGAGGTCTAACAAAGCTCCAAGATTTGCACGAATTCCGTGTTAAAGAAGAAGATGGCCACAGAATAACTGAGTTAAGGGACATGAGGTACATTCATGGTTCCCTTTGTATCTCAAATCTTCAGAGTGTGGCCAGTCAAGCAGAGGCAGCTCACGCGAACTTATTCAGAAAGGAGTGCATTACTTGTTTACATCTAAAATGGGACATAAGTCAATATTTGAGTGGTAAATATAACCCTTTCAGAAAGGAGTTGAGTCAGTATGATAAAGGTAAAAAAAAGCCAGGTCATATCTCCTTACTTCAGAAGAATTACAGGTCTTCAAATATTTTAGGATCAACTGTGAATCTACCAGGGGTCTCTACATCTGATCTAGCCATTGGCATACTAGAGTGTTTGTCTCCACCAAGGAATTTGCAAAAGCTGAAAATTTTTGGGTACCCAGGGTGTTCATTTCCAGACTGGATTGAACGTCTCAGATATATCAAGTTATTGAGATAAGCCACTGCATAGAACTGCAGATACTTCCTCCTATTGGACAGCTGGAGAATCTAAGGAAACTGAAGTTATATGAGTTGCCATCCATAAAAGATGTCAGGTCTGATGTATATGGAACCTCTAATGTTGTCTTTCGTTCTTTGGAGGAGCTGAGTTTTGGATCCATGGTAAAATGGGAAAATTGGGCAGATGCAGAGAACAGACAATTCTTTCCAAACCTGCAAAAGATGCAGATTAATAGGTGCTATAATCTGAGGGATCCACCTTTTGTGGCCATGGGCTTAGCTATCAAAGAACTTTCACTTTCACGTTGTGGTTCATATGCCAGTACAGTATCAAGTTATTTGTGTCGACTATCCTGTCTCACACATTTAAAGGTAAATGATTGCTCACAAAAGTTAACCCTTCCATGTCAAAACTTGGTATCACTGGAATATCTGCACCTTTCAAATTGTAAGGAGCTCCACTTTGAGGGTGGGATTTTCTGTATGGACAATTTGAAAGCCCTACATATTTCCAGCTGCCACATATCCCTAGAGGAAGAGATCAGTCACATGCTCTCAGGTTGGGCACTAATGTATGGGGAAGAGCAAGCACTTCTTCTTAAAGCTGCTATTCTTCTTGAGTTAGTCAAAGTGACAGGCATGAAAAGTAGAGAAATCCACCTTCCTGTTTCCTCTGTAGCTGGATTGTCCAAAGAGTCAGGCAGAAAAAGGAGAGACACACCACATAAACATGAACACATTCATGTTATGCAATCTCTCACTGAACTTACAATGGATAACCTTTCCCAGTCTCTAAATCTTGATAATATTATTTGCAAGCTTTCAGCACTTCGCACTCTGTGCCTTCACAAGATTCAAAAAATATCTGTTCTTCAAGAACAGTGGCTTGAACAGATTAAGTCACTACAGGAACTGGAGTTTTCTAGTTGCTACCTACTGAGGAAGCTCCCCTCTAACCTGACCTCTTTGTCGTCCTTGAAGAAGTTGAGTCTGCAGTCATGTTCCCAAATTCACTCGCTACCATCTAAAGGTCTACCACGGAACCTAAAGGAGTTACAGATACTAGGTTGCTCACATATCTTAGAGGCACGATGCCAGAAGGAAGATGGAGAGATATGGGTGAGGAAGAAGACACAGGAACTGCAGATGCAAAAAATAAAAGAATATCGACAGAAAAAAACAAACGAGTTCTGGCAAGGATGGCAGATGTACGAGGAAGAGTGGATCCAGTGTGCGGAGAGCAGCTGAAGAATAAGGGAGAGTGGTTGACGACTGAAGAAGAGGATTGGCTGAAGCATAGCGCAATGGAACGGAAAACAATGCAGATGTATGGCGCAAGGTCATGGGAGAAGATTGGCCAAAAGATTGCTCATGTTCCTTATATCCGCGTGAATGGGGATATCATACAGAACCTTTATCTCTGAAGCTGCAGCTTCACCAAATCTGTGTGAAAGGTAAAGTTCAACATTACAAATTACAATTGCCCTCTCATTAGCTTTTATCGATTGAATCTATGATGCTATTTGCCCTCTGCTTGGGCATTTCCTAGGAGTAAATTACACATTGTGTTCTAATTTGCTACCTTATTCTTGTGATGCAAACACCAAATTAATACTTAAACGATCCCCTTTGCATCAATCAAGTTCGGAATTCATTATTGAAAACAACTACTACTTCACAGCTTATGTTATACATTTTTTCTTTAGGGTTATTGCATGTAACTATAAAGTTATTATAGCCTTTGAAGATGGCATATAAGAGTCAATTTTAGGGGAAAATTGTGTTTTGAACTTTCTATTGCTGCAGCATATTTGGAAAAAAAAAGAGTGGCATAAGCATCACAATTCACATGTGGACCTATAGCTTGATTTCCTTTAGATTTTTTTTTTTTTTTTTGGGGTTCAGAACTGCCAGAACGAGGTTACTGATACATGGCAGGCTTACTTTCTTCAGTTGTTCGTGTCAGCGCCCATATTATTCCAAAATAACAAAAAGAGAGTAGGTCCTTGATCTTGTAATTAGATTGGGCGTAAGTGGAGAACAGTGCATGTTTGTATGTTAATTAAATCAAGTATATTATCCATTTTTCCCCTTTTTTCACAAACTCTTAGACTGAATTTTATGCAAATGATTAAGTAGCACTTCATGATTTGCAGTTTTTTTTATTGTAAAGGAGTGACAACTTCTAGGAAGCTAATACCATGAAGCATTCCACATCCACACACGGTGCAGCCATTGAGCCATGGAACCAACTCAAGCACATGATCTTTGTGAAGCGTTATGCCAGGTGCAACATGCTTCAGAGGACAATTAGCTGGCAGCTTTTGTGTCAAAGAAACATATCTATATATAAATGTTAGCTTGGCTCCTCAATGGACTGTACCAGGTATACATCGGTCGTTTTTTTTTTTTTAAGATAGAGAAACAAAATCCTAGCCTGGGCAAGGGTTGTTTTGTGGAGTACTCATAGTCTCGTACTCTATTTGGAACGCATTGGGGGGGGGGATTTAATGTTTCCGCTGGATATTCTAACGCATCTCCGGTTGTCCACATCTCCAGTGTCAACACTTCACGGAGCCCGGTGATCCTGCATCTTAGTACTGCTGATGCACGTATCAGGACTTCATCTGCCAGAAGGCAGCTGGGTTAGCGAAGTGGCAGTTGAGCAGATGCAGAAGTTTCAGAATTCTGAGTTAAACTTACTCACCGTCCAGATTTATAGCTAGAAGTGCATTTTTTTAATAGAGTGAGTTGTAGGGCTATTGAGACAGCCACAATGGAGATGTTTGCAAGATATGGTTGGAGATTTAGCAACAGAATTGCTCTTTAGTTTGTTCCTTTTGAAATCGTTATTGTGGTGATGGCTCGAAACTTTGTTTTTGAGATTCAGCCATATTTAATCGAAGCAAAAGCTGAGATATTAATATATTCCTTTTTCTAAAAAAAAGGAGTATTACTTTACAAAAGATTCTGAGATAACGCAATTAGCAGTTGTTTCCTGGTCACCCTTGACGCTTTTGTTGAAATATTAAACATATGCTGGATTTCAAAAAGGAAATATGCTCAAGGTTACCACTCGTCGTGTCTCAAAAAAAAAAAAAAAAAAAAAAAGGTTACCACTCGTCCTCTTATTAGTGGTGACACTCAAGTCACACTCTCCGACATGGAGTGCTCACCATGAGCTCTAGCACATGACCTGATCATACAACTTGACACTCTTGACGTCTTGCTCAACTAGAGTCGCTCTTGCGTCTCATGTGGGGCGAGCATACCACCCTTGCAAAAATCATTCTCCAAAACCAGGCACAATGAACAACCGTGCTTCACAACGGAAACCTCGATTTCAATGATATTTGGCGAATATCTTCAACAATTGGTGACCACCCCACAAAAATCATTCTCCAATATCTTCTCTTGGAGATTTTTGTTTTGTTACTCTTAACACAACGGAAACCAGACAATGAACATACCGTGCCGTTGTCCTAAAACGACTTCTTTTTATTAGGTTAAAAAGCTTTGAGCCTACAGCAATAATAAAAAACCGAATATTTCTGGAGCTTCGATTTGGGCTCACAGGTTTCAGCATAAAAACTAAAACGCCCATTACCATGACTATTAACTCCGAGCTCTAATTTCAATGATATTGTTCTAAAATCAAATAGTCTAACTTATTAAAGTAAATTTCAATTCCTCCTTCAAATAAAAGACAGAAAACTTGAGCTCACACCCACCACATCGCGAATGGCAGCCGTGCGATACTCTTGTAGAACTAGGAAGTCGAGCACGCTGAATAGTTAATTTTTCCATGCTCATGCTACAATAAGAATGAGGGCAAACCAGATCAGACAGCTTGAGAAGCATGATGGATCAATAGTCTCTTGCCACAAAGATAAGGAAAGGTTACTCTGGGAAGAATTCAAGGAAAGGTTGGGACAATCTGAGCACATCAGGTTTGGAATCAACACCTGCTTGTTGTTGCATAGAAGAGATGACTTGTCATCACTAGAAGGTCCTTTCACACAACTTTGAGATTGATTAGATAGTCAAGTCTCTGCCAAATGACAAGTCCCCTGGCTCGATGGATTCACCAATGAATTCCTCAAAGCTTCTTGGTCAACCATCAAAGCTGACATGTATAATCTCTATCATGCATTCCATAGCTCGACATTTGCCCGGGCAGTATCAACAATTCATTCATCACTCTTACGCCAAAATTGCAAAATCCCAAGTCATAAGTGATTACATGCCAATTTCTCTCCTAAATACTTCCTTCAAGCTGATCACTAACCCGTTTTGATCCACAAAAATCAATATGGGTTTATTAAACACAGAACAATACAAGATTGCATGACCTAGGCATATGAGTATTTGCACATGTGTCACTAAAAGGTCCCTTGTGGTTTTTGGTAATTGAGTGACAACATTAGGTGAACTAATAATGTGTGATTGAGATAATACCACGGAGATTAGTTCACATTTGCTTGACGCAATGAAGGAGCTTTATTGCATATGAGACATGACATGGAGTCATGTGACCAAGGTGGTGAAGATCAAGACAAGGCTTGGCTTGATGGGCCTGGTTGCAAGTGTGAAAGGGCAAGTCGAGGCGATAAGCGATGGACCGCGAGGCGGCCAAGAAGCTTGGGCAAGACTTGGCGCCGATGGACCAACGCAAGCGGTGAAGAGCAAGTGAGGTCAAGATCGATGGACCAAGAAGGTCATGTGATGATATGAAATGGATCATATCATTCTTGATCGGCGTTGGTGCATGTGTTGCATCGGCACTGCAGATGGAGCGGAATGGAAATGCACAAGGTAAAGGTATAACCTATAGGGCATTTCATTTTAAGCCTATCATTGGAGCTTAGAGAAGTTTATGGCCAGGGTTTAGGATAGATGGCCGTACTATCAAGAGGGGTAAACTTGTTTGCATATCGGTCATCTAGTACCACTTGTGCGATCTAACTTTGCGATGTGTTAGGATCGAGTGGCCAGAGAGCTAACCGTCCTTTGAAATGATTGTGAAAATGCTAACACACTTGCACATGGTGATGTACACTTGGTGGGGTTGGCACATTTGCAAAGGCGGCGATGGTTTGTAGGGTTGAGTTGGGTTTGGGAATCACTCATCCTCCGCTATTGACATTTCTTAACGCAATCACCAAAAGGCAATCACGCTTAGAAATGTCTCATTTGGTATTCAAACGCGTTCTGAGAACAAGTCCGGCAAGCGCATTTGCGAAAATACCGTTGTAGCATTTCACCCTAAGTATTCGGGGTATCGTTATTTATATTTTTCCCAAAGGAAGGCATGGTGTAAAAGTCTCTAATTGAGACATGGTCAAGATAACACAAATGTATAAAAGACCAATGCTCATAATAGGGGTAAAATAGGATAGGTAGTAGGATAACTTGACACACACACTCAAGCCAATCTCAAGGATAAAGGTAAAAAGAATAAATAAAAGAATAAGTCTAATATGGAGCAGGCATATCCTAGATAGTCATGTCAAGATAGCGATTCACACATGTTTTATTGTTAGAGATTCTAAGTCAAGATAGCCAAGGTCTCATGGCGTTTCTTAACGTTATTACTAGGATTAGATATTAAACCTATCCCCGAAGCGGCGCCGAAAATGCTTGTTGGCATTTCTTAGCACAATCACTAAGAATAGACATTATGATTAATGATAACGTCGAGAGAACGTCGGTGATAGATGAACTGAATATTGCAAGGGTCAACCCGCTTTACGCACGGATCTATCATCGTAGCATTTCACCCGTGAGTAATCGGGTATCGTTCATTTATATTTTCCCATGGGAAGGCAGGTTTAGATTTAATATGATGATGATATAGCCCACAATGTATGTATGGATAGCCACTAATCATATACGGGGGTAAGTGATAATAATATTGGAGATAGTGGTGACACACACACTTCTTTGAGCACTAGAAGGAATAAATAGAAAATAACATAAAAAGGAAAATCTATGTTGAGTTGGCTATTCTAATATCGCCAATGCGTTAGACTATAGTCTACATACGTCATTCATGGTTCCAAGAGATGGGCTAAAGTGATGAGGAGATGCCCGCGGTATCCGCCACGGTTGCATGATAAGACTCCAACCCAACACCCGGACGTGGAGGTGCAAAGGGCCGGACGAGTTGTCACACCTCTGCCGCCTACCTCACTACCGTGGGATGCCGGCATTTCCCGGATGATTCCCTATAGACCTAAGCACCATGCTTACATTTATAGAGAACTACCTAAACTCCCAAGGTACCCCCGACCCTCTGGATCGACGGGAAAGAGTAAAGGTAAACCCGAAGGTACACTGGACCATCACTTTCGAACTTAGTTCTACTACGTTCCAAGAATAAAATATGATTCAATTAGCCTAAAGTTAGTCATGTTAATTATCACATTATACTAACTATACTCTAGTTGGCACAATATGAATATAACATGAGGGTAACTATACTCTAGTTCATATGCATTGCGATATAAATAATGAGACTTGAATAAAGGAAAGAACTTCATAGTAAATTACCAAAAGATCCTTCCAAGGAGACAAGCCCTCCTTGAAGCTCCGCCTAACTCAAATACTAACACTAAACTAATGAAGAGGGAGAGAGTGGTGCTCAAGGTGAGGATGTAACAATGTGTAGTGTGTTGTGTTGTGTGTGTGTGTTCATAAGTGAGGAGTGCCTCTCTTTATATAGTGGAGAGGAGGAGGGAATGGAGGGCTCTCCTTGCTTCGAGCTCTTCTTGGCGGGAGCGAAAGTTTGCACTACATACAACCGCCGCTTGAGATTCGCACCAAACCGCCGGAGAAAGGGCGGGAAGTTTGGCCGAAATATTGCGTCGACCTTGGCGATGGGCGGCCCTGCCTGAGGCTGCGCCTCTCGGCTCCGGCCTTCTCTGTCGCGCGTTTTGTCCTTCGTATGTTGGGCCTATGGTGGTGCATGGGCCGGTTTATCTTAGCTGGGTTTGGTTCCCTTGCTCAATCCACTCCTTGGCGTCTTTTATTCAAATGCGCTTTCTAATTTATTTGGCAACTTTGTACTGTTTCCACTTTTATACACGCAAGACATAGTTTCTAGAATACAAGTGGAACTAGGTTAGAAGTAAAGGTATATGCATCATAAGTTTGCCCCTTTCTCATGAATTGGATATAAGTTGGCGGTATAATATACTCAATAATGACCGCCAACAAGTCCCCAAGTTTAACCTTTGCTCGTCCCCGAGCAAATAGCTAAGTGTTTGGTTGTTGATCGAGTTGCTACAATGCCGATATATTTCAAAATGTACCATGCTCATAATAAAAGTATTCTTCCGTTGTTTAAATAAATTGGCATTTCTATCTATCCTTGTATACTTAAATCATATGGGGCTTCTAACATTTTTCAAACTCTTGGGTCATTGCAAGATAGAATGGTTTTTAGAGAAACACCAATCATTCGTTCTTGATTGATCATTCATGCGGAGAGAGATTTTTTTTTTTTTTTTTTAGAATGATTTCTTAAATCATCTCGGTGTGCAAACCATAAGGAGAAACAAGTCATAAGCCCCGATCAAGATATGCAAGTGAAATTTTATTTCTTTTTGATAAGGTATGGGCTAGCTCTTTATTTCTTTTTTAGAGAAGTGGGCTCTACTCGCCCTCTCGGACACTTGTCCATTATTCTTCTCTTTCTTTCTTTTTTTTTTTTTTTTAGAGGCGGGTATCGAAGTACCCATTGTTTTATTTTTTTTTTTTTTTTATTGCAGCGTCCATTTTTCTAGCTTAGCCCATAACCTATTTTTTTGGCAATGTGAATCTTGATCAAAAGCGTATGACAGTGTCTCACATAGGCTATCATGAGAATTTTGATAATTAAGGAATTTTGAAAATTATTCTCAGAATGATGAATCTCTCTTAGAACAAAATCATAGTAGATTCTATTTTTACCATATCATATCCGGCAATAGCTTAGAGAAGAATCATGTGTTTGCATACCCACAAATCATTAAGTTTTAGGACAAGACAAGTTAAGCCAATAAACTTAAACACTGGGGAATAGAATTTTATGAACTAGGTGCAAATTGAACTATAGACGAGCAACTATTCATCATTTCAACTTTAGAGAAATTAAGCATCCTTATACTACATATTGGAGTGGAATTATATTTATTTTTTTTTTTTTTTTATTTTTTTTATTTTATTGAATAAAGGAAAATAAAAATGAAAATTTAAGAGATAAAATAAAATGATAGGGGGGTAGGCACTTACCTCCGTGGGGGTCCTCCCAAGCTAGCCGATGGCTTATGGGTTAGGGGGTAGTACCCCATGTGGCGCCGAGCAACGCCATCTCGTGCCTCGTGCTCCTGCCGTCTCCGCCCGCCTCCCTGCGCTTGGTGTTGCGATGCTGGCTGATGGCGTTTGTAATGTAACCTTCCAAATTACAGGGGCCCACATGTACTAATTATCGGTTCAACAACCTTTAATAGTCACATATGTTCACCTATAACCTTGAAAAGTACTATTAACTATTCCAACCGGGATCCGTTACTGAGGTCATTGCAGTATTGCAACACTTTTCATACATAATCGAGTAAAAACAAAGGAAGATTTATATTACAAAACTTTTACAACTTTTTATTCAAAACAAGTTTTACAATACTTATAAGTTTGAGTAGCGAAGTTTTTCTACAAATATTACACTCACCGACCCCGCCCGCGGGTCTCTCTTCTCACTCCTCGTCACTTTCTTCCTCGAAGAACCGTCATGCGAAAGACGTCTGGGTGCAAACATGACTCCCATATCCCCGCAACATGGGGCAACAAACCCCGAGTACGGAGTACTCAACAAGTCTTACCCGACTAAAGAAAATAGGAGAAGACTTCGAAAATCTTTGGTCTAATAGGATTCAAGGTAAGGCTTTTTAGCAAGAATCAAGGACTCATTTTGCGTAAAAAGCTTACTAATGGTAAATCCTTACTTTCAATGTTTTATTTTCAAGTAAGTTTCTCACCTATTCTAGGTGATCTTATACTACAACAAACACTTGTAGAAGTTCCATCACTTATTCCATCTCTTCACTTTGTTCCATAATTTAAACTACGATGTAAGGGGGAAACCAAGTCTCCATATCCGAGAAGCACGGCGATTTCGAAATCGATTAACCCAAATTGGGGAGTTCTTTCCACCGACATATGTAGCACTTAAGCTTGCATATATCAACCCTTTCTTGGATACTCAAAACGGAACCGCGTCCCTACGCCACCCGAGAATACCGTACACCTCCAATCCGGGACTTTAACCCACGAGGGGTAACACGTACTCCCGCCATCTCTCCACTCCCAAAGGCGCGGTTGTATGCGTTTCGATTTGACACCCCCAAGATCGAACTTACGGAGTATGCGTCCGTAACTAGGGTCGACCGTGATGGGATGACACCCATGACAGACGTGCCATTGGTCCAACGACCTCAGCGCGGTGCGTTCCATAGTCTCGATCCACATATCTTACACGTTTCCAGGCCTTAATAATCGACAAGCCGGAAATACTACACCGAGACTCCATTCTCAATGCAAATTACCCGACCGGTCTCAATTTCAACACCATATCCCAATGGTTTTCTCATATAGCATCCTTTCTCATCAAATGCCACTTCGGGCTATCATAAGAGACTCATCACATTTTGACTCAAAAGTCTAACTAATAAAGCCAGGCTAAAAGCGTTCTAGTATTTTAGCAAAACAAAGGTTATCAAGGTAGATATTGAAATATTCAAGGAATGGTAATGCATCAATTAGGTTGTCACTCAACTCCTATCACCTAATGCAAAGCATAAAGCAAAGGTGATATAAAGCTTTGTAAAAACACAAGGAAGGTTTAAATGAACCAGGGGCTTGCCTTGATCGGTGAAGAAGCTTGATTCTGGACGACGGATCTCGATACTCGAATTCGAATCAATAGAAAAGCCCTCTTCGACTTGATCGGCAACTTCACGATCTTCTTCGTTCACTATACGAAAAGAATAGTGCATGCTTAATATAATGCCATGCATAAAAACATGGGGTGCAAGGGTGCATAGAAAGATAAACAACTCGAAAGTACAACTTTCCTTCACGATAAAGTTGCAACCTAACAAAACCAACTTGTTAAACTACCCTACGAGATATCATCATCATTGCCTCACGGAGTTCTCAAGGACCATCTGACAGTGGTGTGGTTTAGGGTTCACAAAACAACCCAAAATCTACCCAAAACCCTAATTTAGAAAGCATTAAACAATTTTCTTTTCACATGAAATGATAGGTTATAACATAATAAAATTTTTTAACTTTCTCCAAACAAGCTCAAAAATTTTATACAGGTAGGTCATGTCCTAAAACAGTACCAAAATAATTTTCATGACTTTTGGATAAATAAAATAATTATTAAAAAATCAAGGAAGATGCATTTTTTTAATTAAAATTTGTATTTTTAAATCATGCCAAAAGTATTCAAATTTCAAGTTTCAAATTTTTCATGGATAGACATACTCATGGGAAGGCTACACAAAATTTTCAGAATTTTTAAAGCTATATTTGAATTTATATGAAATTTGGAAAATCGACACTATTCAAAATAAAGAAATTGGATAAATCATTTGATAAATGAAAAATGGGTTCCGGGCGATTTCTCGGCCTGTTATCGCATGGCCCATCTACCGTTCACGGACTATCGCGAAACAAACGGACCCCCTTGAAGGAACAAAGGTTGGGCCGCCCAACATGAACGATGTTTGGCCCAAAGATCGTTCACTTGCCGCACCGCAGGTGCTCCGCCGGGCGTCAGGCTAGCGCCCACACGGGCGGCGCGCCGTGTTCGCGCCCGACGGTGCTCAAAATGGAAAACTAACTACAGAATCGTGGCTAGGGGCACCGGGTCCTAAACGGGCTTGGTCGGGGCGAGGCGAGCCTGAGATAGGTCGCGACGGAAATGCGGCGGCGACGGCGTCGGCCGGCTTCATTGTTCGGCGAGCCGGGTTTTCAACTGCAAAACGGTCGAAGCCGTTCACGACCACGACGCCCAAGCGACTCAAATGACTAGCCGGTTGAGTAAAACTCTCACCGGAGACGGCCGACGACGGCAAGGTCAAGGGCGGCGGCCTTTCCGGGCGGCCAAGAATGAGGAAGACGACGTCAGCGGGCGATTCAGTTGGCGGGCGGGCTCTGGCTAGGTTCCGAAGATGCGCAAGGAAGTTGCGAAGAGGATGGGCAAGATGGTTTGGCAAGAACTGGAACGACAGGCGGCGTGACGGCGGCGCGACTCTCAACGGCGGCGGTGGCAATAGAGGAGTGGCCGGGTTCTTGTTCATCCCCCCCAAAACAAACCCTAGCTTCAAACTTTTCAAATTACTCCCAAATTTTGAACTAAACTCAAAAATTTCCAAAAGTAACCCCCTTAATTTTTCAAGATCTACAATTTTCACAATTGGACCATTTTCAAAATCTGCCTAGAAATATGACTTTTTGAAAAGCAGCTTCAAAAATTTGAAATTTGAATTCAAAATTACTTTTAAAATCATATAACAACTTGAAAAACTTTGTACATGACTTTTGTTCCTCTCAACAAGATCTACAAACTAGTTTTTAAAAGTTTTCTCAAATTTTGCATAAATTTTGAATTATAGAAAAAGGGGCAATTAGGGTTTGAATGAAATTCAAAATTGCTTTAAAATTTTGAACTAAACTTTGAAAAATCAAAATACCAACTTTGTTCAGTTTTGAAAACTCTACAAAAGTGCTTTAATGACCATACCCAAAATCTTGATAAATTTTGAATAAAATAAAAGGGAACAAACTAGGGTTTGGAATTAGGGTTCCTAGGCAAGGGGGACGATTTCGAATCTCTTTTCCTCTCGCGTCTTTTCGACCGACATTACAATCAAGCATAAAATAAACTTATTTTAGTTCAATGCAACACATGGTGGGCTAATCATGGATGCTTTGCAATGATCATGATGACATGTCGGGTTTTAGTGGAAATAACACCAGGGGTGTTACGGCGTTGATCGGAAACACCGCACCAAACCCCGGTGAGTGACTGTTCAATCTCACTCTTGGGAGTTCCACATTCCCGAGTCGGTGTTGATCTCTTGGAGCGCTCTGGGATCCACCGTAGAGTGGCGTGGTGGTGGCATCCCTTCGAGTCGGAGGACACCGTGTGTGTCTCTCATGCCATGTCGACCCTCCCGCTTGGTCTAGATGAGGTGTGAACATCCCTTCATCTTTGGAAGGTCGGTGTGAGCCCTGGGTTCAGCGTTGGTGTAAAGAACCCGGGCGTGGACGCTGGCTCGGGTGTAGGCAGGTGGCATGCGGGAACCACCCGGCCTGCGTCCGTAGCTCTCCTTCGTGATGACCCGCGAGAAACGAGAACTCTGCGTGCTTCGTCTAGCTCAACTAGAGCGAAGGTGAGTGATGGGGATTTATATAATGAGAGTTCCGGGTTAGGGAGCGGAATCTCATTTATATATCCCGAAAAATAATAAATAATCTTCTCATGGTCATTCTCATCAAATTTTATTATGTGCCCTTGTATCGGGTGTGATATTGAAATTTCGGAGGTGGAGTGTCTAGGTATGTGACATTTTAGCCTTCCAATGCACCAATGTTACTAGCAATCCTTGTCACAAGAGAGGTACAATAAACAGTGTGGATTGTTTAAAATTGCTAAGCATGCATTTTATGATTTCTTTTACGGGAGCAATCTTTCTCTTGTGAACCATGGCATAGAGGCATTGCATCTCAACATCTAAAAGACGATGAAATTCATGCCTAGGAAACAAAGTTATGGCAATCCATTTTTGCATAAATTTCAATGTTGGATGATGTATGTTGGCATTAGAAGGACGAAACCTAGGATCTGTAGGAACTATGGTGGAGATTTCGGTGAAAAAAGCGCACACGATTAAAATGCGGTAAAAACAACGACTAAGTTTGTGCAACATTTCTTAGCATCAAAACCTATGTGCCTAGCCATTTCTTGCCATGTGTAATAGTGATATTTACCAAAAGTCTCAAACTAACACCACGATCATGAACTTCCAAAGATCCTAGAAATTGGATGGTGAGGAGGAGAGCCCCGCTCATCCAGGGAGCAATCGGACCATCCGACGTTTTTCCAAATGATGGGGAATTCGATATCCATACCTAGTTTTTCGAGGACGTCGTTGGGGAAGCGAGGAGCGGGAGCGAAGTCTCGGTTCTTGAGGATGTTGTAGGCTTGCATCTCCCGTTCTCCTTCCAGGTCGAGGTGCGGTGCATCGGCTTCCTCGATCGTCATCCCCGTGGGTGCTTGTTCTTGCTCTTGCTCTTGCGAAGGTGTGTCTTCTTCATATGCTTCGGTGTTGTCGAAGTGTGTACTCGAACTTCCTTGGGAGAGCCTCGCGCTTCTTCTCACGCCCTTCTTGATCGCGCTTGCCGCTTTCCTGAACATGTTAGCGAACAAAAGGCGAACGGAATGGAAACAAGTGCTTACTCTTGGAGAGAACTTGGAAGAGAGAGCTTGTGAGAGAGAATGTGCTGGTGTTCTTGCACTAGAGCTTGGAAATGCTTTGTGGAGTGCAAGAAGTGAGCAAGTAGCAAAATGAGAGAGTGAGGGAGTGAGAATGAGAGGGGTGGAGAGTTCTCCCGGCCACCTCACGAATTTATAGCTCGATGCACCCCGACACTTTCGGACGAGGGCAACGGCTAGCGCTTCGTGACCGTTTGGCCCGTGGCGGAGGTCTTTGCCGGGGCGGCCAGGCCCAATGCGCCGTCGGCCCCATCCTGCCCCCTCGTCGCCTGCTTTGGCGGAGTGCGTTCAAACGGTCGAATCCGGCCGTTGTGCGATGGTGCAACGGTCGGGTTCGCCCCGAAACCTTGTTTTTCATTTTCTCTCATTTTATAATTTTTTTGGAATAAAGTTTTATTCGAGTATGAAATCTTATCAATCTATTTATTTTATTTATATTATTATATTTTAATTGACATGGAAAATATGGCAATGGGATTAAAATATAAAAAGGAATTCTTTTTAATATTAAAGAATGAAAAGGAAATGAATTAATTAAAGAGGTTTTGAATTCAAATAATTTAATATGAGGAAAATAAATTTATAGAAGGAAAATATTTATTTCTTACCTTTAGTGAAGCTTACCTTTAGGCTTGCTTCACACGCCATGCCTTCTTCGTATTTTTGGATGGTGACATGGTAGGCGATGGCGACTTTATTTCTTCTTGAATCTTTTAGGGGTTGCAGGGGTACGTTCCTCCACCTTCTTGGCGAGGAGCAATTGTACAACTTCCTCTTTGGTTTTGTCTAAATGCCCTGCATTCACGGGGTCTGTTGCCTTGATTTGTCTTTACTTGGGGTTCAATCTTTTTTCTTTTTTAAGGATTTCTTCCGGTTGTATCCATTGAATAGGCATTGGACCACTGTCCTTGAATTCGAAGTCGACCCTTCCCTTTCCAACATGGATAGTAGCGTTTGTTGTGTAGAGGAACGTCTCCCCAACAACAATGCTACGTGATCTTCTTCTCCCATGTAAATCGACGATGAAGTCCGTGGGGGCGTAGCTATCCTTCACTCTTACGGAGAATGTCTCGAAGAATCCCTTACGGCTTTATTACTGTTTTGATCTGCCATTCTCGAGTTTTGTCTTGGTGTGGGATAATGGGAAGTGTAGGAGTGTGTCATTGGTCTTCTTTGACATGATGTTGACACTTGCCCCTAGATCACAAAGAGGCGTTACCGAACGTGTATGGGCCTATTGAAGCGGGTGATTGTTGGGCTCCACGGATCCTCCTTCTTTTTACGCAAAAGGTGACTCCACAACAACATCCGGGTATAACCCGTTTACTGGCGCGGTTGTTTATTGTTACCATGTTAACGATTCAATGGGGCCCTCGGCCGGCTAAGTCCTTTCCCAAGTTGGGTGCAAGCTACAGCTTAATTGAGCTATTTGGGTTTCTATCATTTTATTAAAGCTCAAGCTGATTCTTTCTTTGCGAGAAGATAGGGTTTCTAATTTTGTGTTTACATTTTCAAGCATTTTGTCATTGAAAGATAATTTCTTGTTTAGACTTTCATTAATTTTAGCTTGATCATAAACTAAATCTTTCAAGGAGGGTTGATTGGAATTGAAATTGGAATTGTAACGAGGAATTGTAAATGTTACCTCCTTGTGGGCGATTCGATTGTTCCACCCATTGTTATTACACGGACGAAATCCGTTGTTGATGAAGGCTACATCTTCTCGTGTTTAGGGACAAGAGCTTCCCAATGTCCAACCTCTCCACGCACTTCACATGTCATATGTGAGTCCATGGGGAGTGTAGCCTTTGCTTGACGGAGCTTGGTCGTCCGGTCTTTTCATCGGGAGATCGATCTTTGCGTGCGCGGTCGGTCTCCTTGACCTGCATACCTTTTTGTGTTTTTTCGAGGGCCCGTTCTTCTCCCCAACCTTGGTTCTCGATCATCTTCTCGATGAGTGCTTACGCTTTCTCAGCGATTGAGGGATAAGAACGCCCCTCCAGCAGCAGGCATCTATGTGGCCCCGCCGACATGGTCGTAAGACCATTGTAGAAGTTCACGAAGAACGAGCCACTTCTCCATGCCATGATGTGGGCGGCGAGGATGTACTCTTGCGGCCTCTCCCATGCTTACGGTATGGGTTCCATTCTTGTCTGGCGAAAGTTGGAAATTCTTGCCCGAGGGGGCATTGGTTTTGCCCATTGGGAAGAACCTTGCGAGGAATGCAATGGAGCATTTACTCCAAGTCTTGGCGACCTCCTTGTCCTTGTAGAACCATTGCTTCGCCTTCCCCACAAGGGAGAAGGGGAACAAGCGAGCCCGATTGCATCGGCTCAACGTCCTTGATGACGATTGTGTCGCACAACTCCAAGAAGTTACGGAGATGAGCATTTGCGTCCTCGCTTGGCGATCCACATAATGGACTTGCTTGTACCATCGTGATGAGGCGGTCCTTAACTCAAAGTTCTTGTCGCCCAAGTTGACACGGGGGCCAAGCGGGACATTGCCCACGGCGAGGGGACGGAGTAGTCACGCGGAGTGTCTTGGTGGCCATGAGTGTTGATGAAGATGGTACTTGGATGACATGTGCAACCTCCTCGGGAGTGATGGCGGGGAGGAGTGGCTGAGCTCGACTCCTTTCCGAGCGGCCTCTACGGATCGTCGGCGAAGTTATTGGGTAGGTTGCGACCCGGTCATATACTATCCCTGTTTTCATCCACAACGGGGAAGAAAACAAAAAAGAGTTACCACCAAAAAGATTAGGGCTATCATCCATACATGTGGTTATGATCATCTTTATTAATATTTTTTTTTTCTTTTAACCTTGCCTTCCCCCAACGGCGCCCGAAATGCTTGTTGGCGTTTCTTAACGTTATTACTAGGATTAGATATTAAACCTATCCCCGACAACGGCGCGAGAAATGCTTGTTGGCATTTCTTAGCACAATCACTAAGAATAGACATTATGATTAATGATAACGTCGAGAGAACGTCGGTGATAGATGAACTGAATATTGCAAGGGTCAACCCGCAGCGCGGATCTATCATCGTAGCATTTCACCCGGTGAGTAATCGGGTATCGTTCATTTATATTTTCCCATGGGAAGGCGGTTTAGATTTAATATGATGATGATATAGCCCACAATGTATGTATGGATAGCCACTAATCATATACTGGGGGTAAGTGATAATAATATTGGAGATAGTGGTGACACACACACTTCTTTGAGCACTAGAAGGAATAAATAGAAAATAACATAAAAAGGAAAATCTATGTTGAGTTGGCTATTCTAATATCGCCAATGTCGTTAGACTATAGTCTACATACGTCATTCATGGTTCCACAGTAGAGATGGGCTAAAGTGATGAGGAGATGCCAGCGGTGGTATCCGCCAAATAGGTTGCATTTGATAAGACTCCAACCCAACACCGGACGTGGAGGAGTGCAAAGGGCGGACGAGTTGTCACACCTCGGCCGCCTACCTCACTACCGTGGGATGCGGCATTTTTCCGGATGATTCCCTATAGACCTAAGCACCATGCTTACATTTATAGAGAACTACCTAAACTCCCAGCGGTACCCGACCCCTACGGATCGACGGGGAAAGAGTAAAGGTAAACCCGAAGGTACACCCGACCATCACTTTCGAACTTAGTTCTACTACGTTCCAAGAATAAAATATGATTCAATTAGCCTAAAGTTAGTCATGTTAATTATCACATTATACTAACTATACTCTAGTTGGCACAATATGAATATAACATGAGGGTAACTATACTCTAGTTCATATGCATTGCGATATAAATAATGAGACTTGAATAAAGGAAAGAACTTCATAGTAAATTACCAAAAAGATCCTTCCAAGGAGACAAGCCCTCCTTGAAGCTCCGCCTAACTCAAATACTAACACTAAACTAATGAAGAGGAGAGAGTGGTGCTCAAGGTGAGGATGTAACAATGTGTAGTGTGTTGTGTTGTGTGTGTGTGTTCATAAGTGAGGAGTGCCTCTCTTTATATAGTGGAGAGGAGGAGGGAATGGAGGCTCTCCTTGCTTCGAGCTCTTCTTGGCGGGAGCGAGTTTGCACTACATGCAACCGCCGCTTGAAGTTCGCACCAAACCGCCGAGAGAAAGGGGCGGGAAGTTTGGTCGAAATATTGCGTCGACCGCCCTTGCGGTGGGCCGGGCCTGGCCCCGGCTGCGCCTCTCGCTCCCGACCTTCTCTGTCGCGTTTTTTGTCCTTCGTATGTTGGGCCTATGGTGGTGCATGGGCCGGTTTATCTGTGAGGGTTTGGTCCCCTTGCTCAATCCACTCCTTGGCATCTTTTATTCAAATCGCTTTCTAATTTATTTGGCAACTTTGTACTGTTTCCACTTTTTATACACGCAAGACATAGTTTCTAGAATACAAGTGGAACTAGGTTAGAAATAAAGGTATATGCATCATAAGTTTGCCCCTTTCTCATGAATTGGATATAAGTTGGCGGTATAATATACTTAATAATGACCGCCAGCGGTCTCTCTTTGAATTACTTGAGGCATCGGCCCCCCAAGGGCAGTGTCAGGCAATTCTTGACTGCGCCACACCCGAACATGGGGGGGATTACAAAGGACGGACAAAGTCATCACGACCCGGCCGCCTACCCCTCAGCAGGTGGGATGCGCCACAAAAAGATAGGCAACCCCTAGCCTAGACACCATGTCTACACTAGTGATTATCACTCTAGCGTGTTAACAAGGCTTACGAGTCCCAGGTCCTTCTACTAGGCGCCGCCGAAAGGAAGCGACTATCGATCCCAAGACAACCCAACATCAACCAAGTCTAACTTTAGGTAGAACTCATCATAACAATCGGCTCTTGGTCTAAACATGTATGCATGAAAGATTAAGCACAATGTTCTATATGACAAGATCATGATATAGAAACTATATACTAGTTCATCAATCAAGATTATATCAAAAGAACTTTGCTCTAATTCAAGAACATGACTATATTGATAAGTAGAGAACAAGAACAAGATGAAGAACTCTAAATTGCTCATACTGCATAGCTCCAAAATGTCTTGCTCTCCTTTTATAATCCTTGCCAAACTCCTCCTATGTACAAACTAAGAAGAAGAAAAGAAAGAAAGGGAGAGAGGCTCTCTTGTGTGGTGTGTGTTGAGAGGGGGGAGAGTGGAGGCCTATTTATACAAGTGAGAGAGGGGGGCTAAGTGCAAAACTACACCCAAACCGACCATCTCTCGGGCGTCTAGGTTCACTAAATCGGTAGATCCACCCCGCACCGTCGGTTTCGACACTTAATGCACCGCCTCGCCAAGTTGGGGCGGATCGGCGCCAAAGTGGGTGCCGTCTGGGCCCCACTAGGCACGAGCTTTGGCGGTGAGGTGTGTCGGGCCTAAAAAGTTGTAGAGGCGGTGTTGGCTCGGCCTATTTCTGCGTGTTTGGTCCGTTTCTCCATTGGGCTTGATGTTCTTCAAGAATGCGCTTTCCCGGATAGGCGCCTTTTGGTACATTTTCCACTTGTTTCTTATATAAATCCTGCAAATATATTTTGGACACTACAAGTGGAAATATGTGAGTAATAAATGTATATGAGTGTGAAAAAGGTATAGTTTCACCCCCTTTATGGTAGAATGTTGGCGTTAAAAATGTGTCGTTAGTGGCCAGTCAACACCCGCCGAAAACTTGCGGGCGGGATCCGCGCTTTCGAGGTTGAGATGCATATTTTCTATTCTTGCCGGATGCATCGTGGTGGTGAAAACATATGTTATCCCTCGTGCTCAAGTTGGTATACTTGTTGGGTAGCATGTCGAAGCAAAAGGCGACGGAGTTTAGCGAGGTTTTTCTTTGGCCAGGACCACAGGACCGGACCCGTGATCGGACGCCGCGGTCTTTGGCCGGGCCTTCCGGTGGTGAGTCGGTCGAGGTTCCGGTAAGCATGTTTTTCGGTTCGGTTGCGGGACTAACCCGGGCGCATGCAAAGGAAGCGATGGCCGGGCCAGCGTTACGCCTCGGCCAGGGCGCCTCCCCGTCGATTTGGCTGTCGGTTGTGGCCAGGACTCATCGACCCGGACTCAGCGGTCCGGTCGGCGGTCCGCGTCCGGTCGGCTCGAGGGGCTGGTTTCATACCCAATGGCTCTATTTGGCTTGGGGGCTATAAATAGAGGTTGTGGTCGGCCATGGCGGTGCTTAGCACCTTGGAGACTTTGTGTCCATGCTTGAGAGTGCTTGAGAGCCCTCCCACTCACTTGTGATTGATAGAGTTCATCCAAATCAAAGTGAGGAGTGATTCAAGTGCATTCGCGTTGAGAGATCGCATTAAAATTGGCACTAGGTGATCGTGTTGCAAGCGGTGTGCTTGTTTCTCTTGGAGGTTGCCACCTCCTATATGGCTTGGTGGTAAGAGACTTCGTGAAGCACGCAAGGAAGCTTGTGCGGTGCAATCGAAGGAGGATTTGTGAGAGGTACGTGCTCACCTCGCGGGGATCGTGAAGCGACATTAGTGGGCGTGTCATTGAGTTACCTCACTTGTGAGTGTGGGTTCGATCATGATTGCCTTGAGTGGCTCACTTGAGAGTGAGGTCTTGAGGTGCCTTGCGGGGGCGTGCCTTGAGGGGCAAGTGATCGGAGAATCACAGAAGAACCATCTAGGTGAAACACCGACGGAACCACCCAAGGTGTTGGTCGACATAACGAGGAGTAGGGGGGGAGTTGGCAAGCTTCCCGATACCTCGATAAAAAATCACCGGTGTCAACTTGTCTACTCTTCTCGGTGGTTTGCATTCTCCAAATCACAAGCTTTGTATTTACATTCATATATACCTTGTGCTTGTGCTTGTGGAGTAGCTCTTGCAATTACTAGCTTGTGTAGCTTGTTTAGTTGCATTGCTTAGTTTGTGTAGCTAAGTAATTTGAGCCTTTGGGTTAGGCGTGTGTCGCCTTGTCCTTAGTGCATCTAGTGAGCTTAGGTTGGCTTTGTGCTTTTGCTCATTGGAATTGTGTAGGAGCTCACCATCTTTTTGAACTACTAGTGCATAGGTATGTGTGACCTTGCAATAGAAAGCGGTTAGGAGCTCAAGCTAGGCTTATCACCTCATTTGCTTTGTGTAGGATTTTTTTTGTGAGGTGATTTAGAGTCATAGCTAGAGGGGTGAAGTCTTGGCTAAGCGAATAGTTTCAATTCCGCATTATATTTGTTTTAGCCGGCGCAATTAGTTTTAGAAAGGACTATTCACCCCCCCCTCTAGTCCCCATCTCGACCCTACAGGTCACCACTTCAAAAAAGCATATTATCATTAAGAGCTTGACTTTGAAAAGGCGTTTGACAAAATGGATCACCGGACAATCCTCACAATCATGAAGGAGAAAGGATTTGGACCAAGATGGATCAAATGGATGCGGCTAATTTTCTCATCGGCCACATCTTCCATCCTCTTAAATGGGACTCTGGGAAGACCATCCCGCTGCGGGAGAGGGGGTAAGGCAGGGGTGATCCCTTATCTCCTCTTCTTTTTTGTCTTGGCGTGAGACTTTCTCCAGTCACTCATCAATAGAGGAAAGGATATAGGGATGTTCAATCTTCCAATTCAATGGAAACAGATTAAGGACTTCCCCATTATCCAATATCACGAGATGACACCTTAATTGTGGCCGGGGGACACCGGTAGTTATTGTTCCTAAAATTTGTCATCAACACCTTTTAAAACAAGCGGCCTCAAGGTCAATCTTAACAAGTCCATGATGTTGTCCATCAACATCTTTGAGGATAAGCTTGACTTTCTAGCCGGAACTTTTGGTTGCTCCAAAGGTGCTTTCCCCTTCACATACTTGGGCCTCCCTCTCTCACTAGCAAAACCAAGAGTTGATGATTACATGCCCCTAATCAACAAATGTCAAGCAAAAGAATTTGGGCTCTATATCAAGCTTCTTGTCTCGGTTTGTGACTGGAAATCACAAATGCGATCTGCTCTTCCAACCTTCTATATGTGCACTTTGGAGTTACCAAAAGGGGTGATCAAAAAATTGACACCTCTAGGAAATCTTTGGTTGTGGAGGGGAATGAGGCAAATGCCAAGAAAGCACCCAAAGTTGCTTGAAAAATGGTTTCAAACCCAAAGTAGAAGGTGGTCTTGGCATAATAGATATAGAAAAAAACAAAATCAAGCATTGCTTCTCAAGAATCTTGATAAGTTCTTCAATAGAAAAGATATCCCTTGGGTGTAGATGATATGGGAAAAGTATTGTAGTAGGGGAAAGCTCCCAGGTTCAATCATCAAAGGCTCCTTCTAATGGAGAAGTAACATAAAAAACCTTCAACAATTTAAGGATTTGGCAGCACCAAGGCTGTTTGATGGTCATAGCTTACTCTTTTCCAAAGATAACTAGAATGGCCACATCTTGCAAGATACAATTCTGAGCTATGCTCCTTTGCCACAAACAAAGAAAATCATAGTAGCAATAGTCATTACTTTCGGGGATATCACTTTCGGCTTTTTCGATTTGCCCATCTCGACCTGACCTTCCAAATGGCTTCAAGCGATTTACTCGAGCTTCAAGATATCCCAGTCACAACCCAGCATGACACCTGGGCTTACCCCTAGCAAAACAATTTCTTCTCATCCAAGGCTTATAGGAGATTCATTGGTCACCAGCAAATCCATGCTGCATTTAAATGTCTCTGGACCAGTCCTTGCCAACCAAATCATATAGTCTTCTTTTTGGCTCCTCCTCGGTGGCGGACTTCGGCACTAGAAACGTTCTCGAAGAAGACACATGGACTGCCTTCATACAAGCTGTGTTTTTTGTGTCAATGCCGGGGAAGAAACTTGCAATCACCTATTTTTTGCAATGCCCTTTTTGCTAAGGAATGCGGCAGCTCATTCAAGTTGACATCCCACTCACTATTGACTTCCCCGATGTTGGCCTGTTTGGATCCATGGGTTAGAGTTAGTTGGAGCTCAACCCGGCCCCTAAAGGATCCAAACAGGGAGGGTTAGATTGGGGTTAGTTGCATCTAACCGACCTAAAAAAACTAGCTCATCCAAGAGGTACTAATTAGAGTTAGTTTAGGTTGGGTCCACTAAAAAGTGATTTTTTTTTCTCCCTCCACCCACACTAAATGATTAGACAAGTACGTTTAATGTCAATCTAACAACTTCCATCCAAACATCTCTACAGGCGAGGAGTTAGTTTAGGGTTAGAGTTTAGAGCATCCAAACAGGGCCGTTGTTGAGTTAGTAAGGACTAAATGCATACAAGATTTTTCATGCCTGCCTTTATCCTAATCTGTTGGGCAATTTGGTCTACAAGAAACATGCTAATCTTCGAGGGGACTCAGCCGTCAGTGGCAAATGCCAAAGAAAGGCATCGAGTCGAAGCAGGAACTAGTCATCATTTTGAAGCATGGATTCAATCGATCTTCTAGTTATCAGCCGGAGAAAGGACATGTCAATTCTCCTTCTTTTTTTTTACTTCTTTGTAAAGTTCCCTAGCTTGTCTTTTCTTCCTTGTATTTGTAATCAAACCTTTACGTCTTTTAATAAATAAAATTATACCTGTAGGGGCTTCGGCCTCCACAGTTTCAGTCAAAAAAAAAAATAAATAGTGGAGCCGTCCTAAACGAAACTACTCCAACGAAAAAAGTAGTCCTCCACAGTTTCACACAATTTTGTGCACGAGACGCTGGCCGGAGGACCCGCCTGTAGGTCGTGGATTTTGGATGCTCGTAAACCCCAACGAAAAGACCAAATAAACCCAGAAATTCCAGAGAGACGAAACCAAACGAACCAAACAAGCGCTGGCGCAAACGGAAACGCCAGCCCTGCCCCCCTCTTCCCTCCGTTGCCTCCCTCCTCCGGGTCCGGGACGGCCTCCCTCCCGTGCCTCGAGCTCTCGACGTCTCCGTCCTCGCACCACTCCGTTTCCCGGCATCCGAGCCGTAGCCCTGCCCTCCGCATCCACAATTTGATGCGGAGGGCGCGGCCGCCATGTCGTGGGGCCTGGGCTGGAAGCGCAGCTCCGAGATCTTCCACCTCACGCTCGACTATGGGGACTACGACGACACCGACGACCATCAGCCCTCGTCCCCGCCCCCCTCCGCCGTCCTCTTCCCCTTCCGCTTCGCAATCGTCGACCCCTGTATCCTCCTCCACGCCCACCGCCACACGCAACGGCGACCTCGGCTTCCGCATCGAGCTCGACTGGTCGGCGGGGGACGACGAGGATCAGGTCGCGCTCCGCCTCCAGTCCCAGCTCATGGTCGCGCTGCCCCTCCACATGACGCTGTCTCCATCGACCTGACCTCGATGGACGATGGGGAAAGAAGGGGTGCGGATCGAGATGCGCGTGGTCAGAAGGCGGGAGGCGCTGCGAT
This sequence comes from Hyparrhenia diplandra, assembly GCA_015847255.1. Classification (NCBI taxonomy): domain Eukaryota; kingdom Viridiplantae; phylum Streptophyta; class Magnoliopsida; order Poales; family Poaceae; genus Hyparrhenia; species Hyparrhenia diplandra. The sequence goes on along the minus strand of JADLZK010007494.1, from coordinate 240,471 downwards.
CCGTGCGTGTCGCGGGCCCCGGGTCCGCGCTGGGCAGCGGCGATGGCGCGGGGGTGCTTGCGCGCCTCATCAGATCCAACCTCGCGCCCGCGCCTGCCGTGGATGGCCCCACAGCCGCTGCGGGCGTGCCCGTGCTCGCGGATCACTGGCGCTCCGTCGCCATGCTCAGCCTCTGTAACTGCGGAATGTCGGTAAGTTCGTCCGATACTACCTTGCCTCTGATCGGAGCGAAAAAAAAATCCCCATCAGTCGTCATTTCCTTGCGCACTAGATTGGCTCAGAGATGAAGTAATGCTGTAGCTGCTAGGCTGTCTCAGATGTGCCGTTGTGGTATCTTAGGTGTTTCTCTGCTAGTTGGAGATATCCTGATCAGTTCTAACAGTGGATTGTGTTAGTTTGTTAATGTTACTTGTTTGAAACCCTTGGCTGCTGTAAGCTTCTGCAGCTGAATCCAGCCACTTGATTGTTCTGATGTTGCCCATGTGAATTGCGATTGCTACTGTTGCATCAGGGTGATGTAAAAGCGATCTGGTTGTATGAGAAATGGGAACGATTGCTTCCTATATCTGTTTGATAAACATTCCCTGGTTAAGTTACAGAAATGTGTATTATCTCTATGTATTCACCAAACAAAACTTTAATGGCAATGTGACATTCTCTGCAGTTAGGACCTGTATCTTTTTTGTGAATTAGCCTTAATGTTGAACTTAGGATGGTGAAATGGCATTAGGATCTTTCTGGGTGATTTATATTATGTTTGAGTATGCTTATACCTGATTGATTATGGAAAGTTTTGAACTAACTACTAAGTATGTTAACTAGCTGATCACCTTTTCACTTTTAATCAAGCATATATCTGATCTGTACAGAAGTATATCATATGGGTCATTGGTTAGTAAGTAGTAACTGTAGTTGCAAGGCATCTTGCCACTAATATTTCATATTATGTTAAAAATCCTAGCATTTTAGGAGTTCACCAGGGGGTAAGACATTTGGATAGGTGACAAAGGCAACATGAAATTTAGTTAAATCCGTAAATGAGAGGCTGAAAACATGTTTTCATGTTGTCTTCGTCACCTATCTATTTGGCTATGAAATTTAGGGCAATGGGTGGAGATAAGTAGTCAGTCTAACCATGAAGTCCTACAAATTTTTTGGCAGGTGCTTCCAGTTGAGTTAACTTCGCCTTCCACTTCTCGAGAAGCTATATCTTGACAACAATAAGTTGTCAGTTTTGCCCCCTGAAGTTGGTGCTCTGAAGAATATGAAAGTGCTGTCAGTTAACAACAACATGCTAGTTTCTGTCCCTGGTTAGTCACTGTGCATATGCAATTAAATCTATATAGCTCTAGCTGGTGCTTTATATCTTCTTCTAGCTTGTGCAGACAATCTTACCTTTGCTCAGGATCATACCTAATCAACTGCACTTGGCCCTTGCAACAATCTTAATTTTTTTCTTTTTGTTTCTCATATAAGCAGTAGAATTGCGGCAATGTGTTATGCTGGAGGAATTATCATTAGAACATAACAAGCTTGTCCGTCCCCCTATTGGATTTCAGGTTATTTAATGTTTAATCCTGCATTTCTTTGTTACAGTAATGGCTTCCAATTGGTGCCATTTCCTCATGATTATTCTGTGTTTCCCACAGGTCAATGCCCAAACTCCGAATTTTGGCGCTTGTTTGGAAATCCTCTAGAGTTTCTTCCAGAAATTTTGCCACTGCATAACCTCAGGCATCTCACACTTGCAAATATTAGAATTGAAGCTGTGGAAAGTCTTAAATCTGTCACTGTTCAAATAGAGGTACATAAACTATAATGGCCTTCTTGTGTTCTCTTAGTTAGGTCATCCCACAACTATCAACTTTTCTGATAAGGGCGTTTGAATTTTATTTTCAGACTGAGAATAGTTCCTACTTCATAGCGGCCAGGCACAAACTTAGTGCCTTTTTCTCTCTTGTTTTCCGTTTCTCTTCCTGTCACCATCCTTTGCTAGCTTCTGCTTTGGCCAGAATAATGGAAGATCGTAGCAACCATATTGCAATTAGCAAAGAAGAGAATGCTGTCAGGCAGCTTATAAGCATGATAAGCAGTGATAATCGTCATGTGGTACACACTTCATACCCCAATTACCTTTCTGTGTAGTCAGTCATGTTCAAACATTAAATATTTCTTTATTCTTTTTAAAATTTTAATTGCATTTGCAGGCTGAGCAAGCATGCCTTGCTATTTCATCACTGGCATCTGATATTTCTTCAGCAATGCAGCTGATTAAGTGTGACATTATGAAGCCTATTGAAGCTGTACTAAAATCATCTGATGAAGAAGAACTAGTTTCAGTATTGCAAGTGGTAGTCACCTTAACTTTCGTTTCTGATCATGTTGCTCAAAAGATGTTGACAAAAGATGTGTTGAAGTCACTGAAAGCACTTTGCGCACACAAGAACTCTGAGGCAAGATGAACTGGATTTAGACTGGTTGATATGTTGTTTGGATAACCACCAAAGAGCTCATCATTATTTGCTTCCTTTTGTTAGGTGCAACGTCTATCTCTGTTTGCAGTTGGCAATTTGGCTTTCTGCTTGGAGACTCGTCGCACCCTCATGCATTCTGAAAGCTTGCGTGACCTGTTAATCCGCTTAACTATTTCACAAGAGCGTCGTGTCAGCAAAGCAGCCGCACGTCCTTTGGCAATCCTAGGTATACTAGCTCTTGGTCTTTACTGACTATCATTCCTTGTGAACAGTCAGTAGCATTTCATGTCTTGATGTGTTTAGGGGAGAATGAGAACTTTAAGGCCGAGCAATAAGAGGAAGGCCAGTTGCAAAAGAAGGGTCTACGGATTCTATCAATGGATGGTGGCGGCATGAAGGGCCTTGCAACTGTTCAAATGCTTAAGCAGATAGAGCAAGGAACTGGGAAACGCATACATGAAATGTTTGACCTCATATGTGGTACATCCACTGGTGGCATGCTTGCAATGGCTCTTGGGATCAAGCAGATGACTTTGGATCAGTGTGAAGAAATATACACAAAACTTGGTGATTCTCTTTTTTGCCTCTTGAAGTTTCCTTGCCAATGCCAATGTGTTGCCAACTGAACTGTTGATTTTCCTAGGAAAACTTGTATTTGCTGAACCTATCCCCAAGGATGAAGCTGCTACGTGGAAGGAGAAGATTGACCAACTTTTCAAAAGTTCGTCACAAAGTTTTAGAGTGGTTGTACATGGGTCCAAGGTATTAATGAAGTGATAAATTTGATATCATGTGTCCTATTTCATGTTTTGCACAATGGAGTGGCTACTGACTAAGGGCTTAATAACAGCACAGTGCAGATCAATTTGAGAGGTTACTAAAGGAAATGTGTGCCGATGAAGATGGTGACCTTCTAATTGAATCTGCTGTAAAAGGCATTCCGAAGGTTTTTTGCTGTATCCACTTTAGTCAGTGCCATGCCTGCTCAACCGTATATATTCGAAACTATCAGGTTTGTCCCTTTTATCCTATCTGATTGCTTTTTTCTCTGTTCAGTTCCAGAATATTTTGTAAAACTGTATGATGGAACCAAATCAATCCTCATAATTTAATAGGAATATACTGTATTCCATTGTTCATAACAATGTATGCTGTCCAGAAGGACATAGCTTCACAGTTGTTTAATTTCTTTTCCCTTCACTGTTGAGTATTGGAATATATATTCTAATGTTAACTCAATAGCATGTTCCAGTATCCTCCTGGCACTCTGGAGGTATCACCAGGAATGGCAGAAAGTCCATCAACTAGTGCAGTTGGTACGGTTGTTTCTGGTGCGCCAGCTGGTATTAAACGTGGTGCCTTCATGGGGAGCTGCAAGCATCGCGTGTGGGAAGCGATAAGAGCGTCATCTGCAGCACCATATTATTTGGATGATTTCTCTGTTGGTAATATTTGTACACCCAGCTGTGGTTTCTATTTTGTGCAATGTAGACTATGCCTTATTTTCTTGAAGGCCTTTTTGATACCGAATGTTCCTTGGTTGCCATTCTTTCTTATTCTTGCCATTTTCTTCAGATGCAAATCGTTGGCAAGATGGAGCTATTGTAGCCAACAATCCTACAATCTTTGCCATTAGAGAAGCACAACTTTTGTGGCCAGATACACGAATAGATTGTCTAGTCTCAATAGGATGTGGCTCAGTTCCAACTAAGGTAATCCAATGCTGCTTGTTTTGTTATTGAAATTATCTAATACTACTCAGCAACTGCTGCAGTTCTGAATACTTCAGAAATTTACCTATTCAATTTTTAGGCTAAACTTGATTCATTTCAAATTATGTCTCTGCCTTTTTGGATTTGTGATCTAGTGCCAAATAAGAAAACTACATATCTATGCTTTAGTCTGATCCAAAATATATAACACTTGGGATATTGATATGACTACAAGTTGACACTTTGACTAGTGATTTCTTTGAAAATATGCAATTTCAAATAAATAAAATTAAATACTATGGAAGTACTTTGCGTGTTTTAATCTAGCAACATCTTACATAGTTAGTTACGAAGTTCTTTTATATGAATATGAATGATCAAAGTTAAACAAGCTTAAACGACAAAAATCTTTAAATGACAGTTTGAGGGAGTATTTAAGTAGCACATACTGGTCTACGTCTTGCTTATAAAACAGGCATACATCTATTCGTAAGAGACACTGAAATGATCAAAGATGAGCACTGATTCTTGTAACTTGAAATTTTAACTTGTACACTGCATTACATTTAGACTCGCAATGATCTTTGATATGAGATATACATCTTTGGTCCAACTTATATATAGGTTTATTCCATGTCTGTATCTAGAGTCGACGAGGTGGGTGGCGCTTACTTGGACACAGGGCAAGTGTTAATAGAAAGTGCATGCTCAGTGGAGAGAGTTGAAGAAACCTTGGATACACTGATACCAATGCTTCCCGAAATGCAATATTTCCGCTTTAATCCAGGTAATTCAACTTCAAAGGAATCTCTTAGCATTTGCTAGAAGAGAAACTATTAACATGTTGTGAGCTGTATCAACATAACCATAATTTGCTGTGTACTACTTTTGATATGTTTCAAGTTTCAACCTAATAAGCCTGCATATTCAATGAATGAGTTTCTTCCTATGGCAGTGGATGAACGGTGTGGTATGGAGTTAGATGAAACTGATCCTGCTATCTGGCTTAAGTTGGAAGCTGCAACTGATGAGTACATTCAGAAGAATTTTCTGGCTTTCAAGAAACTTTGTGAGCTTCTGGTCCCAAGGTACCAAGAGGAGGAAAAGTCAACAGATATTTACAAATCCCTTTCATTTTCAAGACTGACATCATTAAACCAAGGTTTGTTTTTTTTCAAAAATCAGCATTTTTTAAAAAAAAAAAAAATATTTAGAATATCTAGTTGATGTGTTTTTCATCCTCTCTTAACAGGTTTCAGCGAAAGTAATCCTACCTTGGGATGGAGGCGTGTGGTTTTACTTGTAGAGGCTTCATTTAGTCCTGATTTTGGGAAGAAAATAAATCATTCACGTTCCCTTGAATCTTTCTGCTCACAGAATGGTATTAGGTTGACTCTAATGAATAGTGCTTCTGGGTTTGGGAAGCCAGCCACTGCACTTCCTACTCCAATATCTTCTCCCTTGTTTACTGGAAGTTTCCCATCTAGTCCACTTCTATATAGTCCAGAGGGCACTCAACGGATCGGTCGGATTGACCTAGTTCCGCCACTTAGTTTGGATGGGCACCCAACTACAAAGTCCTCACCACCAACATCACCATTGAAATCAAGGCAGCCATCTGCACATGTGCGGTCATTGTATGATAAACTGCAGAATATGCCTCAAGTTGGTGTAATACACCTGGCTCTTCAAAATGATTCAACTGGTTCAGTATTGAGGTATCTTTCACATGCTTCAGCATATATTATTTTGTTTCTGGTTTATATAGTTATGAGCCTGTGACACAGAACTACTACTGTTGCAGTTGGCAGAATGATGTATTTGTGGTTGCTGAACCCGGGGAACTTGCAGATAGATTTTTGCAATCTGTCAAAACTAGCTTGTCAGCCTTGTTGCGTGGGCGTAATAGAAAGGGTGCATATTCCTTGTCCAAGATTTCATGTTTATCTGAGTTGGTTGCTGAATGGCCATCTTTTGAAATCGGTGGGATACACCACCGCTATATAGGTCGACAAACACAAGTAGGAATTACTTTTTTTGGCCCCTTGTTTCCAACTAGGTCATTATTATGCATACTTATTTATCCTTTTGCCGTAGGTAATGGAAGATAACCAAGAAATTGGCGCATATATGTTTAGGAGGACAGTGCCTGCTGTTCACATGGCACCTGAAGATGTTGGTGGATGGTAAGTCAATTTGCGCAGCATGAATGCACTGCTCTTCATATTATGTTAGGCCACAACTGATTCCTCAGATCACATATCAGCTGTGAAAATTGCCAGGTATGGCAACCAAATCTGTGTCGTAGGAAAATTATGTAAGGGATTCAAGAAGAAATCTTGCCAATGGCACTGTATCGGTTTGGTTAGCTAAAATTTGACCATGGAGAAACACTAGCCAAGTTGAATTCTTTCTGCAGTCTTCAAACTCGATTGCTGTCTAAAATGAAATTGCTGCTATTAAACTATCCTTAGTGCACCTCTTTGATTAGACCCTACTACCACCTTGTCTCCAAATACCTGTGATCGAGCTCAGTTATTTTTAATCCTTGCAAGGCTAATAGAGACTTGTTCCTAGGCCGAGGCAGCTTAAAAGTAGGGCTCAATATGTAATTTTTACTTGCACACTGCGCTATCTTGCTTATCTGTTGTCGTGCTTCTTCGCACATCAATAAGCTTCATTATGAATCCTTACATATATGATATCCCAGGTTGGAGCATGGAGGGAGAGGATCATTGTATGCAGCGGTAAGTATGGCTTTGCTCATGGCCTGGTCAAGGCATTCATGGATTGTGGCGCCAAAGCAGTCATCTCGTCGTCCATCGAGCCTCCGGATTCCCAGACAATAGCCTACCATGGGATGGATGTCAATGGAAGCCTGGAGAATGGAAAGTTTGTCATCGGGGATGAAGAAGCCGATGAATCAGAGCCTGAACCTGTGAGCCCTATAAGCGACTGGGAGGACAGTGATGTGGAGAAAGGCGGCAACCATGACATGGATGATGAGGAGTACCTGGGTCAGTTCATGTGTCTGATGTATGACAAATTGTTCCGTGAGGGTGTGACTGTGGATACAGCTCTGCAGCAAGCGCTCCGTGCGCATCCCAAGTTGAAGTACAGCTGCCACTTGCCCAACGTTTTGTAGTTAGGGACATTGACAAACCATACAAAAGTATAGCAAAATGGACATGGACAACAGGAAATGAATAAGGATTGGGTGGATTCATAGTGGGGTTATAGAGGTTTATATCGTGTTCGTTGTGCAGGCGTAGTGACAAATTGTTCCCCATTACTGAATCTTTGGGCGAGAAAGCCTATGTGAAACTGTGTACTCATGAGCACTTGAGCAGAGCAGTTAAGCTGACGAATAAAATCATGATTTAGCATTGTATAATCTGGATTTGCATTTTTTTGCTTCAGCTAGGAGAATGGACATTTGCAATGTTTTAGTAGCTTGCGGCTTACAGTCTGTAGTTAATTATCTTCAGAGATACAGTTCCTAGTATACAGGTACCTTGTGAAATTGTATGGTAGAAACCTAATTGAGCACTGTAGAAGGTTCCACATTTAACAACAGTTTATGCAATGCTGGCAATGGCATAAACTTTCCACTTTGATTCATTCTGATCATTGTATGTCTTGAACCAAATCTCTGCATTATTAAACAGTAAACACAACAAGTGCTAAGCTTGCGATTGTGCGGTGGCTCTGATTTTCTTCTCGCCTGCACCCCATGATTATCATGCAGTTTGTTTGAATTTCAGCTTCCATTTTATGATGACCAGCTCTTAACGAAGCATGACCTTATTGAGCAATTTGGCAGGTCGCAGTACACCCTCAGAATTCAGTAAGATACAGCTGACTACAGAAAGCTAACCACCTCTGCAAACAAACAGCTTGTGAACCTTCCCGGTTGAACACTCTCCAGTCTCCACCAATTCCAGAAACTACAAATTTACACCCAGCCAAAATGCCCAGAAGAATCGGGCACGATCGACCTGCACGTGATCGTTCAGGCCTTGTTGGCGGCGAAGCCGAGGATGAACTCTCTGGTGTCGTCGGTGGCCCGGTCGAGCGCCGTCCGGCCGTCGACGTCCTTGACGTCGAACTTGGCGCCGGCGCGGAGCAGCTCCTCAATCTTGGGGTGGTCGCCCTCGGACGCCGCCAGCATGAGGAGGATGTCCACGGGGTGGATGTCCTGGTTCAGCAGCGCCTCCATCTTGTCGTAGGTGCCCTCCACCGCCAGCATCCCCATGTAGTTGAAGTACTGCATGCGGTGGTTGTTCAATCGCTCGCCGGTTTAGATTTGAGTGCTCTGCGACGCAAATGCGAATGCGGGCCCGCAAGCAAAATGGAAATGCAGGAGCTCAATACCTGCTCGACGTCGTCGCGGTCGAAGTCGTCCCTGGCCTGGCTGCCGTAGATGCCGGCGCCCTCGGCGTCCTTGTTCCCGAACTTGAACCAGCACGTGGGACCCACACGCCCGCTCTCGCTGGCCGGCACAACGCGGCTCAGCCGCGACAGCCGGAGCCACCCCAGGCCCGCGCCCAGCAGCGGCGTCCTCAGCCCCGCTCCTCCTCCTCCTCCCCCTGCGCCGCCGCCCGTGGCGACACCCTCCCTCGACACCGCCGTGCTGAGCTGGAACTGGAAGGTGCACGGGATGGACGCCATGGCCTCCTCCTCGTCTGACCTCGGCTTCTTGTTTGGAGCGCGGAGGGCGTGCGCGTCGGGAGAGCGAGAGGCTGGGAAGGGCACTGGAAAGCTGCAGTACTGAGGAAGTGGATAAGCTGGCTGAACTCAACTTAAGAGTTTTATATGACGCTTAGCCTCAAGAGTTTGGCAAAATCAGGTGACGATCACTACCTGAATTGTGAATCTCTCAGCTGCTTTTTAAATCTGATGGTGCATGACAGCACACGGCAGATATTCAGAAAGTGCAGGAGGAGATACAAGGTGTCCTTTTTCTGTTCTGCAGGAAAGGTTGAGAGGATGAACAAAACTTTTTGACATCGAATTGGGTCGACCTGTCAGGGTTGGTGTGAGATATATACAGATGTGAGGGGTTGATGGATCAGAGGCCACTTTGAGTTCAGATTTACCCAGGTTGTTTGCAACGCTGCTACCCGATGACAAGCAAATTTTTTAAGGTGAAAAGGAGGGGTCCTAAAACATAAGATATGTACAACCAAAGTTCCAGCCAGTCATCTACAAGGGGGAAGTATCCATTTTTTGCTCTAACTCTTAAGGATAAATCTGGCAAACTCGTGGATGAAGAAATTTCTGCATAACTGTCTCATCCACCAAATACTCCAAATCATCAAGATGATTATGTCCACGAAGGAAGGGAATCTAGTATTTGGGGTGGATCTAATTGATGTTGAATGTGCAACTTTAGCTGATTCAAAGATTCTTTTGCACAAGTGCAGTGGAGGAAGAGGCGCCGAACTGTTTCTTCGCAATTTGTGATTCAGCAATTTCAGCAGCAAATTTAGCGCGGGGAATAGGTGCATGCAAGAAACGAAGAATGAATTTTACCAAACGAAGAGAGGGGATATGTGGATAATGGAGACCTATAAATATGTGGATAATGGCCACATCAATTCAATGTTTAAGTCTACTTCAATTATTCCACAATGCTGCCCTGGCAAATTGGGGTAATCCAGTGGCATTTTAAACAGGCCAGGTCAATGTTCATCCATTTTAAACAGGCCAGGTCAACATATCATCCATTCCATGACGGATCTTATGTTCGATGGGAGCCGCTTTTCATCATAGATTAACTGGTCATATATAGAGTGCAACAGCAGTTTCCACAGAGAAGAAAAAAAAAACAGCTAGAAAAAGTGACTGCTACTAATGCCGGGCGAATGGGCAATGCCAGGTGGATGATTGCTGCACTAAATCCGGCACATGGTGTCTGTCCTCCAAAGCCAAAGATGCCCTCAGGGAAAGGGCAGCAGCAAGCAGAATGCAGATCCTTCAATTCAGATGCTGGTGATGGTCCTTGTCCTTGCTAAACTCCACCGAATTAAGCTACGCAAACGTCTCCGAGAGCTTGGAGAAGCCGAGCTTCCTGAGCCGGCTGCTCATCGGGTTGCCGCACTTGACGTCCACCACCTCAACGCCATACACGCTTCCCTTCTTCTTCGCCTTGCCGGCGTTCAGGGTCCGATCCACGAGTGCACTGTCAGACCGCAGCATTGGCGATTCGAAGGTGTTTCTCCGAGAGACCCTCCTTGGCTTGCAGGCCTCTTCAGCGCCCACGCGGTCGGTTCTGTTATTGTTGTTGTTGCTGCTGCTGCTGCTGGAGATGTCTGATGAGCTTTTCCTCAGCATGAGCTTCCGAGGAGTAGTGGCTCCACATGGAACTGAGACTGGACAGCCTTGGCGCCTCAGCCGTGGAGTACCTGCGGCTGCCTGTGGTGCCACCTTGATGGAGTCCAGTTCTCTTGTCATGAGTGAGCCGATGGTACCCATTGTACCTACTTTGATCGTGCCTCCCTCGCCATGGACGACCTCGGTGGCGCAAGGCATGATCTGTTTCAGTCAGACAAATGACTAGCGACCGGTTAGTTTTCATGCAAGTAGCAGTTGAGCAAATCTTGAAGCAACAACTGGATCAAGCAAGCAAGAGCTGTTGAGTGGTGAAAGGCTGGCAGTGTACTGGTGTGGTTAAAAGCAAGGAAAAAGGTTGCGTGACAAGAGGAACAAAATCATAGCATTTTTAGTAGTGTGCAGGAAGAGAAGGGTAAAATTACAGGCAATTATCGCCATGATTGCAGTTTGTAAAATAAAACGAAGAGAGTGATAAGCTTGCAATGATTCAACAATCATGATAGCACAGTGTCAACCCACCTGTCTTCCTAATTCAAGAGTTATGATAAATCCACACAAGCGAATCTAGCATATATTTGGTCTTACTTCAAGAAATACGATACCCACACAACAATTTTTGCAGAACAGCGTTAAGTTGAAATTACTTGACACTGTACAGTGTTTACACAGTGAAAAACATAGTACTACATTGCTGGAAATGCATCATTGATCAGTCAAGACTCAAGTTAACGCTATAATTAATGTAGTGCTGACTATTATTTCACATAGATTGGGAGATCTCAACAATATCAGAATTGTGGTGACCCTGAAATAACAGGAGTTAATGGAAGCCGACCATGGAAAACGATGTGCCAGCTTTTGAGGAATTCAGTGGTTTCTAAAGGAGGATCCCACCAACAAACTGAGGTGTAAAGATGCACCACGCCCAAACCCCGTTGCTCCCCCCCTTTTCATCGCCTCCTTTCTGCCCCAATTTGCTCACTGATAGTGCTGCGAGCTTTTGAGGACATGCATGTATTGTGTAGGCCACTCTGGCTGGGTGGCCTGCCCTTTCTTTTCATCTCCTAGGAAAGAAAGGTTGTAAACGATTCACCACGAAGAGCAGCAAGGGAAAGAAGCAGCTGGTGGCAAGCATCCAGAATCACTTCTCTTGGTCACGGGATGCTCCAAGATGGCAAAGCAAAGAACCTACCATCCCCTGACCCCTTTCTGCCTTTGGATTCTTGCTTGCTTTTTATTCAGTCACTGGATTCCTTAAGGGGACTAATTTAATGAACAAATCAAAATGTGGCTCCACTAAAAATCATGAGAGGTTGTTCACCAAACTCATCCTATAAATATGTAAATTAAAATGAAACAAACAAGAACTGCAACACAAATTTGGAAGAGGTTTCCTTGAGGAATAGAAATAGGGAATGAGTGCAAACGACAAGAGTTGCAGGCTTGCAGTAGTACTCTACTCCCGTTCCTGGATTAAGGACAAGATTTTGACTTTTGGGGGTCAGATGTTGTACTTGGTACCACGAGATTGGAAGCCAAAATTCAGAAGGCAGATTGGACTAGAAGAATACAAGGGCCAGGACTCTGAATCCCTAGGCTAATTGAGGTGCGCCATCAGGCACAGCCGCACAGCAAGATGCAAAGAACTAATTAACCCGTTTGCTGAGGGAATGCACTGGAACCATTAGTGCTTCATTAGTTCAGGGAGCCCCCGAGGCATCGGCAACACAGGGAGCTAGAGAAGAAGGATTGGAGAGAAAAGAATTCGAGCGAAGATTTGGGAGAAATGGCACAGAACAATCCACAGATTCGCTCAGCAAATCGGAAGCATTTCCCCGCTGGAGGAGATTCCACTGGCTATTAATTCCAATCGAAATCTAATCTTCACTCGCCAAGAGCAAATACTCGCTACTGCTTGAACAGATCACGCAAGGCAGGTAACTAGAAACTGGCAACAGATCACACGAGGAGCATGAGCATGAGCCAGGCGGACATACCTGCCCACCGGTCCTCCAAAGGCCGCACGCCGGTCGCTGGGGGACTCGAGTCGAGGTGGAGGAGCAGCTCGGGGGTGAATGGGGATAGCCCTGTCACATTCAAATGGCCCCGGCCGGCTGCGTGCCTTGAGGAGCGCAACGCGACTGCCTTGGGCTGACTCTCCTCTCCCAATTTTATGCCGCCTGCCTTGTGCTGTCCTTGTTCTTCTTCCTCGGGGAGCCTCCTCTGCCCACATTTGTCTTTACTCAATGTCATGTCATGTCGTGTGTGAATAGTTTTTCCCTTTATTTATTTATTAGATACTCCGGCTTATATATAATTTTTTTTAAAAGGTTGGCTTATCATCTTCTAATTCTTTAACAACACCCCCCCCAACACACACACACACACATAAAAAAAATTCCAAAAAAAGATGTGCCAGTGGTGGGACAACATGTTGTTAAAGAATTAGAAGGTACAGTATCTTTCTACATAGTATACTTCGTTTCATCGCTAGTCATAAGGCAAACTCGTTTTTATCACTTTAAAACCATATCCAAATTATATAAAACTGACAATCCATTAGCAGTGCTACTATATTGATTGTGAAGATAGTTACTCCGTATGATAATACAACTATCATATTATACAGTACTGTTTTGTAGATATTGTTAGTCAAAGTACTTCATGTTGGAGATTTGTTATGATGTCGTAATAGTAAGTGACGGAACTAATAACTTTAATAATTGGGAACTAGTATGAGCCCTTTGGACAAGTTCCGTATTAACTGGTTAGTACGTGTGTACATATACGCAGGACAAGACAATAAAAAGAAAAAGAAAAAGAAGAACGTGTGCATTAAGCTATTGACCACCATTAACAGCACCAGCCAAACATGCACATGCACTGATGGATGCACGGTACCCAGTAATCAATATGGTATCCAAGGCCAAGAAATTTTGCTCTCGAGTCTACTAGACCGGGAAAGTCTCGCTCACACAGTCACAGCTGCGACGTGTCTCATCTCATGATACAGGCGTAAATATAATTTGGTTTGTAGAAAAGAAGAGAAGAGATCTTCGTGATTTGGTTTGACAGGAAAGAAGTCTCTACACATTGGCTATGATTTTGGAGTCAATTTGATGAGTATACGTACTCAAGTCGACGTAATGAAGCAATGATGCTCTTTCAATGTGAGCCCGATTCAAAGATTCTATATACTATGTTGTCAAAAAAAAAAAAGATTCTATATACTACTATTTTATATACTCCCTCCGTCCCTATTTGACCGTCGCCGTTGGTTTTTCGTCACAACTTTTTAAGTTTGACAAAATACGTCGGCGTTTAAATCTCCAAATAAATTTGTTAAAAACTGAGATTTAAAAGATCTTTCCAACGATACTAATTACTTAGCATAAATATTTATATATTTTAATATATAATTCTTGGCGTAGTTTTTTTCCGAGGCGAGAATACAAACATTTAGGGACGGAGGGAAGATATAAAAAACACTGAAAGGAGGGTGGTCAAAATAGTTGGCGTTGGCGTCGAGTGGTGCGCCGCAGCGAGCGTGCGTGGTCGTGCCTCTCGACAGTCGACACAGCCCATGATTCCTGTTCCCCGCATGATTTGTGATAATATAAGCTTACTATATTTAAGCCAAATATGTACGCCTACCTAGTACCTAATGTTGATGGGCCTGCCAGGTTTGACAAACACTGCATAATTTACCGCTAGAAAACAGTTGCGGATTCAAAACGAACTATATATAAAAAAGTTGAGAATAAACCATCTCGTTAGAGCGTATAGTGGCCTCATTTACAGCAGCTCGCCGATGCCTGATTGCTGCATGAGCGGAGGACTAGCAGCAGTAGCGCTAGCGCTGCATTGCTCCGCTGCCTGAATGCCTGGGCAGGGCAGGCACGGCCGGCGGAACGACAGGAGTGGCAGCGGCACAAAGCAGTGAAAAGGAATCCCGGCCCGAATCCGGCCGAGCTGAACCTCCCGGTGGAGACAAGGCACTTGAGACACAAACTCTGGCCGAGTGTCACAGAGCCACCAGCCACGGGCGCGCAGCGCACTGGCACACTCTGGCCGAGTGTCACAGAGCCACCAGCCACGGCCAAAAAGAACACCTGACAGCGACGTTACATGCCATGCCGATTGCCGACCGGTGGCGCGTCGGCGTCGGCATCGGCATCGGCATCGATGGCGGTCCGGCGGATCCAGACGCGCCCGCCCGTGGCTACCGCGGCGTATATAGCATCGCATGCCCATGCTAGATTCTACTACTCCCATCAAATCTAGAGTAGGAACGGGATTAATGGTCGTCTGGTAGTAGTATATGCTACGGCAAATGCTAAGGGCAGCTCCGGTTAGCTATCGACTCTTTAAAGGAAATTGCTCATGTCACCAGCATTTCGGTTGTTGGTTGGTCACCAGGAGGACTCTCCAGAAAATAAGCAGGGAAAAAAAAGTCGTTTGGAGCTAACCACTGAGATAGGCCAGGCGGGCCTGAGACTGAGATGTTTAAAATCCGTGCAGTAGTTGAGTTCCAGTCCTCTAGCAATTGCAATGTCCTCCTGGTCCTGCCGACGACGGAAGAACAGATCCATCGTCGTCCATTTCCATTTGGCTGGTCAAAATCTTTGCATCAATGATTGTCGTGCCGAGCTGGTGTGTGCTCCTGCTCCTACGTGCTCTCTGACATGTTTGTTTGCTGCGGCGGATTCGTTTGGAACTTTGGACCCCTCGCTTCGTGGGCCTTTTGAACTCTTACCGTGTGTTTGGTTGAGGTAGTGGAGCCAACCCAATTTGGGTTCGGCCGTTTTTTTTTTGTTTGGTTAGGGGTTGGAGGAGGGATGGAGTCAACCTGCATGAATATTCCTTGAATATGCGGGTTCGCTCCATCCGCCCCAAATCGGCGAATGGAGCCGTCCCCCGTTTCTCCTCCCGGTTCCGCTTGTGCGTAGCCTTCTCCGTTTCTCGGCCGCCGCACCTGAAGCTTCCACCGGCCGGGGCGCCCGGCCGCGAGGTCCTCGGCGGCCAGGTCCACGAGGCGACCGGGCGGGTCCCGCGGTCGGCGGGAAAGCGGACGCCAGCGAAGATACGGCGGCGGCGGCCGCGGCGCGTCCGTCGTAACCCCGCGACGGAGTCTCGCTGCGTCGAGAAGGGCTGCCGAGCTTCGTCGCGGCAAAGTCCCGTGCGGGCAACTAACGGGGATGTGGCGGCGCGGCGGCGACCTCGGCCCGGTAGGGGCGCGCTGGCTGAAGCCGCCGCCCGGGCGGGCCCGCGACGCTCCCGAGCCGCTATGGCGCCGCCGCCGCGCCGGCGGCATGTCGCTCGGCGCCCTGAGCCCCACGCGAGCCGCCACCGGCCGGCGAGGGCAGCGGCGCGACGCCGCGTGCGAAGCCGCCGCCGGCGGCAAGGGGCGCGCAGCGGCGGCGCTCCCGTCGCGTACACGATGACGAGGCGACGAGATGTAGAAGAAGGCGGTGCAAAATTTAATTAGAAGCTCTTTTAGGGGTCCCGATGCAAAAATGCCGAGAGAGAATTAATGATATAGGCTTTGTTGATTTCTAAATATTTCGGGGTCTCAATGAAAAAACGCTAAATAGAACGCCGTTTTCTACTCCATCCATCCCCCGTTTTCTACTCTCCAACCAAACAAAAAACGGGTTCAACCCAACCTTCTCAACCAAACACAAAAGAAGGTTGGCTCCGTCCCCAAAACAAGGGTCGGAGCCAACCCAACCCATCGATCCCGCAACCAAACACACGGTTACTACTTAGTACTAGTGAAGTGCGTGGGCTGAGGTTCCCCGCGGAGTCCTGGACTTGTTTTTCCTAATGGGCTTCTAACGGGAAGCCTGATATATATATTTTGGCCCCAGATCCCACCCAAGGTCCAAATACGGTGCGACACTTTATCCCGAGTTTATTCCATGATTTTTCTACGCGCGCATTAAGTGGTAGGCGACGTCCCCTCGTCGACAAATGGCGCTGTGGTGACTTCGTGAACTTTAAAAATTGCCGGCTCGATCATTCGAAGGTGCTCATAGGGGGTAAGATTTGCGTACGTGTGTTCATAGGGTTGAGTGTGCGTGCGTGTTGAGCGTCTGCGTTGTCTTGTGTAATCTCAACAAAAATTGAGGGCTGTTAATGTATGGTTAAGCATATATTAATTGATATTATTGTATTTCATAGGGTTCAGAGTTGTGCTCACTGATTCTCTAGTGAAGTGATTATGCGGTTGAAAAGTGATTCTCTTTCATTCTTTAGCATAAACTCTCAAAATCAGGATGGAGAAAAATCACTCATGAATCAGAAGAAACTTCCTTTTTCCAGCTCTCAGCCTCTTAGTTTATTTCAAATGATTACTTCATAGAATCATTTCTCTCTGAAAAAATGTGTTTGACAGCTAGGGAGAAATTCTCCTTGAGAATCTGCTCAGCGGAGCACCGATAGTATACTCCCGCCCCCCCCCCACACCCCACACACACACACACACCCCCCCCACCCAGACAAAAAATCATCAACTCCTAAGGACTAAGGAGCGAAACAATTCTTAAAGTTGGCCTAACATATAAAAAACTATTAGGAATTATGATATCTAATAAATGTCACCAGATTCATGAAAATATATTTTGTACTAAATCTATTTGGTTGGATATGTGAATGCTGATTTTCTATAAACTTGATCAGTTTTAATTAAGAAAGTTTGACTTCTTCGGATCATATAATAATTTTTTTTTTTTTTTATGGAGGGAGTGCGTATGCTAGTTCGAGGCGTGGCGCCACCATAGTTCAGGCACAAAAATCGAGGCTACATCTACATAGCCTGTTTTACCGTCGTTTGTCGTGGCTGCCTCCACCTATTCATCAACCTAACAAGATGAACCAAGTTTTTGTGGCAGTGTACCATTTTTTTAGAGTTCAAGGGCAAAGCACCCCAGCATTTCGAATACATCAAATGACCAAAACGTTCATTACAGCAGTAGTGTGCCATTTTATGACGATCGAGCAACCCTCCATCTTCGCATGAAGAAGACAACCAAATTAGGGTCGGCTCTGGCTGCCTTTGTGTACCTGTACGTTTGCCATAGGCAAGGGGCAAAATGGACGTGCCAACCACTCGTGCGGACGTTTGCTTCGGTTGCAACAAGGGCGTCAGCGCAACTGGCAAAGCTATTGCTATCGCTGATGTTGACACGGCCTCTCCCCCACCAATGCGACTCCGGCACACCTACCTCACCAACCGTCAACCAAAAGCACGCGTTTCGGGCAACATTGAAGCACGTCTGTCGGTCCATGCTATGCATTTTCTACTGCAGTTGGCACTTGGCAGTGCTGCTGTCATCCTTTGTGTGTTAGTGTACTGACACTGTTACGTGATCTTTGCGTGATGCTAGTATGCTACATTGATCGATCCTTACACATGGAGCAAACTTGTCGTCACATTTAGCATTGCCACCTGAGCCTCAAATTACAGGTCACATTTCATTAGGTGATGACGAGAGTACGTTTTACCTTTTGAATGAATCAATATCATTTTTTTTTTTCTTGTCCAACGGTGTTATTAAGAGTTTTCTAAACCTTTTTCGGGTTTTTTTTCTGTCTTTAGTCCAATCTCCAGATATTTTTTTATGGGAAACAGAAGGGGGACATGCTTTCCGCAGTGGCGTAGCCAGAGAAAAAAAAACTAGCTGGGGTGAACTTCTAATGATTGACTAAACTAAAATCAAAAACATTGTAATTCACATTGTATTATTGCATCCATACTTTGCAATCACACAATTTTAATGCATCCATTGAGATATTATCTCAAATTTAAAGAATAAATTAATAGTTCTTACATAAATACATGGTAAAATCCAAAAATAAAAATAAAAAAAATAGATAAACCTGTAAATATAAGGTCTTGCACCAACTTTAGTTGGGGCAGCTACCCCAGCTAAGCCCCAATGTAGCTACGCCACTAGCTCCTAGTGAGATTTATTAGAAAGTAAAGCCCTAAAACAGAAAAAAAAAAGAACAACACAGGGGGGAGGGAGGTCAAGACACAAAAAAAAGTAGAGGAGAAAATGAGCAAGACTAAAAAGATTAAACAAGGCTGTTCAACCAAGTAGCTCCGTTTTGCATGATACAAAATCAATGCAAATTCTGATTTGAAAGCTCTTGATGCCTCCCGAAAGGAAGGAGGTTCATTATTGAAAAGCAGCGCGCAAATAGAGGTGGTACTTGGCAACTTGGCAAAATTTGCCCAGTTGCTAAGCTGTTGGAGGAGTGCTTTTAGTGTTTCTACCAAAAATTAAATATGCTCATCCGATTTGTCAAACTGTTAGAGATGCTCTAAGTCATCCCGATGGTTGATATGTAACCCAATTTGATTCCAGCATGACTTAGCAAAAGGGCAGCCCATAAGAAGGTAAAAATTGATTCTTTGTTGCAAAACACAAATATAATCTTGAATATTTCGCTGACTAAGAGTATCTCCAAGAGTTTGCTAAATTGGCTTGGCGTCCTTGATTTTTTTCCAAAACCGTAAAAAACTTGTCTCCAATAGTTTGGCATGGCACTTGGCATATTTTGGCAAGTTGGTAAAAACAATAAGGATGGAGTTTACCCCTGGTCATTAACTGTAAGCGAGTTTATCCGTATGGGTCTAAGGCGATTTAGGGTTTGTTTGGTTCCCTCAAAACTAGGTATTAGAGACTAATTTTTAGTCTCATTTAGTCCCTAAATTACTAAACAAAGGGACTAAAGTGGTGTCATTTAGTCCGTAGTCACTATTCTCTCAAGCTAGCCAAGAGGTGCTAATTGGCACTAGTGATCCTATTTAGTCTTTAATTCCTAATTCCAACAATCTAAACACCCCCAATACTACTGGCTACCGGATACTCCCTCCGTCTAAAAAAAGTATTATTTAGTCATAACAAAATTATTATTTAAATTCATCTTATATAAATTTATTAAATTAAGTCATAACAAAATAAGTAATAATAAAACAGTACCGCATACTCCCTTCGTTTCAACAATTCAGTATTATTTAAAATTTTTATGTAAATAATAAAATTTAAAAATCATTATAAAATATCTTGAATGATAAACTAAGACATAAAAAATAAGTAATATTTATTAAAACTTTTTTAGGTAAAACGAATGGTCAAACAAGAATAGTGAAAGTCAAAGAAACACACTTTTTATGGACGGATGAGTATGTTCTAATGGTAGGCCGTTTGTTGCATGCCCTTTGTACCCTCTCATTTCTAGTGACAGAGCGTGTGTCATACTATATGCATTACTCCTTTATTCTTAATTGTAGATCATACATCATACTCCCTCCGTCTCTAAATAAGTGTGGTTTATGCTCTCGAAAAACAACTTTGATTAATTTTATATTTAAAAATATTAATACTTGCGATATACGGAATTAGTATCATTGGAAAGATATTTGAATCTTGTTTTATAACATAATTATTTGGAGACACAAATGTTGCACAATTTTTCTACAAATCAAGTCAAAGTTGTGCCATGCACACCAACGACGACACACTTATTTAGGGACAGAGGGAGTATATCGTATAAATTCGGGTAAAACTTGAGTTGCTTTGACTATACAAGATTCTTGGAATGACTTACATTTTAACATTGAGGGAGTACTATAAATCCTCTCTCATTTTTACTTTACTACTGAACGTTTGGTTGTTTGTTTTTCATGTGAATATTTATACAAATAGGCAAAAACATATGACATATTTGTGAAGAAAATCCAATGATACATTTCTCACTTGGCTTAATTAGGGGGTTGTTTCTATGGATTAGGAACTAGAGACTAATAGAGACTAAAAATTAGTGCTCAATCCCTCCTAAGAGTTTATTAAACTAGAGATTAAATAAGACTAAAAATTAGTCTCTACTCCTCTTATTTGGTAATTTAGGAACTAAATGAGGCTAAAATTTAGTCTCCGCCCTAAAGGAACCAAAGAGGGCCCTGGCCCCTAAGTACTCTAATTCAAACAAACATTGTTGCTCAAACCATGAACTTTAAAATCTTAAAACAAAGATTCATAGTTTAAATTATTATTAAAGTAGTATCTCTACTGATAAAATGAATAAAATGGACGATGGAGGGAGTATAACAATTTCAGAAATTTCGAAAATAGCTTGGCAGAGCCCCCTGCCAAGTGGGTCCCGATCCCCAGCTGTAGTTCCGTTTCTACTTTAGTGGACCCTCACTCCCTCTAGTTTTCTCTCTCTCTGCTCTCTCTTCCCCACTGCCATGTGCCCTCCCTCCCCTTCTCATCTCTTCAGCCAACAAAGAATCTTGAAGCCCTTCTTCGCCGACTCCTCTCCCCCATCTCATCTCCGCTCCCAAGGCGAGATCTCTCACCACCCCATTCCCAAATCAACACAAACACCAGATTCCAAACCTGACGATCGATCCAAAAGCGCCACAAATCCCACCAAACCCACCTCAAATTCGCCACCAAATGCCCCAGATTGGCACCCAAACCCCGCACCCACCAATTCAAATCTGACCTCGCCATTCCCACCCTCCGCCTCCAGAAGTCCAGATTCCCACCGCAATGGCGACCGCGCTCTCCAAATCCGGCGTCAAATCCCACCCTAGGTCGCCCACCACAGCGCAGCCGCCGCCGCCGCCGAACCCCGGCTCCAGCGCCGCGTCGACCGGCGGAGGGGCGCCGCCTCCGCCGCCGTCGAAGAACGCGGCGATGGCGGAGGTCAAGTCGCGCGTGCTCGCCGCGCTCGCCAAGCTCTCGGACCGCGACACGCACCACATCGCCGTCGAGGAGCTGGACCGCATCATCCGCGCGCCGCCGTCGACCGACGCCGTGCCCATGCTGCTCAACGCGCTGGCGTCCGACTCCCCGGGGCTCGCCTCCCCGGCCAGGCGCGAGTCGCTGCGCCTCCTCGCCACGCTCTGCGCGTCCCACCCGGACGCCGCCGCGCCGCACCTCCACAAGGTGCTAGCCCACCTCGCGCGGCGGCTCAAGGACCCAGCGTCCGACACCTCCGTGCGCGACGCGTGCCGAGACGTCGCGGGCCAGCTCGCTGCAGTGTACCTCCGCCCTCTGTCGGCTTCCGGCGTTGCCGAGGCGGGCAATGCGACCGTGACGCTGTTCGTGAAGCCGCTGTTCGAGGTGATGGGGAGCAGAGTAAGGCGGTGCAGGGTGGGGCGGCTGCATGCTTGGCCAAGGCGGTGGAAGGGGCAGGGCCTGGGCCCGGTGCCATCGGGATGTTTGGGAAGCTCGGTCCTAGGATTTGCAAGTTGCTCGGTGGACAGGGCGTGCAAGCCAAGGCGGCATTGCTCGGCGTCATGGGAAGTTTGGCACAGGTGGGTGCTCCCTTCCTAAATTTTGTTGTGCGTGCCTTGTGTTCCATGATTTTACTCAAGGAATACCAGATATTAGAAGGCCTTGCTGATTATTGGTCATGATGTATTTTAGGCAGGAATTTTATACTAGACTGGGGGCAGGGTTTTTTTTTTTCGAAGTCTCATGTTCTTAGTTTGAACTATAATATTGTTCTGGTTGTGGCCTGTGCATTTCCTGATAACTTTATATTAGGTATGGAAAATATAGGCAAGGCTTTGATCTGCATGGAGCAGGTTAAGAATTTGCTATTTGGTAGCTTACTTGCACTGTGTGTTACGAATGTTACCCTCTACTCAGGTTAGGGCTTCCAGCGTGTTGAATCCTGCTTTGTGTTACTGTGGCTTGTGTATCTCATAGAAAAATGTAGGGTTGACACTTGTAAGGTATCAAACTGCTGTTGAATCATTACTGAGAATGGCAAATGGAGATAAAATTTTAACGCATAAGCACTGTGATTGCAATGCGACTACGCTTGCTGTCTTCCCGGAGAACAAAGAGTCTGGGTTTACTTGTTTTTGTTTGACTTGATGGACAATGGAAATATCATATTGTTGTGATTTTTGGAGGTCCATAAGTATGAGTTTAATTGACATTGCAATGATCTCTCTCTCTCTCTCTCTCTCTCTCTCTCGTTTCACCATGGATTATGAGACGTAGAGATATGGCGAGTATATTCTAGAGTCTCAATTGAAATGTTTTTTCCTGATTTATTTCATGTTCGTATGAGACAGTAGGAGACAGTCATTTTGTCCATCCTATCACTTGTTACTTTGTTAGCCGTCTGAGCCATGTTGGATGGTGGTCGTGCATTAGTCTTTTGATTTACACTATTGAAGCGTGTTTGAGTGTTTCAGATATTTTCTAATATTTTTTTAGACTTTTGATTTACAGTAGCATGTATCTTGCTAGGTTGGACACTTGTGGATTTTGTTTTATTATTAATTTTACATGATTCATCTACTCCCTCTGTTTTTATTTGGATCATTTGATGTCATATTTGCATGTGGTGCACATACCAAAGAGATGGTTACAAACAGCTACTGTAATATATTCTCTCTCATGAGTTAATTCTTCATTGATTCTCCCTTGCTTGCAAGACAATCACTCTGCCTCCCTCCCATTGGCCCACCATGCATGAAGATTTAAATTTGCTGCATTACCGAGGTGTGCAAACTGTGCATGCAACGCCCTTAATTGCACTTTCTCCCCCAATCAAGAGCTCAGATACAAATACTGCATTCTTTTCTGATGTTTTACGGAAGTCAAATACGGCACCTTAATAACATCAGAGGGAGTATTATGATAACATGGATCATGAGTGTAAGGTTAAGGTTCCGCTCACCTCTTTGAGTTTGTTGGTTACAGTCATATAAGATTTCAGTCGAAACCTACAGGAGCTTTAGGTAGTTTTGTCATGATTAAGGAGCATTGTGTAGTTTTATTGTGACAATATTTCCATAAATGCTAGTATTGTTTTAGTTGTGCTTATGATGTGGTTATGCCATTCTACAATGATATTATCTGAACTATCACCTTGGCTATTTCACTTCATAATTTGAGTATCTTTTCATATCTCACCTTCCAGGTGGGAGCAATCAGTTCCCAGAATATGCAGCAGACTCTGCAAAGTATCCGTGACTGCCTTGAGAACAGCGATTGGGCTACTAGAAAAGCAGCTGCTGATACATTATGTGTCTTTGCTACACATTCCGGTCACTTGATAGGTGACGCAACGGCTCCAACCATCGCTGCTCTCGAAGCTTGCCGTTTTGATAAGGTAACCTAGAATTCTTGGTCTACATTTGAGGCCGTCTTGCTGCTCATGAAACCTTTTCAGATGACCACAATATATATACTTTTTTCATGTGTCATAGTCTGATAGTCATATTCTTCTCACAGGTAAGGCCTGTCAGAGATAGCATGATTGATGCAGTACAGTTGTGGAAAAAGTTGTCTGGAGAAGATGCAAATGGTAATGTTTGCTACTTACCAACTGTACTATATCGTTGAGGGTTTTACTGTTTCATACTTAATGTAAAACAATTTACATGCAGAAGACGGTAGAAATAAGGATCTAGCTGATGGTGACTCAAGAAGGTCAATGCAAAGAGGTGGAAAATCAGAATCCTTCGATGATTCCTCTCCAGATTCACCTAGTAACAATGTGAAGGGCAGTAGCATAGCTGAAAAGGCAGCAGTTCTTTTGAAGAAAAGACCAACATTAACTGACAGGGAACTGAACCCTGAGTTTTTCCAAAAGCTTGAGACAAGGAAAACAGATGACTTGGCAGTTGAGGTTGTAGTCCCCCGCAAAGACCTTACAGTCTCACTTAAGAAGTGAAGGTGATACAGAAGAAGACGATGATCCTGTTGGCCCAGCTGACAGCAATGGATCAGCTGAAGATGAAGCAAATCTAACTCAAATGCGTGCTAGCTCTAACTTTCAAAATATTCGGGATAAATGGGCTGGCCAAAGGGGAAATAGAAACAAAGATACAAAAGCTAGGACAGCTGATGTTGAAGATAGGGGCGAACCCAGTACAAAAGATTCCACTGCTGCAACCATGAACATTCCCGTGAAGGCCCTTTCATAAATAATAAAACAAATTGGTTAGCAATACAGAGGCAATTGTCACACTTGGAGAGACAGCAAACTAGTCTCATGAACATGTTGCAGGTTAGTTTGTCATTATTTTTTGAATGTTTGAAGTTCCATTTCCTGTTTGCTGCTAAGAAAAAATTCTAGAAATGGATAATCACACTTTAACCTCCTGATTGATGACGAGGAACTAATGCCAGGAGTGTTAATTATTAAGACTGCAAATAAGACTTTTGTCAACTCAGTGAACTATGTAGGTGAAATTATAACACTTGTCACGGCTATATTGTTGTCAGCATCAGCCACCTTTTGATGTCAGTTTTTTTTTTTTTCCTCCTTAGGCATCATACAGAGGTTAGATTGAGTTCTCACTACACAACAGTACAAATGAACAAGCTTTACATGTATGCCAGATAGTTACTGAAAGCTTAGGCTTGGGCCTGACAAACATTTATCTAGGCTTGAGCCTGCCCAATTAAGCTGAGATTTGAAGTCTTTCTTGCGATCAAATACTTATTGATATTGAGGTTGGGCTTTGTTGAGCTCTCTTGAGGTTGGCGAATTAGGCCTGAAGATATACTTATGGCATATTGATGTATGCCTATCTTAGTGCATTTTTTCCACTAAGGTCGAAACCGAATTTCATTACCATAAAGCAACGAAATTACAAGAGTTTGATTATCCTAATGAGCATTGAGCTTATAAGATATGTTTGTACGTGCTTCCATAGAGTTCCGGAGAAAGTTCAAGAGTACTCTAATATGTAATCAACTGAAAAAACATGCAATAATACAAGCTTATTCTCTTCTGTAGAGCTGACCTCAGACTCAAGCTTGAACTTGAGGTTCCCCAAACCTTAGGCTTACTTAAACTCAGCATGTTGAGCTCTGCTGCCTAGTTTATTTGTTATTCTAAAATAACTTTCTACATATTTGGAATGAAAATTGACTGCTTTGTGCCCACCTGATGTGGTACTTCACTTGATTACTTTGTTGCATAATTCAGATACGTGTTTAAGCTTCCTGCTTCCTTGGGTATACTCAATTTTTTTATGTACATGGCAAATGAGACTACAACAGCTGTGAGGTGTATGGTTGCATGCTGATTTTGTGGACAAATTGAAAGTTACGAGCTAGATATATTGTTGGGCTAACTACTAAACATCGCTTGTTTTTCAACTTTTAGGATTTCATGGGAGGATCTCATGACAGCATGGTTACTTTGGAGAACAGAGTACGTGGTCTTGAGAGAGTAGTTGAGGAAATGGCAAGGGAAATATCACTCTCGTCAGGAAGGAGAGGTGGTGGTCCAGCGCTTGGCTTTGATTCGTCACCTGGCAGATCATCTAAATACAATGGTTTCCATGAATATACTAATTCGAAATTGGGAAGGAGTGGTGATGGACGGATTGGATTTGCAGAAAGGTATTTCTCTGCAGATGGTATGGCTTCTGGTACGAAAAACCCATCTTGGAGACCAGATTCTGAACCATGGGACACATATGCTTATTCTGGATCAAGAAGTGGTATGAATGTGAGGCGAGGATTAGATTCTGTTTCATCTGAGAATAGGATGGCAAGAAATGAACGGAGTAATGATCAAGCAGGTCCTCGGAGAGGTTGGGACAAAGGGCAGGGACCCTTTAGGTTCGGTGAAGGTCCTTCTGCCCGAAGTGCCTGGCGGGCCTCAAAAGATGAAGCAACATTGGAAGCTATTAGAGTGGCTGGTGAAGATAATGGAAATTCAAGGGCCACTACAAGAGTTGCTATTCCTGAACTGGATGGAGAAGCTTTGAATGATGACAACCAAGGGGATGAAAGAGGTCCACTTTGGGAGGCCTGGACTCGTGCCATGGATGCTGTTCATGTTGATGATATGGACTCTGCTTATGCTGAGGTTCTTTCAACTGGTGATGCTGAATTACTTGTAAAGTTGATGGAGCAAACTGGACCGGTTGTTGATCAACTTTCAAATGAGGTTGCAAATGAAGTCCTACATGCAGTGGGGCAGTTTCTCGTGGAAGAAAGCTTCTATGACGTAGCATTAAACTGGCTTCAGCAGGTAATCCACTATACTCCTTTGCAGGAATGTAATGATATTTTGATTGATGAATTATATCATGAAAATTTGAGCTTTCAACCATCTTTCTCCTCAGAACTGGGCCAAATTAATTATTGTTTCATTTTCATTGTAAGACTGATGCAGCATTACAATGCAATTTAGTGTGCATTTACTTAAGTACTTTTGTCACTGGGGTTTTGATAGAAAATCCGATTTGCTATTAGGATAATGGCATGTCTAACAAGCCAATTTTTGGATTTCCAGTGATTACCTCCAGTCCATTAGCATTACTGTTAGGACAAAATGCTCAACACCCTTCAGCCGAAGCACCCGTCCATGCATATTACATTAGTTCGCACACGAGAACACAGAGACAGCTGCACAAACATTATTGTTGCGATAAATGTTCCAAACAGTAGAAGTTCAACGACATGGCTGACTAACAAGCTATGAAGAGAAATCATTTTTGAACAGTTATGTTTTGAAATAATGGCTCCTTTTTGAGAGAATGAGAGATCCAAGCAACAGCAGATAGCGTGAATTAATTTGTTGATTTTAGCTGGTGAATTAACGTATTGAAGCATTAGAAACATATCTTGGTAAAAATTCATTTGGATAGAGCATTGAACTGTTATTGATTGACTTTTGGTCCTTCTGCCCTCAAACAGAATCCTGGCTTTTCATTTGGTCTAGAATGAAGGCCCATCAGTTTTACTGGATTGCTCAAGGTTGAAGGGAAACTGTAGTGAAGTATGTGATGGATATTTGATGCTTTCTTTGTCGAACAGATGGGTTCTTATTTGGCGAAACTTGTTTTTTTATGTTCTACTTTGTTTGCCCAATGATAATTATGGTTTGCACCTGGACAGCAGGTATGCGCTTGCATGCTTGTAGGTTGAACTAATTCAGCTGTTTCAATTCACAGGTGAAACCCATGCATTACTATAATCTATGTAATGCCCTGATATGGTTGATTAAGCTGGATATATGGTTGTATCTAATTATAATCTATAAACATGAAACATTAGAGAATGCTAGACAAATAATAGTTTGCAAAGATAAGCCTTGGCATATATTATTTCCCATTTTGTGCTCAAATGTCTGGCATTGTTTGGTTTTCATTTCTGAGCTAGACATCTCACCCAAAGACATCTCAATGTGTTGCAGTTGACGGATCTGGTAATGGAAAACGGCTCTGATTATCTCGGAATACCTCTAGATGCAAAAGCGGGACCTCTTGCTGGGACTTCATGATGCTACAGCGATTGAGCTGCCAGATGACTGGGAGGGAGCGACACCCATGCAGATAATGAAGCAGCTAGCTTCGTCCTGGCGCATCGACCTGCAGCAACTTATCAATTAGTGTTACATTGATTGTCTTCATATGGGTTAATTTCATTTGTTCATTACCTCTTGTTCTTTTCTTGGCCTGTGCTATTAGTATTAGTATTAGGAAATATTATATTGGGCGGAGTGGAAGTGGCACTGTGTTGAAATGGATTGGTTGTATTGGGAAATATGATGTTGATATTGTCTCGCCTTCATTGAAAATCTTTCATAATTCATAGTTTGATTCTCCAGATATATTGTAAAAAACCTTCTCACTTCATTGGGGTCTGTGGTTTGATTATGCTGCGTTAGTTATACATATAATTCAAAATGAGTAGCAATGTATTGTTTATTGGCAAAAATAAATCGTCTTCAGCAACACTTGTATGCAGAAGGCAGATGCTACGCATCTGGATATATTGCCCATATGATGAAGGCGTTAACACTGAACTGATTTTGAGATCAGTATCTCCCAGAGCATCAACTCTTTTTGCAGAAGTATGCATGCGGCCAGTTGTGTAATCTGAGGCAGGTGAATTTGATTTTGAGCATTGTTATGCACATTGTATGTTGGTGTTGGGGCCTACAATTGTGGCTCACGAGTCATGACAGCATGTTGTAGTTTTTTTTTTTTTTTTTTTTTTTTTTTTTTTTTTTTTTTGGCTTAACACAGCGATGTTTTCGGCGAGGTTTGCAGCTGTGCGGTCCCATTCCAGCGGAGTGTGTGTGTGCCAGCAGCTCTGTTAAGCCGAATCCAACTATACATGTTTCATAAAAAGAAAAGCTTGCTTCCAGTAAAACCAGAGTTATATGTTTATTTAGAATTATACATCATAACGTAGGCATCCACAACGCGCATGTTCTCCAAAAGAACATAATATACAAAATTACAAATACTTTCAAAAAAAAAAAAATATAGACAAATGGTATGAACAAGTACTACAAGAAGGGCATGTTTGTTTAGTGCGATTGTACATGAAATTTTAATGAGTATAGACTTCGGATAGATAAAATGTAAATTATGGGCAATGGAAGACTAGTTGAAATATCAGAAGCGGTCACTAAGTTCAGTGTCTTTGTCTACCTCTGTTAGCGAAGAGTAATTGTCTAAGTATAATGTTCATGTTGTTATTATGTATAAAATCTGCTGCGGATGCACGCACTGCTGTTACAAGTTGCCCTCCAATTATGAGTATGTGTACTGTTGTTCAAGTCTAATAGAGGTGTTCTCCCTCCAAATAGGAGCTAAAGACAGTGAGAAAAGATATGAAAAACAAAGCTCTTCGATCCTAGCCGTTGCTTCTCCCATGAATGGATGGGATGCTTCACCTGCTTAAGTTGCAGTAGCAGATCTGTGTCCGGCAAGGGCCAGGGAATCTGGCTGCAAGATTGGGCCCTCATTTCCAAGCTCCAAGCCTCGCCGCCGCCGCCGCCGCCGCTGCCGCGGTCGACTATGCCATTGTCGACCCTGCTCTCACCCTCCGCCGCCGCCGTCGCTCGTCTCCGGCGACCAGCGAATCACCTTGCTTATGTTAAGGTCTCTCTCTTTGCTACTGCTCCACTCATCGTTCCCCTCCAGGCCTACCCCATCTAGACTCTTCACTTCTGCCGCCGCCGCCTCCTCTGCCCTAGGCGGCCGCGCGCATGGAACCGTCTCTGCCGTGCTGGAGATCGTCGGCCCCATCGAGCTTCTGTTCCCGGCCTTCGAGGCGCGCCTCTACGTGCGTCTCGTGCGGCGCTGCGCGCGCGGCGCTCTCGCTGCGGGCGCCGCCGCCGCCCACGCCCACATCGTCAAACGAGGATTTGCGTCCGACATGCTCGTATCCAACGTCCTGCTGGACTCTTACGCCAAAGGAGGCTCTCTTGCGGCCGGACGCCAGCTGTTCGACGAAATGCCGCACTGGGACGTCGTGTCCTGGTGTACCGTCATTTCCGCGCACGTCAGGCGCGGGATGTTCGTCGAGGCCATCGGATTATTTAAGGACCTACTTTCCTCCGATCAGGTGAAGCCAAATCGGTTTGTCATCTCATCAGTACTGAACGCCTGTGCCAGGTCGGGTGTCATGGAGCTTGGGCTCATGGTGCATGCATTTGTGGTCAAGTCTGGCTTGGGTGTAGACAGGTTTGTGGAAGTTGGATTAGTGGACATGTATGCAAAGTGCGGCAATGCAGGTGATGCTTTTAAGCTGTTCAGAAAGATTCCGATGAAGAGCTCTGTTGCTTGGAATGCTATGATTTATGGTTTTGTTGAGAACGGTTGTTTTGTGGAGGCTGCTGAGCTATTCCTGGATATGCATAAAATTGGCATGGCAATGGATGTGGTGACATTGAGGGTAGTAGCCGGTGTTGCTTCTGTTCTTCAATCATTTGATCTTTCTAGGAATATTCATGTTTATGCTCTTAAAGTGGGCTTGGGAGTAGATTGTTTTGTTGTGTCTGAACTCATCAAGTCAGCCGGGAGGGTAGGTGAAACTCAGTACATTGGAAAGCTTGTTGGTGCAGTTAGAAAGTGTGACGGATCTTTGTATTCTCTGGCTATTTCAAGCTATCACTCAAATGGTTGTCAGGATGAAGCAGTGAAACTTGCAGAAAAGTTTCTTTCTTCAGGTCTCAGCTTAAGGGAAGGAGACATGGTTACAGTGCTAGGCATATGTCAAATAGAAGAGGAGGTTCGACAAATGCATGCTTTTACTCTGAAAACCGGAGGCTTCTGTTATACTAACGTATGCAATGCCCTTATGTCAGTATATTCTGAACTTGGATCACTGATGTGTGCAGAATCAATCTTCAAAACTATGCAGTCACCAGATATCATATCATGGTCTGGAGTGATGGCAAGCTGTGTCAAGAACCTCCAATTTGAAAGAGCGTGCAGTTACTTTAGGCAGTTAAGCAACACTGGAGCACCGCTAGATCAGCATTGTGTTGTTACCGCCATAAATGCATGCACTGGTCTTCAGGACTTGGATAAGGGAAGGCAGATACACTCTTTTGCTCTTAAATTTGGGATACTGCTTGCTGATTTCGTCAGTGCATCCCTAGTAAACATGTATGCAAAATGCCATTGCATTGAGGGTGCTGCTGAGTTATTCACCCGTGCATTGTTTCCACGGAATTTAGTTGTAACTAATGCCATGCTCTCTGGATATTGCTGGAATTTCCTGCCAGATAAAGCTCTGCTGCTATTTTGCAGGGAATATCAGTTTGGTCTGTGTCCTGATCAATTCACTTTCTCTACTGTTCTTGGTGCATGTGCTGATATGAGAGCAAAGCAGGCTGGCGAGCAGATCCATGGCTACCTTGTAAAGACTGGTTCTGAAAATCTCGATGTCATTGTTGGAAATGCTATCATAGACCTTTATGTTAAGTGTGGATGCATTTCTAGTGCATGTAGATTCTTTCATAGCATGAGGAGTAAGAACATCAATTCATATGCTATGTTAATGTTGGGTTATATTCAGAACAGATGCAATGATGAAGCTCTTCATCTTTTCTCTAAGATGCAGCACAGTGGACTGCGTGCAAACCGTGTCACCTTTGCAAGAATCTTACGGGGATGTGGCAATCTTTGTGATATTGATTTAGGAAGACAAGTGCATGCTTCCATCATAAAGATGGGCCTGCTTTCTGATGTATATGTCACAAATGCACTTGTGGGAATGTACAGAGCATCTGATATTCAGACTGAATCAAGAAGAAACACTGAACAAACGTTGGAAGGAAATGTTTCAGAAC
This sequence comes from Hyparrhenia diplandra, assembly GCA_015847255.1. Lineage (NCBI taxonomy): Eukaryota > Viridiplantae > Streptophyta > Magnoliopsida > Poales > Poaceae > Hyparrhenia > Hyparrhenia diplandra. The sequence goes on along the minus strand of JADLZK010007494.1, from coordinate 208,850 downwards.
AGGATAACACAGATAGTTTCAGTACAGAACAAAGCTATGTGAGCAGCACCCTTGAAGAACTTGGACTGTTCACATTGGATAAAGAGAATGACCATGTAACTTCTGCCAATGCGTGGAAGATCTACACTGGTGCTGCTTCTCAATTCTTTGGAACTCCACTTCCCGTTCATGTGGTTGGACATGAATTTGGAATCAATAACAACATAGGGAATGTAAACAATGTTAAGTACAATGGGAATAAGCTTTCGCTAAATTACAAGGATTCCAGCTACAAGGGAAATAGATTTAGATCTGTTGAGTTATATAACTTGTTGCAAGAGGACAGCACCAAATCTGATCACTTTGTCCTCATTATTTTTGTTGATACTAGGAATTTAAAGATGAGGGATGCAAGATTTGTTAATGTGGAACCGCTGAAAAGATATGGTGATGTCCCTGCACTTGGTTTTCCTCCTTGATAAACTATAGTGCAGTATCAGAACTATGAAGTGGACATGTTATTCTTCATTTGGCAAAACTGAACTGCCATGTTAACCTATTGGCATTGGCATGCATGGACAACCTACTAAGACCATAGATCAGAGTCCATGCATCAGCAACTTCTCAGATCGACTCAAGTGTAGCGTATGAGGTTCACATGGTGCGGGATGGCTCAATTGCATGGAAAAATATATCAGAACAATAATCAGTTGGTACGATACAAGGCGCTAGACCTTGACCTTTTTGTTGATCTTGTTTGTTTTCACTTTTCAGTATTGGTGAACAAGTAATGATTTTCAGACAATTTCTTTGGTGCAGGATATATGTTACCCAAACCTTTTGAAGTGGGTGAAATTTGGATTGGAAAAATCAGCTTCAGCTTCGAACATTGATGTGAGTTAAGGTTCATGATGTTTGCTGGAACAAAGTTTGACTGTGTTTCTGCGTAAGCTTTTGCATATATCTATTATGCTGCTATTCCCTCTTGTACTGTATAAGTTCTCGTTTAATTTATTCCAATTGTAATATCCCTTAGCCATAAAAAACATGTTGTTTCGACAAGATTTGGTCAAACCTGGAAAACTACATACTGCAATAGCTTTAAAATCGTTTGGTTTGGAAACATGTATGATATATGTTTAGATTTGTACTGGAAAATACTTGCAAAATCATAAATTTGAAGGGTTCTTAAGAATACTTTCTAGAAGATATTAGTGATCAAAGATTTTTTTAGACTTGCATAGATGGTCAAATGTGACAAGTACTTTTAACCGAATGGTAGTACCAATATATCATGTAATACAAAAAGAAGTTGACTCATGCAGTTACCTTGCATCATTTGCTAGTATCCACTAGCCCTGTTCATGGTTTGGTTACAACCGGGGCAACCTGTGAAACCAACCAAGCTAAACTGTTCTTAACAGTCGTGCAGGCTCGCAGTTTGTAACCAGTAAAACCAATCAGGTAGAAGTGACGAGAGACGACAGCCTGAGGGAGGAGTCCTCAACAGGCTCCCCATCGCGGAACTTGAGGTCATCATACTCCTGCCTCAGCTGCTGCGCCGTCGCCTTCTTTGCGCCGATCGAACCCGATGCGCATGGCGGCGAGGGCTTCCCAGGCCTCTTTGGCCGACTTCTTCACCCCCAGCGGCTCGTGGTGGTACTCTTGGCGGAGTGGACGCCACAATTGCCTCCATGGCGGAGAAGTCGCCGCCTTCATTGTCAGTGCCGGGATCGCCTTCCAGAGCAGTCGGGCTCTGAGCTTGACCTTCATGGTCACCGCCCTCTCGCCGTAGTTCGTGCGGGTCAGTTGTGGCAATGAGTTGCCACTGACCTCCCGCACGGTGCACAACAACCTCCTGTCGTGGTGTGTCTGGGCAACCACAGCGTCCCCGCCTCCGTGGCCACCGGGCGAGCCATCCTCCTTTGCCATCGCTGGTGATGAAGCCAAGCGACGGCGGTGTATGGCTCCAGTACCACTTGTTGGTCCCTGCACTCCTGCACAGGTAAGCAAATCAACAAATAGCTTACCGGCACACTCACTCGGCTAGAGGTAGACGAAGACTTAAGCTCAGCTTTCACACACACACAACACAGCAACGGCCCTTTGAATGAGGCAACTGAACTGCCCTTCTCTATTCCATACTGGTAGTATATAACTATATATACAACTACATTGAACCTCTATCAAGTAACTAAGTCATGGTGAGTACACCAACTACCTACAACCTACTCCTAAGGTACAAAGCTTTGCCCAGCCATACATGCTGATGCAAGCCACTACTAAGAGCAAGTATAATAAGAGGCTGTATACTGAGGTGGAGGAGAAAGGAGAGGAGAGAGAGGAGAAACAGGCTGTAAGCTTACTGAGTTCAAGAGTACTGTAACATATACTCAACTAAAAAACATGCAATAATGCAAGCTTTTGTTCTTATTGAGCTTGAGCTTATTCTTGCTTCTATAGAGCTGACCTGAGACTGAGGCTCAAAGTTGAACCTGCGGTTGCCCAAGCCTTAAGCTTACTCATGCTCAGCTTGTTGAGCTCTGGTACCTATTTTATTTGTTATTAAAAAAATAAGTTTCTAGTACATCTTTGGAAAGAAAATTGACTGCTTTGTGCCTACCTGATATGGTACTTTACTTGATTACTTTGTTGCATAATTCAGATAGGTGTTGTAGCTTCCTTTAGGTATACTAATTTTTTTTATCTAGATTGCAAATGAGACTAAAGCAGCTGGTAGGTGTATGACTGCTTGCTGATTTTGTGGACAAATTTAAACTTGCTTGACATTTTTTGGGCTAACTATAGAACATCGCTTGTTTTTCAATTTTCAGAATTTCATGGGAGGATCTCATGACAGTATGGTTACTTTAGAAAACAAGTCTTGAGAGAGTTGTTGAGGAAATGGATAGGGAAATATCACTCTCGTCAGGCAGGAGAGGTGGTGGTCCAGCGCTGGGCTTTGATTCGTCTCCTGGCAGATCATCTAAATACAATGGCTTCCATGAATATTCTAATTAGAAATTTGGAAGGGGTGGTGATGTAAGGATGGGATTTGCAGAAAGGTATTTCTCTGCAGATGGTATGGCTTCTGGCACAAAAAACCCATCTTGGAGACCAGATTCTGAACCATGGGAGTCATATGCTTATTCTGGTTCGAAAAACGGTATGAGTGCAAGGAGAGGATTAGATCCTGTTTCGTCTGACAATATGATGCCAAGAATGAACGGAGTAGTGATCAAGCGGGTCCCCGGAGAGGTTGGCACAAAGGGCAGGGACCCTTCAGGTTTGGTGAGGGTCCTTCTGCTGAAGTGCATGGCGGGCCTCAAAAGGTGAAGCAACACTGGATTAGAGTGGCTGGTGAAGATAATGGAAATTCAAGGGCTACTGCAATAGTTGCTATTCCTTAACTGGATGGAGAAGCTCTGAATGACAACCAAGGGGATGAAAGGGCCCCACTTTGGGAGGCCTGTATTCGCGCAATGGATGCTGTTCATGTTGATGATATGGACTCTGCTTATGCTGAGGTTCTTTCAACTGGTGATGCTGAATTACTCGTAAATTTGATGGAGCAAATTGGACCAGTTGTTGATCAACTTTCAAATGAGGTTCATGCAGTGGGACAGTTTCTGATGGAAGAAAGCTTCTTATGACGTAGCTTTGAAATGGCTTCTGCAGGTAATCTACTATAGCCATTGCAGGAATATATTGATGATGTTGTCATTGATGAGAATTATATCAGGAAAAATTGAGCTTTCAGCCATTTTTTCCTCAGAACTGGGCTGTATTAATTACTGATTCACTTTCATCATAAGACTATGCAGCATTCTAAGATGCATTTTAGTGTGCATTTACTTAAGTACCTTTTGTGATTGGTAGTCAATACAATTTGGTTGGTAATAGGATAATGACTTCTCTAACAAGCTAATTTTTAGAATTCCAATGATTATTCCCAGTCCATTAGCATAGCTGTTAGGATAAAATGTTCAGCAAAACCTGGCCGTGCACATTACATTAGTTCACACATGAGAAAGCAGAAACAGCTGCAAAATTATTGTCGCGATAAACGCCAGAAACACCCCAAATAGTAGAAGTTGAATGGCATGGCTGACAACAAGCCACGACGACGAATCATTTTGAACAGTTATGTTTTGAAATAATGCATCGTTTTTCAAGAGAAGCCAAGCAATGCCTGATAGACTGAATTAATTTGTCAATGTTAGCTAGTGAATTGAAGTATTGAAGCATTCAAAGCATATCTTGGTAAAAATTCATTTGGATAGAGCATTGAACTGTTATTGATTGACTTTTGGTCCTGCCCACAAACAGAATCCTGTTTTTTTCATTTGCTCTAGAATGAATGCCCATCAGTTTTACTGGATTGCTCAAGGTTGAAGGGGAAACTGTAGTGAAGTATGTGATGGATATTTGATGCTTTCTTTTCCGAACAGATGGGTCCTTATTTGGTGAAACTTGTTTTTATGCTGTCCTTTGTTTGCCCAATGATAATTAAGGTTTTGACCTGGACAACAGGTGTGCGCTTGCATGCTTGTATAGGTTGAACTAATTCAGGTGTTTCAATTGACAGGTGAAACCAATGCATTACTATAATCTATGTATGCCTTGACATGGGTTGATTAAGCTGGGTAGATATTGTATTTAATCTCTAAACATGAAACATTAGAGTATGTTAGACAAATAGCAGTTTGCAAAGATAAGCCTTAGCACACACTATTTCCCTTTTGTACACAAATGGCTGGCTCTGGTATTGTTTGGTAATCTGTGGTTTACATTTCTGTGCTGAAAGCTTAACTTTGAGCTAGGCATCTGACCAAAATATATCTCGATGTGTTGCAGTTGATCTGGTAATGGAAAACGGCTCTGATTATCTCGGATACCTCTAGATGCAAAGCGAGACCTCTTACTGGGAATTCATGAGGCTGCAGCGATTGAGCTGCCTGATGACTGGGAGGGAGACTCCCATGCAGATAATGAAGCAGCTAGCTTCATCCTGGCGCGTCGACCTGCGCTACTTATCAGTTAGGGTTACATTGATTGTCGACATATGGGTTAATTTCTTTTGTTCGTTACCTCTTGTTCTTGTCTTGTCCTTTTTTTTTTTGATCGAACCGGCAGAGAGCCCCTTACCTATTTTTTAAATTAAATGAAAGAATGTAGTACAAAATAGAGTTACAAGGCAGCTAGGCCCAAAACAAAAAGAAAACAATTATACATAGCTATCTCTCCAAATTTGCAGCAGGGCACTTCTAGACGGTTTGACTTTTGATGCAAACCAAGCCAAGCTCCTCCTTTGTCTTGGCCTGTTGCAATTAGTATTAGGAATATTATACTGGGGAGTGGAAGTGGTACTTTGTTGAAATTGATTGGTTGTATTGGGAAATATGATGTTGATATTGTCTCACCCTAATTGAAAGTTTTTTATAATTCATAGTTTTATTCTCCAGTTATATTGTAAAGCCTTCTCACCTCATGGTGGTCTGTGGTTTGATTATGCTGCATTAGTTATTATACATACATAAGAATTCAAAATGAGTAGCAATATATCGTTTATTGGTCAAAATGAATTGTCTCCTGCAACACTTGTATGCAGAAGACAGGTGCTACGCATTTGGATATATTTCCCATATGATGGAGGCCTTAACACTGAACTGATTTTGAGATCAGTATCTCCCATAGCATTCTTAGTTATTTGAGACTTGTATACACATGTGAGGTGAACCGTGAACATCTTGGTTGGAATCAAAGGTACTGAGGTCCACACGTGTTCAAACTTTGAAGAAGCCATATCAAGATCAAAGTCAGCACGCGTTCTTGCTTGAGAGGCCATGTCTTTGCTCTCGAGCTCGATGGGTAGCCCGTTGAGCGGCGACGGCATGGGATCCCTGACGAATGTGTTGTCCTTGTCCTCGCAGCAGAGCCTCCACCTGAAGCGCCGCAGCAGGTGGTGCATGGTCACCAGCGTCTCCACCCTGGCGAACTCCATCCCAACGCACAGCCTCTGCCCGGCGCCGAACGACACGAACGAGTAGGGCGGCGCCTGGCTCTCGAACCGCGACGGCTGGAACTTGTCCGGGTCCGGGAAGATGCCGGGGTCCATGTGCGTCACGCTGGATGCCCAGAACACCTGCCACCCCTTGGGGATGCAGTAGCCGTCGAACTTGATGTCCTCCAGCGCTCGCCGGAAGCTGCCGAAGATGGGAGGGATCATCCGCAGCGTCTCCAGGGCCACGCGCCATGTGAACCGCATGCCGTTCAGGTCCTCCCATGTCAGCGCCTCGCCGTCGGCCTTGTTCTTGGCGATCTCCTCGTGCTCTGCGTGCACGAGACATCCATCCATCCATCCATGGTCACGACATGAGCATTGGATTTGTTTATTATCGGCCATAACATAATAGAATAGATAGCTGTGGATCCTTTCTTGACGATTACCTTTAACCATGGCGGCGAGGGTTGCGGGATCTCCCGCGAGGTGGCGGATCATGAAGGTCATGAGCACGGACGACGTGTCGTGGCCGGCGACGAGGACGAGCATAGCGTTGTCCACGATCTCCTCGTCCGTCAGCAGCCGCTCGCCGTCCTCGGTGCGCAGGCTGGCGAGGCAGCTGATGAGGTCGTCCGCGGGCGACACCTCGCCGCGCTCCAGCTTGGTCTTCTTCTCGGCGAGCGTCGCCTCCAGCACCCGCCGCGCCCGCTCGCTGGCCCTGAGGCTCTTGCGGAACTTCGTGAAGGGCAGGTCCAGCGGCACGGCCCACATCCCTTCCAGCATGTCCGCGAACGCCGCGGCGAGCCGCTCCCCGACGGCGCCGCGCTCGAGGCCGAACAGCAGCGTCGCGATGATGTCGAACGTGAGCATCTTCATCAGCGGCAGCACGGCGACGGTGCGGCGCCCCCGCCCACCGCGCGTCCAGGTGGCGCGCCACCTCGGCGTCGATCGTGCCCACGTACCTCCGCAGCATGTCGGGCTTGAGGAACTGCATCATGGCGCCCGCGGACGCGGCGGAAGTCGTCGCCGGCGAGCTCGAGGATGTTGCGGCGGCCCAGGATGAGCAGCTGGGACCGGGGCTGCAACGGCGCCATCGCGTCGCTCGCGAACACGAGCTTGTTCGCGGCGGGGCCCGTCACGAACACTGTGGGGGAGCCGAACAGCGACAGCTTCGACACGGGGCCGTAGCGGTCGACGCGGTCCCGCAGCCACCGCTCGCCGGTGTTGCTCCGCATCGCGCGCAGCAGGCCCAGGCTCTGCCCGATCATCGGCAGGCCCAGTGAGCCCGGGGGCAGGTTGCCCGGCAACGGCTTCTTGTTGGGGCGCCTTGTGATGAACAAGTAAACGACGACCGGCGTGAGGAAGGCGACCAGGGAGCGCAACGGCCACTGAGGCCGCCATTGTTGTCCCCTAGCTAGAGCCTAGAGCTTGTTGACTCTAGCAACTAGTCGTTAGGTTATTATTATTGGTACAAGAGGTACAGGGAGGGTGCAAGCGCCAGCATATATATCTGCCGCGAAGATGAAGCGGACAAAGCGGCATCTTCATTGTGTGCTGCGTTGTGATTTTTCTAGCTATATACGATGCCGTAGCCCTATGTCGGGGTCCCGCGGGATGATCTGAGACGAGCGATGGTTGCCTCGATTGGTTGGAATCAGCGACTCAAACATCTGGTACATGCTAAAACGTAATCTACCATTTGTCGTTTTCTTTACAACATCTAGCATTTGTCGTTGGCGGCCGTTGCAATCATGCAAATGCGCGCATAGATTTCCCTTAATTAGCTAGCCAACAAATAAGGACGTGTTTTGTAGAGCTCCCGCAGCTCCAACTCAATTGTGTATTTTTTTTCAGTCAAATGGTTGTAGCTCCAACAACTCCACCAAGGATCTGCTCCACAAAAATATCGGATCTGGCTCCAGATCCATAGATTTTGTAGAGCGCCTCAAAGGGTGCTCCACCAAATACAAGTTTCATGGAGTCGGAAAAATTACCTACCACCGCCACTCGGTAAGTGAAAAATGGCTGATTGGTTCTTTTTTCGGTCACTCTTCTTCCTCGTGACCATCCGCCCTTCCGCACCTAGACGCCATGGCCTTGCCCACCCGCCCCAGCGAGGTCGCGCGCCCGGTTGGTGGCTTGATTGCGCTTTGCCCGCCCGGGCGGCGAGGTTGCGCCCGCCCCGCCCGCCGAGGCCGCCCGACCGTTGGCTTTTGGCCGCGACCGCCCGCCTTGGCGAGGTTGCATGCTTTCGGGCGGCGAGCCGCACCCACCCTCGCCTCAACAAGGTCGCATGCCTGCCGGGTACGAGGCCACACCCGCCGTGTCCGGTGGCTTTTTTTTTTTTTTTTTTCCCAACTAACATGAATCCCACATGGCGGTCGAGGAGGGGAAATATGGAGTTGTACCAAACGGTGTTTGGATCTTAGATCCACGGTAGAGATGCTCTGCGGTGGAGCTGTGTGGATCTATGGATCTGGAGCTTTTTTTCGAGAGTCGAAGCTCTACCAAACAGGCCCTAAGTGCCTCTATAGGAATTCGGCTCCAACCATTGCAGCACTCATCATCAGGATGGAGGTAAATGTCATACACAAAATAAAGGGTCATAATCTACGGTGAGATAAACAGGCCAACAACAACCCAAGAGGTGAGGGCACCCTAGGGCAGCGACGTCCAGGTCGTTGTTGCCGCCGCTACCGTTCCCGTGGCCGACGTCTTGTAATTTTTTTTAACATATCGAGTCTGAGTTAGATTAGAAAAGGGTTGTTAAGATAGGAAAGGAGAATCCAATCTTATAAAGAATTTCCTAGCGGGTGTTTAAGAATAAGGTTAGCTCGGACTATAAATACTAGCACCATGTAACAATTGCAAATCAAAAAGAAAATTGTCGAATGATTTTAACCTAGAGGTTCTCTCTCTTCTTTCCCCAACCCTAGTTCTCTCCTTTCCCACGCTGCCCGTCTGCTACGACCCTCCAGCACACCTCTTATATTGGGGATCGTGAGACCACTATGATCCTCTGGGCATCTAATAACCGCCACCACAATGATCAGTGACAGCTAGACGGACGTTGCGAAACCATGAAAGACATCAAGAAGGATACGGATGACACCCACACACGACCTTCAACATTTGGGAGAAGAAATTTATGGAAATTACCGTCGACCTGCATGTGGAACAACCTACCCTCGAGGAGAAGTTGGCAAAGCGTCCACGACAATGTCACCACCAATGCCACGGAAATCGAGCAAGTCCACCATGCTGTCACCACAGTCCAATCTACATTGGATCTGGATGTAGTTAATGTCGACGGCCTCACTTTGAAGGCACAGTGAGTGGTGATCATCGCTGACTCCACGGGCTTCGCCACGATCCAAGCCAAATTGGATCAGGATGACACCGCCACCCGACAACCTTGTTGTGAAGGCACAACAAGGAATGATGTCCACCAACAAGCCCATCGACAACACCAAGGAGATGATCCTTTCATCTAGTGCTACAAAAATCATAAGAAGATGTTTATTGACATGCTAGCGATGTCATCAACATTGTTGTCGTGCTTGTTCGTGAATAATAACGATCTCACCACCAAGATCAGGGATAATGACGTCCATCTCAACAAGGAGTACCCACGTATCACAGATTTCAACACAAAGGTCTAAAACGTAGGAATGCTACATCCTCAACTCAACAAAGAGACAGTCGTTGCTCCCGCACACCTACATGAGCAACATCTGGAAATCATCTTCGTGAACAAAAAAGGTGACAATCTGGCATCGGGACACCTTACCCCCATCGACAACGACAACACCTACCACAACGATAGTGGGAGTAGCAAAGCACCCCTCCCACTCCCTCCCGCGTGAAAGCAATCGACATGACGGAGGCCAGCGGTGTCATGTCAACCTAGGCACCAAATACACTCTTCAACGTCAATACCTCCAACGCCTACGATGGAGAAGAGGTTGAGGGCAACCTCCTAGTGCTGATTGGTGCCCAAGGCGCCTTCCCCATGGATTTCACGCGGCGCCCAAGGCACCGACGCCCACAAACTTCGCCCGACGCACAACATCGTTGAGGTTAACATCGCCATACGATCGGCCTCCATGAGCAACACATCACCACGACCATCCTCCTCAATGGCAATGAGGACAAGGTACAATGCCATGCTACATCATTCTTCATGCCACAATGGATATATAGGGACACCTTGGTCATCACGGCTTCTGTGCTTGACACTGACAACGATATCGACACCATCCTTGGCACACTGACCATAGCTAACTAACCCTAGGCGAATCGGCTAGGACTCGAATGGTATAGAGCTGAAGTATGCCTACAAGGGATGACTTCTCGCACACTGGGGGCTGTTTGGTTTAGGGAATTTTTAGTCCTTGGGACTAAAAAGTCTCTTTTAGTCCCTACCAAACCAAACAGGGAGGGTCTTTTTGAGACATTTCCTCTATTAGTCCCTAAAAGACTCTCTTGGAGGGACTTTTATTATTAGTCCCTAGGACAAAAAAAAAATTAGTCCCTATAAACCAAATAGCACCTCAATGGTGTACTCCACCAACAGACGACAATGTTATTGAACACCCTCCCAACCCCACCTATGGCCATCCAGAGCAAGGAGAGCCCAAATACCATCACCATGAGTGACCATCATGGAGGGTCAAGCCACACAAGCTTGGTCCATGGGCCAAGGCCCCATCTTCGATGGACGTCTGTACCTACCACTATTGGTATAGCTCCCCTAATCTCTTACAGGAACTACGACGCACAAGTTCAGCCAACCTGGAGTTGTTGCCATGGGGAGCACATTTACCATCGACAGACAGGCAAAACAACGGGATGCCCTCGCACATCCTATGGTCGTCCATAGCTACTACTACAACCCATAGCACGGGTGCCTTCATCAATGGCATCGGACGACTACTTGCCTGTGTCGACAACATCAACATCGACCTTCTTCCAACCTCTAATGGGCACAACCTATCACCAGTATCTTCATCCCTGACAACGGCCACCACTTCTACGACTACTTCACTCCACCTTGAAGGATGGTCCACAACAACTTCAATGCAGCAGCCTCACGACCTCTTTTGTCGTGTCATGCAACGATGCACCGAAAGTGCCTACATTGGGAACATCGTCGAGTACTTCATTGACAACCGTTACTGCTTCGTCGTCATCATCATCGTCGACATCAACAACGAACCAATCAGCACGTGCCACCCTCTAGCTCTCATTTCCCCAAACCCTAGCCGCATGTGCCACCCTCTAGCTTTCATTTCCCCAAACCCTAGCCGCACGTGCCACCCCTGTCCCCCCCCCCCCCCACCCTCCCCCGGGCACGTCTCTTAGACAAATGTTGTCATGTTACCCATGTTTTAATCTTTAGAGCTTGAATGTGTTTTACTTTTAAATAATGGAAATATATCCGGTGTCACCTATTGGTAACAAGAGAGGGCCACTTATAAAATGTCCCACTCAAAACTCAATTCTAACATTACGACGCCATCCAAAGGAAGCAAAATAATAATAATAAATCTTGCCGTCGCCTCTAGCACTTGATTGACTTGGAGAATTCGTTCTTTATTAGCTTTATTAACCCGTTGTAGTTACTCCAATTGGCGCCAGAACATTACTTTGAAAAATCGTGGCGCCGTGTAGACGTGACGTACGTCAGTACGTGTGCTGCAGCGATCGACCAATTGCTGCATAATGTTAGAATTGAGTTTTGAGTGGGACATCTGTGTAATAATAAGCGGGTTGCAGCAATTGCTTGCAGCCAAATTCCTGCAGCGACACTTACGAGGAATCTATGCGCGCATCTGCATGGTTACATCAGGGGCCAACAAATGCGGTTCCTTTGGTGAATGGTTGTATAGTTCTCTTTCGTTTTTCCTTGGATCGGTACGCTGATTCCAACCGATCGACGGCATAACTAGTTAGACAAATCACAATCCAGCACGCAACGTGAAGATACCGCTTTGTACGCTTCACCGGCCGTCCAAAGGGAGCACAAAAATAACTCATTGCTGCCTTTTGGTGTAGCCATTACATCACTCTGAATATAACCTGTAAAATGGTTTTACGTTAAAGACAAATTCCTTCCTTGTAAGCCATATTGTCCAACAAATGATTGCACATCCTATTAACCATAAGAGGATTTGCTTTTGTGCCACATGCTCTAGTGCGCTCTTCTTGCGTTCAGATTGTTGTCTTGCCGGGCATCGGCTCACTCTCGGCCTCCCCCTCTCAGGCAGAGGCAGCCCATTAGCACTGCGTTGGTCGCATGCAGGCCCTCAAGTCCAGTCATGCGGCCCATTTCGCATTGGCAGGTAGTGGCAGACTCTGCCAGGCAGAGGGAGGTGCTCCGTGTGAGCGCCAATGCTCCGCCGATAGAAACTTCTGGATCCTAACCCGAGGAATCATCTACTAAGCTTATCGTGCTAGTTTTAATGGGGTTTCATAAATATTATGGTCAATTAAGAATACTGACGTGGCACCACATCGATAAAGAGAGTGGTGATGAATGTTCCATAAGAGTAGCAAGAATCTCTTGAATCCTCCCTTGGTAGCATGTCTTTGTCTGTGCATGCCCAAGAGAGGATTTACAGTGCTCAACTCACTTTAGCAAATATATATGTTTCCACCCATCTGACCAAATACATTCTTTTTGTTGTATACATATCAGTGGAGCTCAGATTCTCTGGACAGGAGAGAACTAGCTGAAAAGTTGGCTAAACTTTTTTTTAGCAAAGTTGGCTAAACTTAATGCCATTGAACTTGCTAAATTTTCTAGAAGAGTTACATGTCAGCAGCCTTCATACCCATGTCTTGTAGAGTACATGTTTTTTGAATTTATCGATTAATGATAGGGGGTTAGGACTGGGATATATCAGTGGGGTAGTTCTAACCGTCAAATAAAAAAACATGAAAGGTAACTTTATCAACATGGTGCTATTTTTTTTTGGCAGAAACTTGTGACCAATGGGAGTAAGGTGGACCGTGACTTCAGATTCTGATCTGATAAATTAATGGCTGTGTTCAATTTATTTTTAGATAAATTAAATCAAGAAGGATTTTAAATGATTGTTGGATTTCGAGTTGATATCCGCGTTAAGGCGTCCTTCTCTCTTGTTGCAATGCAGAATATATGCATTATTTGTGGACTAAAAAAGAATAGAAGATGTCAACTAGAGAAAAGAATCAAGAATTATTTGTTTTTTTTTTTCTGATTTGGATTTCTCATCCTCTATGCAGTCTCGCTCTAGCTGTATATGATTGAATGGGGACAGGTTACATCAACATAGAAGAGGTGACCGTCCATTCATTCTCATATCTGGTTGTTTCCAACGATCTCGTTATTATTCTAACATGTATTGTGCCTGTCTGTTGGAGTGCAGACGTTCAGTCCAGCAAACACAAATGGAGATGGTATGACGCACCAGAGCAAGTTCAGAATGGAGCTGCAACATAGTGCATGAGGGTGCTGCCATACGCTACAACCTAACAAGATGGTGACAGTAAAACCCATCTAAATGATAAGCTTCAGGTGGTAGCTCTAGAACAGGACCCATGTTCTCTTGTTCTGTGACTTGTATCCTTTTTCTGCGTGCTAAGATTTGTTGGGCATCTAATTCCTTTTCCAGATTTGAAATATTCATATTTCTAGATGGTAAGCACTTGCTAACATTATTGGTAAAGTTTCAAGTCTGGTTCAATTTAACCTTTTGCATATATATTACTATGAGCATGCTTGTGAGTTCTGACTAAGCACTTGTATGCATGCCTTCTTCCACACTGAGAAACCAGGTCACTCACCTAAAGAGAATGGTACATGAGCTAGCAGTTTATGAAATGCAGAGTACATTTGGGGATTTGCATGATTGCATCGTACTCTAACAGGACATGTCAAATACGCCGATTGCTAATTGTTTATTGACTCAGCAACAACCTTAGATATGATCTCATTCGGTAATAACCATACTATATTTATATAAGAAAGAGATTTATATAGTACTTTCTTTGGAAGGATTTCAGAATCTACTGTGGGGCAGCTGTTGGTCTGCTTCTCACATTTTTATTTAGCCAAGGTAACCTCTTTACCAAAAAAAATGATGATGTCGAGTTTGCCGGCGATTGGCCTAATATAACATCTTTTTTTTGGAATTATTGTAGCCCACAATCATCCTTGGATGTGAGAAAACTCGCTCATCCTGAATGGTGCTGCCTTTTACCTCTTGCTACCTTTTTATTGTTGTGAAGTCAATTTCCATTCATCTCTTGTTTTTGAGATAAAATAAAGCTGTGCAAAGATAGCATCAGTTAAATTTATAGGCAAGTTACATCCTTCAAAAGCATTACTGTAGCATTATTATTAAGTGTATACTATTCATCAGTTCTTATATTACTGTTTGGTATGTGTGCAGTTGTGACAAAATGGATTTACCAAACAACTGGTATTGCTCTACGATATCCTGATGTTAAAAACACACAGAGATGTACTGCATCTGGGTCACAATGAGAAGAATTCTTGTGCAACAACCGGACCAATGCTATTTTGTTCAGAACCTACTAATTGTGATGTCGGCCTTGATGGCCATGTATGGCTTCCTTTTTTATATATAAGTGGTGATGTAAAAATGGGTCTTGGTTAGATTGTGCCGTCAGTCTAGCCATAACTTGCTTTCTTGCAGTTTCGGATGGATTATGTACCCAGTGATTATATGCACTATGACTTTTGATGTTTGTTTCTTTACGTTCTGTCTCGATAAACCATAAGACCACTTTTGGAAATAACCCGTAGCGTAGCACGACGGCATTATACTAGTCTCTCAAAAACATAAATGTCTTGCAAACTGGATATACAACACCCCAGTGAGACCGACCTCATATTCAATATGCAACGTTTGGACTCATGCTCCAACAGCATCTACACACATGAGATGCTCTTGACTTCCTCGGATGCAGGAACAAGATCGGAGAAAAAACTCAAAGAGAAACCCATTAATTAATAATAATATAAGGGGAGATTGTTATTATACAGGTACCTGTTCCCCCAACAACCCCCAAATGATCATACGACGCTGCTACAGTCATGCTTATCTTAGGCCAGTTTCAATGGGGGTTTTATAAGTGTTTCATACATATTAAATTTTTTTCGCATTAAACCCCTAAGAGAGAGGTGGCGAAACCTTTGGGCACTGTTTCACATGTGTTGGAAACGCGTGAAACCCCCATTGAGACACAAATAGAGTTTCACCATACAACTATGCAATTAAACCATGCGATGAGAGATAGGTTGTGGGACCCTTAAAGCCCTATGAAACCGCGTGCGAATGAAACCGTGCGTTGAAGGAGGCGTCTATTTTATCTCAAAGTTTCACGTCTCGGAAACCGAGCTGAAACTCTACTAGCCTTAGTGCTTGCGTCAGCTCAACGGTAAAAGAACTAGCAGAACCAATAAACAAACAGAACAGCCTCCTCCTCGTGCACTCAGATACCAGTCTATTTTATAGCATTCCTGTGTTTATATATGCCTGTATGTACCTCCTGACTCGTGAGCATCCTCCATTCCTCTCAGTTGAGAAGGCTGCAGCAGCATATGGCAAACTCTTATCCAATGGATTCCTCTCTTGTCCTAGCGCTCATCGCCGTCGCCTTGCCCGTGCTCATCCATCTCCTAACGAGGCCAAAGAAGCCATGGGGCTCGGCCGCCGCCAAGCTGCCGCCGGGCTCGCTGGGCCTGCCGGTGATCGGCCAAAGCCTGGGCCTTCTTCGCGCCATGCGCACCAACACCGCCGAGCGGTGGATCCAGGACCGGATCCACCGGTACGGCCCGGTGCCCAAGCTGTCGCTGTTCGGCGCGCCGACGGTGCTCCTCACGGGGCCGGCGGCCAACAAGTTCATCTTCTTCAGCAGCGCCCTGGCGATGAAGCAGCCGCAGTCGGTGCAGAGGATCCTCGGGGACAAGAGCATCCTGGACATCATGGGCGCCGACCACAAGCGGATCCGCGGCGCGCTGGCCGAGTTCCTCAAGCCGGACATGCTGAGGCTGTACGTGGGCAAGATCGACGGCGAGGTGCGGAGCCACCTCGACGAGCACTGGGCCGGCCAGCGCACCGTCACGGTGATGCCGCTCATGAAGAGGCTCACGTTCGACATCATCTCCCTGCTGCTCTTCGGCCTCGGGCGGAGCCCGCTCCAGGACGCGCTCGCCGGCGACTTCGGGCGCGTCATGGATGGCATGTGGGCCGTCCCGGTGAACCTGCCGTTCACGGCCTTCAGCCGGAGCCTCAAGGCCAGCGCCAGGGCTCGCCGGCTGATCGCCGGCATCGCGCGGGAGACCAGGGCCAAGCTGGAAAGGGGCGAGGCCTCCCGGAGCAGCGACCTCATCGCGTGCCTGCTCAGTCTGACCGACGACAGCGGCGCGCGGCTGCTGAGCGAGGACGAGATCGTGGACAACTCCATGGTGGCCCTCGTCGCCGGCCACGACACGTCGTCCATCCTCATGACGTTCATGGTCCGCCACCTCGCCAACGACCCGGACACCCTCGCCGCCATGGTCCAAGGTGAGAAACCCAACTAGAACGCCCCATTCCCACGTCGCATTCGCTATGCTTTGAGGTGACCGCCGCCATGGCTCGCGACGCAGAGCACGAGGAGATCGCAAAGAACAAGGGCGACGGCGAGGCCCTGGACTGGGAGGACCTTGCGAAGATGAAGTACACGTGGCGCGTCGCGCTGGAGACCCTTCGCCTGGTGCCTCCCATCTTCGGCAACTTCCGGCTAGCCATAAAGGACGTCGAGTTCGACGGCTACCTCATCCCAAAAGGATGGCAGGTATTCTGGGCGGCGAGCGTGACGCACATGGACACTGGCATCTTCCACGAGCCGGCCAAGTTTAACCCGTCTCGGTTCGAGAACCAGTCGGCGGCAGCGGCGCCACCGTGCTCATTCGTCGCGTTCGGTGGGGGTCCGAGGATCTGCGTCGGGATGGAGTTCGCCAGGATCGAGACGCTGGTGACGATGCATTACCTCGTGAGGCGATTTAGGTGGAAGCTCTGCAGCAAGAACGACACCTTTGCCAGGGACCCCATGCCATCGCCGCTGCACGGCCTGCCCATAGAACTTGAGCAGAAGGCATCGCCATGATCATGATCGTGACAAAACATGGCAGCAGATCTGCTAACGACGGCAGCGGATCGTGTTCGGGCAGGTAATCCACGAGTTTCGGGTCCCGCGGGTTTGGGTACGATTTTTCACCCATACTTTTTCGGGTTCGGATTTAGTATTCCACCCGTGGATCCAATGGATACCCGAAATAAATCATTTGGAATTAAAAATTATATGTTTATAATATGTGAATAATAATTTGTTTACATAAATTATTAAGTTTATTCAAAGTTGACTCATGAAAATATTTATTATTTGTTGTCTCTTGTTTATACATGTGAATATAATGTGAATATAGGTATATATATCCGTGGGTAATCTATAGGTTTCGGGTATCCATTCATGTTTCGGATACCCACGGGTTTCAGGTTTGGTGATGGATTTCCACCCGAATCGGTTTTTTAGGTTTAGGTTCGGGTTTGGGTGTACGGAGACTCCACCCAATCCGAACCCGACCCGTTGCCATCCTTAATCTGCATAACAGTGTTACGCTAGAAAGGCAGATAATAATGCATCTCATTTGCCGACATGATCACAGAAGAGATGGCAGCATATCTGAACAGTGTTACGCTAGATAGGCAGATAATAATGCATCTCATTTGCCGACACGATCACAGAAGAGATGGCAGCAGATCTGCATAACAGTGTTACGCTAGAAAGGCAGATAATAATGCATCTCATTTGCTGACATGATCACAGAAGAGACGCCCATTCAATGATTGATGGGGCACGTCATCACCGCGGATAATCTGTTTGGTAAAGTGTTTGCCTCACTAAAATACAACTGATATAACATTGATAATT
Source organism: Hyparrhenia diplandra (assembly GCA_015847255.1). Lineage (NCBI taxonomy): Eukaryota > Viridiplantae > Streptophyta > Magnoliopsida > Poales > Poaceae > Hyparrhenia > Hyparrhenia diplandra. The sequence continues at coordinate 190,879 of JADLZK010007494.1, read as the reverse complement.
TTGTTGTCTTCACATTTAATTGCCATAGAAACAGCATCTACACCAGACGACCCAAGCTCTAGCAGACTCACTCTGCACTCACAGGGATATAAACCTTGTTGCCACCAGTTGAGATCTTGTACACGTAAAATATCAATACGATTGCACTGCAAATCAATGACAGAAGGAAACGATGTCATATGGGGTCTGCTGTACGACTAAAGAGTGGCACAGTGAAGGTCACCCAATTGCGAAATTGGGTTAACTAAAGAAAACAAGGATAATACAAGTAGAATGCTTAGCAAACTTTGGAGCCATGTTAGGTGCTCCATCTGCAGTGGACAAGAATTGAAGTTCAGGAACTAAATAACATCATTTTGGTCAGATCATTTGGACATTTTGCATGATTGTAACCATGCTGAAAAGGAGAACAAAGAGGAACTCCCGAATAAAAGATAGAGGAGATAAGGTTTGTCCATGTTATGCACTGGGGCATATAAGTTTAGCTTCAACGGAACAAAAACATTATGCACCACAACCAAACCATATTATACTGACATGCTGCAGTAACGTGTAGGACCAAATCTTGTACCATAATAAGGAAAAAAAAATAAAACATACATACAAGAACTTAACACAACAAACTCGGTATGAGGAAGGAAGGTTTGAACAGACCTGATAGCAGCAATCATTCCAGCGGGCATTATCTTTCGTGTCTTGACGTATCTTATCCCCATGACAACAGTCAATAGCACAGCACAAACTGTTAAAAAGAAAAACAAGGTTAGAAGATATACTAACTGATGAATACCAAGCCTAAGAAGGCAGAACTTGGAAACATCAGACCTAAATACAAAATCACAAACCTGCCTGGTTCGTTTCAAAAAAAAAAATACAAAATCACAAATGAGCAGTTCTTCCAATCAATGATAGTGACCAAATCATGGAAACAGATCGAATTTATCATACAAATCAACATATAATGATATTTCCCTCTAAATCAAAGCAGCCAGCTGGCAGAGCATGCACTAGTGAAGCAACAGTTAGGAACTAGCATACCGCATACCAAGTTACTGCAGTTGTCAATTAATTCAATAATAGAGTGTTTGGTTTGTGGATTGAATTGGTCCATCATCATCTCACTCTCTAGTATTTTGTTTGGTTTGTGGAATACAATGAGCTCATCCATCACCACCCTATCCATCACAAGTACTAGTACAAGGAATGGGACCATTCCACTAAATTTGAGGAATGGACTCATGATGCATCACTTCATGTCCACCTAGAATGAGTTGATTTCTCAAACCAAACACACCTAAGAGTTTTCAGTTCAGTGGATATGGGGATCACAAGTTCACAACAGCGTGTTTACATTGGGGACAATTATTAGGAACTGAAAATGTTGTGCATTCTGCAGGATACTGAATAATCAACATCCCATCATGGCATCATGTACATTTCATACCCAGAGTCGAAATCGCTACAATCAAATTGCGACCAGGATTTCCGCAACTGCAGTTCCAGTATTACCACACAAAATCTAAGAGAGAGGGGCGAGGAAAGAGAGCGGCGGTAGGCAACGGACCGATCTGGAGGACGGTGGCGAAGATGGCGGCAGCACCACCGGCCCAGGCGCTGAGCGCGCCGGCGAGGAGGAGCGCAGCGCCGAATCCGGCCCCCGCTGCCAGAGGCGACGCTACCGCGCTTCACGTAGCCGGCGACGCCGCCGGCTAGGAGCAGCAGGCCGTAGGGGATCGTGACATAGAAGTCCTCCATGCCGATCGATGCGTGGGCCGCACTCTCCTCTGCTTTCCCCTGGTGCTCTCAGTTGGGCGGGCGCTTTCTTCCGGTGGATTCGGCTGGTCGCCGGGGACTAACTGAGGCCGACGGCGGAGTGGCAACCTGTATCGGCTCTTGACTCTTCTGAGTAACCTTGGGCTGTCTCCGCATCATGGGCCTTCACCATCTGCCCACTTGATGGGCCTGGCCATTGAAGGTCGATCTAAACGTCATCCGGATAGCAATTAGCAATCTCAAGCCACTACAAGTAAGATGCGAGCGCATTTTAGCTTTGTTTTTCTTAAAAAAAAAAATAGCAAGAATCAGATCGACAAGTAGAGGTTTGATGGATGCAATTCACCCTCCTGCTCAGATACAATTGGCCTTCTTCACAAACATAGTGCATTCACCCTCCTACTGTTTGTTGAGATTCCTCTTAGAAAATGCTTCTCAAGTATTGCATTACATTAACATAAGACTACCACACGAGTTTTGATTGCAAAAGAAAAAAACCTTCGTCCTGTACTTTTTTTATCTGGTATGGTTTTTCTTTCAGCATTTTAGAACAATGACTCAATTTTCACTTTCTTAAAAAAATCCTAGCATCCTCAGAAATTGCTGTTTATGCGTAAGGGACATGTTTTAGATCATTACCCTCCACTCGATAACCCAAAATGGTCTACTGCTTGAACTGGTTACTGTCATAGCGCTCAACTCAGGATCATACAATGGATCTATTTGCACTGCTAGGGCATTAGTATTTAGAATATTTTTTTTAACACTAATTACCGTAGCCTTGGACAGTTTAACACTCAGAAAGTTGCAAACATTTGCATCATTGTCTTGGCTACAGTAGTAAAAAAAACCAAAAAGGATGTGGCTATTTGACCAATGTGACATCCGTGGCCCTATCATTAGCAATTTGGTGAAAATAATGGATGCCTATTTTGCAATATGAAAGAGCAAGATGCAACTTATGCTCCTTAACTCCATGCAAATCTCAGGTACCACATTATCATGCTGATTTAACAATAAAATACAAAACAAAAAAAGAGAGCATTTTAATTAAACACTTATTCCAGTTTCTATTTAGTAAAAATGTTAATACGGTCTGCAAATTGAATATTAAAATGTCTATGGTTTATGTCAGTTTTAAATCTTCGTTTGTATGAGTGCCTTGTAGACCAATGATTTCATGCTAATATAAGATACTGCATACAAAAGGAACATATTTTTTCAGTGGACAAGGTTACTCTGAATACGCTACAGTCAAACTCAAATGGATACAGCATCTTTTGGTCTCAAATTTAACAAAGAGATAAAAAAAAAAAAAAAAAAAAGGTGATCTGGCCACATCCAGAATGATAATACAATTTTCATCATCACAGAATTATCGCTGATACAATATGGCTTGGTGCCTTGCCTGTTCTCGATGTTTCTAGATGCAGTTAGGCCTTCGGCTCCCATCTTTACTGACACTCTTCAGAGGGGATCATGGATAATGTATGATCCCATTGGCCGACAGCACCTCTCCCTAAATCATCATATCTGCATAAGCTCCACCTCAAAGAGAAATCTGAGCATTATATACACAAACGTATCTAAGATAGTATATCTGTGAATCAGAAGGAGCATTACAACACTGCAGACAAGAAAGCTCCCATGGTATGGTCATTTTGATAAAACTCGTAATGCAGATCATGATAACCCCACATTACACAAAATAAAGGGCTTCTCTCAGTCACAAAATAAAGGGCTTCTCTCAGTCACTGGTGAGATGCCAGGAAACTTTTATAACCAAAAAGAAATCTAAAATGCATTTACTCTGATTCAAAAGATACCTATCACTAGCATGGTTCTACACACATCACCCTATCAGCTTGTAAGCTACTCCCTCCATTCCAAACTGTAAGACATTTTTGCTTTTCTACATATATAGCCTTTGCTATGCAATTAGATATGCATTGTCGCTTCTCAAAACAGAAAAAAGAAAAAGAAAAAAAAAGATAGGTATACGCTGTCTAGATGCATAGCATAGCAAAAGAAATATATCTATAACAGCCAAAACGTCTTACAATTTGGAACGGACATAGTATAAAAGAAAATTCACATTAGCATCAGAGATTCCCCTAGACATAGTCATCATGCCATTGTGCCCCCATGAACCAGGAGCACAGCAGATGCAATTGTCTTTGCTTTTCATCATCTGCCAATTTTGCTCATACCTCATGTTTGTAACTCAAATATGTCTATAAATTATAAAAGCCAAAACATCTCACAATTTGGAACAGACGGTCTATATAAGAAAATTCACAGTAGCATCAGAGATTCCCCTAGACAAAGTCATCATGTCATTGTGCCCCATGAATCAGAAGCACATCAGATGCAATTGTCTTTACTTCTCATCATCTGCCAATTTGCCCATAGGGTAAAATCCATGTTTTAACTCAAATATCAGTCAAGCAGCACAGGCTGCATTGCAGTGCTTTGTAACAGGAACAAGTTTTTCTGTAGTGATAAAGAACTCGTTAAACAAGTCAACAGAATTTAGGTAGGGCATTCTTCCAATCTGGGATAGCCTTCATAACTTTTGCATCTACAGACGCATTTCCCGGAGCCTGCTCGGCCAGCTAAATGGTGGACAAGGAGCATAGGAAAAAGTCTACAAAACTTTAGCCATCTAAACAAGGCCACTTGTGTGTGTGCGTGCGGCTCACATGATCCACCACGGCGGTCAAGCAGGCTTCGACGGGAAGCGCATTAAGATCTCCGTTCTTTGTGCAAACAATGCTAATCATCAGGCTGACAGCTTAGAATAGCCCCCGTAAAAAAAAAATAAGCAGAAACCACAACATATTTAAAGGAATTAATCATGCATTTCTACCAGCTCATAGATCCAAGAAACAGGCCCTAACAAATAATCGAGAACCTATTACAAAACAAAGTATTTGCTTTTTTTGTAATGAAGAAGCAGGGGAAACCTTTTCTCTAAAAAAAAAATAAGAAAACAAAGTAATTACGAATGCGTGCCACCTCATGGAAATCGAAAAAAGAAACAAAACTAGAGGCACAAGTATGTCAAGGGGCACAAACAATCTGAGGTTGTCAACGGAGTTTCTTGCGTCCCCGGCCGAATCAGCAGCACCCCAGACTTACTTTTCATGCTCCTTGCCATTCGCCTATTGCTGTGCTACATACATGAAGCGCCGCCGGCTGCGCCTGCAACTACCGGCGGCGCTCATCTAGCCGTCTCCGTGTCGAACGATTAGCGGCGCTAAAGCGAGGATGACGGCCGTCTCCAAACCCTAGACTATGCTGGACTCACTTGCGGGATCTTAATGCACTGGGCTGCTGCAGTGCAGCTGGTTGGGCCGCAGCCCAAAGAGCCAAAAAGGCTGAAGCGAGCAGGCCCCAGAATATATTTTATTTTAGGGCAAAATTTACCATGTTAAGGATTTTGCAACCCATATTTTTGCTAGTATTTGATTGGCTGCAAAAAATTATTAATTTCTTTTTTTTTTGAGAATTACACAGTACAACGCAGACGCTCACAACACGCACGCACACTCACCCCTATGAACACATGCACGCAAACACTACCCCTACGAGCACCTTCGGGCGGGCGGCCGGCAGATCTGGAGATTCCGAAGTCACCATGGCGCGCCTCGTCGTCGACGGAACGCCGCTTAACGCCGGGTAAATCCTGGGAAAATCCCAAAAAAAGGTGCGGCAACGGATTTGAACTCGATGGGTGGCGTCACCTGGGCCGTCTTTACCATTGGACTACAAGCCAATCGCATTAATTTCTTATACTTAGCTAGCTAAATCTTTGATAATTTTTTTATCCGACTTCATGTTTGCCAAAACCTTAATATCCGCAATCAGGCCATAGTTAATGTTAAGTTATTATTTAACTATAAGATATGTTTCTGTCAAAAAAAAAAAAAAAGATATGTAAAGTTAACATATTCTACCTTTTTGTGGTAATCATGCAACTATGCAAGGCAAGGTATCACCGAGACTGCCGGTCTCTGCCGCGGTGCCGCCGTCCGGCCTGTTGAATTCTTGATCCGTCTGCCTGTTTGGGTGCGATCGGGTCATTTCGACGCTGGTGCCGACCGATTCTTTGAGTTAAAAATACACTTTGAGCCCTGTCTGTTGACCTCCTTTATGGAGAGAGCTTAAGGCCGAAGGAAGGCACACATGACAGTATTGCACACGTAGCTGATGACGTAGGTTAATGTGGCGTAGGAGCAGGGGTGTGTTTAGATCCTAAATTTCTCCCAAATTCCACTATGCAAAAAAAGATTCCCCATCACATTAAAATCTTGGAAACATGTATTGAGTACGAAAAGTAGTTAAAAAATAAACTAATTACACAGTTTAGGTGTACATTGCGATCGATTCTTTTGGCTGGTTACGTATTAGGATAATATTTACCACTAACAAACGAAAACGTCTTCACGATTATGCGATGTGACATCACATGTCCCCATCCGTCCAAAATTTTGCTCAAACTTTTGGGATCTAAACACACCCCTAGGCTCTTATTTGCTTTGCTTTGGCGTGTGTCGTACAACCAACACGTAGCTGTTGTCCTCCTTTCTAGTTCATCACTCAAGTCGATCTACATCTTTTACCCCCACATGCGAAGTCACCACCCACTGATGAGCCTAGAATCTCTATCACCTTCCTCTTACCCCCGCTCTACCATTCGAGACACCGTCCGGCCACTCACGTAGCAAACTAACCACAAACATAACAGTATAGTAACAGTAAATTATATCGCCGTACACAATACTAATAATAGGATAGGATCAATTATCACTGATGAGTGGAGTGCGGTGCATGTGCAGTGTGCACGGCCGTCCAGAGTTCAGTGCTGTATTTTTCTTTTCATCACGGCCTCACAGTCACCAGCAACAAACAGGCCAACAGCTTGGGCAGAGCCGCAGCAGAGAGAAGACTGGGAGTCAATAAACGGAACGTGACAAGTCATCATCTCACTCTCCGGGGCCTTTCCCGGAAACTCGCTTGAACATGCAGTGCATCGGACCTTCACCTTTTATGGCCCTACCACAAGCCTACAAGAACATCCACCTGCCAGAGACAGAGAGTGCGGTCACAGTCACACACGGCACTCTGCGATCTCATCACTAGCGCGCCTGGCCTCCACTACAGTCAGAGGAGAGGAGAAGCACGCTGCACGCAGCGCACCGACTTCAGCGCAAGCAGCCATGGAGCACCTGCCGCTGACCTCGCCGGCCGCCGCCGCTGCGTCGCTGCTCCCCTCGCAGCCGCAGGGCGGCGGGGCGAGGGTGCTCGACTCGTACAAGACGGCGCTGGCCACGGCTGCCTCGGCCGCGGCGTACGCCGTGATGGCTCGGAGCATGGCGCCGGAGCTGCTGCCCGAGGAGCTGCGCGCCGCGGCGCGGTGGTGCGCGGCGTTTGCGCGCGCACGGTTCGGCCGCGGCGACAGGGAGCGCCACACCATCGTCATCCGCCACCCGTACTCGGACGCGGGCTACAGCGAGAACCACCTCTTCGACGCGGCGCGCGCGTACCTGGCCACCCGGATCGACCCGCGCGCCATGCGCCGGCTCTGCCTCGCGCGCTGCCGCACCAAGGAGCCCGACGGCAGCGGACGGTGGAACACGATGCTGTGCATGGAGCCAGGGGATCCACCGTCGACGTCTTCGACGACGTCGAGTTCACCTGGACGTGCGTCGAGACCGGCGGCGATGACAAGCAGAAGAAGGGAAAGGGCGGCGGCGGCGGCGGTGGAAACCCGCGCGAGTCCCTGGAGCTCAGCTTCGACGCCGAGCACACCGACACGGCGTTGGAGCGGTACGTTCCCTTCGTCATGGCCACGGCGGAGCAGATGCAGCTGCGGGACCGCGCGCTTAGGATCTTCATGAACGAGGGCCGCTCGTGGCACGGCATCAACCACCACCACCCGGCAACGTTCGCCACGCTCGCCATGGACCCGGCGCTCAAGCTGGCCGTCGTCGACGACCTCAACAGGTTCCTCAAGCGCAGGGACTACTACCGCCGCATCGGCAAGGCGTGGAAGCGCGGGTACCTTCTCTACGGCCCGCCCGGCACCGGCAAGTCCAGCCTCGTGGCCGCCATGGCCAACTACCTCCGCTTCAACCTCTACGACCTCGACCTCTCCGAGGTGCGCCTCAACTCGGACCTGCAGAAGCTGCTCATCCACATGCCCAACAAGTCGATGCTCGTCATCGAGGACATCGACTGCTGCTTCGACGACGCTGCCGCGTCAGGAAAGCCGCCAAGCCGCCGGAGCCGGCTGGGTACCTGGACATGGACCCCGACTACACATCGGATTCCTCGGACGAAAACTGGGGAGCCGCTCCCACGAAGCCCAAGGCCAAGGGCATCACTCTCTCCGGGCTGCTCAACTTCATCGACGGGCTGTGGTCCACGTGCGGCGAGGAGCGCATCATCGTCTTCACCACCAACTACAAGGACCGCCTGGACCCGGCGCTGCTGCGGCCGGGCCGCATGGACATGCACGTCTACATGGGCTACTGCGGCTGGGAGGCGTTCAAGACGCTGGCCAGAAACTACTTCCTCGTCGACGACCACGAGATGTTCGCGGAGATACACGAGCTGCTCTCGGCCGTGGAGGTGACGCCGGCCGAGGTCTCGGAGATGCTGCTGCGGAGCGAGGATGTTGACCTGGCTCTCCGGATTCTTGCAGAGTTCCTCCGGGAGAAGAGACGCAGGACGAGGAAAGAAACAGAGGACAAGAAGAACGCGGCAGAGGATGACGACGAGGTTGCAGAAAAAGAAAGCTAGTAGTATGTAGCGTAGTAATGTGTTCTTCAGGGTTCCTCCAGGGATCATTTTTATTTCTGGAATCGAAATAGATCACGAGAATAAATGGCTAGGCCAAAGGAACAAGTAGGAAAGCTTATGATCCTATCCATTTCTGGAGTAGTCAATAGTGGTCTCCGATTCCCGGTTGCTGCATGTTTTTGTCAGTCTTAACTTCTTCAGTAATCCAATTTCTTCATCCTTCAAAAAAAAGTTTGGCCAAAGCTGACCACGTACACATCATGTAGGAGTGCTACATATCAAATTTCAGAGATAAAATAAGCACATTCGTGACCAAATTGGCAGAGCTAGGCCAAATACAAGTCACTGCTATAGAAAATAGAGATAGTGATGGTGCGTGGGAGACACAAAATGTTTGCTACTCCTGAGTTTCTCTAACACAAAATGTTAATGGACTCGACATTTTCACACCCCAGTAACCTCCAGTCAAAAAAAAAACCTCAGTTACCCAATGGGCACAAGACTTCCCTGGAGAAGATCCTGTCAGTTCTGAACTCTAGTGACAAACCAGGCCTCTGTTATTTGAACTCTAGTGACTTTGGATTGGACAGATTTGTATCGAGAAGTACCAAAACAGTATCTGATATAAAGACTGAATGGAATCCAATACTACAAGTTCAGACATAGCAGGCGTCCAAGTTAGAGAGCAAGATATTCTTCAAAAAAAAAAAGTTGCAGAGCAAGATCACAGCAAAGCTGTCACTCTAACTTCTGAGCAACCCTAGAATCACTCACCAACACAGGTCTTATTATACCAATCAATACCATTCGGCCACTTACAGATAATTGCAGCCATCATCAATCAACTATAAAAAAATACATTACCAAAAGGCTAATTGCAGTCATCATCAATCAACTATAGAAAAATACCCAATATTACGAAAAAGTGAAATCATCATACCCTCAATCGGTCAATCCCGATTTAGAAATATTCCACGGCCACTGAAAAAGGCAATACATCTAAAGCTCATTTGTCAGTAACCTCCGTAGTCATTAGGATTAAACTATCTAAGTAGTCAAGATAATAATTTTAGAATCTATCACAAAAAATGCCTCTGTTTGAGGTTTGAAATATACCTTAGGTGGACCTTGGATTGGACCATAGAAACATGACAGATTTGTTTGAAAAAGTACCAAAATATCAGATGCCATGTTCAGACATATGGCAGAAACAGATTGGACTATTGGAGAGCAAGATCACAACAGAAGTGTCAGTAACTTCTAAGCAATGCTAGAGTTACTCACCAACAGAGATCCCAGTACATCTTATGTAATGGATGATGGGTATTAGGGATATTTGAGGGGGTTCAGAATTGTTTCTTCATAATTGATTGCTTCCTCAAACTCAATGCGGTACAAAGAATAAATAGGCTCACAGCCACTTGCAACCTAGAGCCTCTGTTGCATGCGTGGCTGAGATTGAAACTCTCCTAGAGGAGAGGAGTGGCTGACATTGAAACTCTCCTAGAGGCTAGGCTTGACTACTCTTACTGCATGTGCCTAAGATTAGAAACCTCCTAAATTGATCACCCCTCTACTGCATGCCTGGCACCCTCCCGGCGCCACACATGACACAGTGGCAGCCTGCTGGCTGCCCATGACATCTTACAGATGATTTTACTATAGTAATCAACAACTATTGAAAATACCCGTACAACCAGGATTATGGATTATGATAATAACAGTGTTTGGATCAATGAATTTGGTGATTGATTATGGTTTGGTTAAAGAGAGAAATTCCAATCCAATCATTCATAGTTCGGCGCAAGTTGGACAATTAGTCAGGGGCAAGGGGTATCCAAACAAGGCCCTAATCCCAATTGAGAAATCTTACATGGCCACTGAATAAGGCATTATATCAAAGCTCATTTGCCAATAACTTCCGCAGTCATTAGGATAAAAATACCAAAGTACTACCTCAGTTCCGATTTATAAGTCGTTCTGGCAACTGACAACACCAAGCCAAAACGACTTAAAAAAAGAAATGGAGGGAGTATTCAAGATAATAATCGATAACATCAGTACGTGGAAGTGCATAAATTCCGTACCTTTCATCAGGTATCAGATAGACCACTGGAAGGAGCACTTTCTAGACTGATTGGCCCAAAATCAGTTCCAAGTTTCTAAGTACCAGAGAACAAACGAACAATAGCACCAGATAATTTAATTTTCTAGACTGATTGGCCCAAAATCAGTTCCTAGTTTCTAAGTACCAGAGAACAACCGAACAATAATTATTTCTAAGTACCAGAGGACTACTACGGCATCACCATTCTGTCACTGATTACCTGCCGCTGCTTCTTGAGGCGACTGTACTGATCCCCCTCACACATTGCCTGCTTCTTCTCTCCGAGGAACTCTGCAAGCACCCGGAGAGCCACGTCGACATCCTCGCTCCTTAGCAACATCTCTGACACCTCAGCCGGTGTCACCTCCACACCTGAAAGCAGCTCCTGTATCTCTGGGAATAGCGGGTGGTCGTCGACGAGGAAGTAGTTCCGGGCCAGCGTCTTGAAGGCCTCCCAGCCGCAGTAGCCCATGTAGATGTGCATGTCCATGCGCCCGGGGCGCAGCAGCGCCCGGGTCCAGGCGGTCCTTTGTAGTTGGTGGTGAAGACGATGATGCGCTCCTCGCCACTGTTGGACCACAGCCCGTCGATGAAGTTGAGCAGACCGGACAGAGTTATGCCGGGCTGCGCAGCCGACCGGTTTCCCGTGTTTATTAGCAATTCAGTGTTTCTTTTTTTCGAAAATCTACAATACCACTCACGATTATATATATGAAGCTTACCTCCGAGCGAGTTGCCGATCGAAGGTGACTCTGATCAGATGAGTCATCTTCCTCCTTCCTTGACTTGGTGCTGAAGCAGCAGTCAATGTCCTCGATGACGAGTATGGACTTGTTGGGCATGCCGCTGAGCAGCCTCTGCAGTGCCATGTTGTAGCGCACCTGGGAGAGGTCCAGGTCGTAGAGGTTGAAGCGGAGGTAGTTGGCCACGGCGGCGACGAGGCTGGACTTGCCGGTGCCGGGCGGGCCGTAGAGCAGATACCCGCGCTTCCACGCCTTGCCGATGCGGCGGTAGTAGTCCCTGCGCTTGAGGAACCTGTCGAGGTCGGCAACGACGGACTGCTTGAGCGCCGGGTCCATGGCGAGCGTGTCGAACGTGGACGGGTGGTGGTGGGTGATGCCGTGCCACGACGTGCTCTCGTTCATGAAGATCTGGAGCGCGCGGTCCATCCGCCGCGCCTCCGCAACCGTCGCCGTGATGAACGGGACGTACCGCTCCAGCGCCATGTCCGTGTGCTCCGCGTCGAAGCTGAGCTCCAGCGACTGCGTCCCGGCGTTCCCGTACCCTTGGTTCCCGTGCTTGCTCTTGCTGCTCTGCGCCTCAACGGAGGCCCATCTGAACTCGACGCCCTCGAAGACGTCCGTCATCGAGTCACCGTCCTCCATGGAGAGGGTCTTCTTGCCCCCGCCGCCGCGGAGGCAGAGGCGGCGCATGGCGTGCGGGTCGATCCGGGTGGCGAGGTACTCCCGTACCTCGTCGTAGAGCCCCGCCGCCGCCGTCGTGTTGGTGCCCCCGGGTACGAGAAGCGCCTGATGACGAAGGTGCGGCGCTCCACGGGTAGGGGCTCGAGGCGCGCGCGGATGAGGACGCGGCCCAGCGCGCTGCCTCACGGAGGTCGTAGGGGAGGAGCTCCCGCGCCATGCCGCGCGCCAGCACGACGTAGGCGGTCACCGAGGCAGCCGTGCCCGCAGCCCTCTTGTACGCGTCCACGGCCTTCCCGTAGGACGGCAGCGTCATGGCCGGAGCCGCCTCCATCGACGCTGATGAAGATCTGGACGGCAGCGTCTGCGCTGTAGACGCCGGCGGTGCGGAAGGTTTTGAAGCCGGCGGCGTTACGAGGGTTGGGAGTAGTAGGGCCTCGTTTAGTTGGCTAAAGTTTCTAACTCTTTTTTCACTCTCTCCATCACATCACATTAAATACACCAAAAGATATATATTTGGAGTATAAAATGTAGGTAAAAAAAATAACTAATTATACAGTTTAGATGTACATTACGAGACGATTTTTTCGAGCCTAGTTACGCCGTGGTAGGATAATATTTATCACAAACAAACAAAACGTCTTCTGGTATCTTCGGGGAGTTCCGGGAGTTACTTTTTGCTAAAATTTCTAACATCTAAACGAGGCCTAGATTGGTAAGCTAGGTGTGCGGGCCTCGAGTCGGTTTTTATTTCCTCTTTTTCGTTCAAACCAACCAACCGCCTTATTTCACCCAAAAAAAAAAAAACCATGGCCTTCAATAATCAATACCGTCAAAATAAATATCTTATTTCTCGATAAATATTTTTTGGTACATTTTACTAGCGTTAATTAATACTCCCTCCGTTTCAAATTATAGTTCACTTTGGCTTTTTTCATACATTGATTTTGCATTGCACCTAGTTATACACTATGTCTAGATACATAATAAAATCAATGTATCTAGAAAAAGCCAAAAGTGAACTACAAATTTGAAACGGAGGATGTAGTATTGTAGAATGTGTATTATGACATATATTCCACTCTAAATCCAATTATAGTTATAGCACAGAATAATATTTTAACTTTATTTGGTAAAAGATAAAAACAATTTAGCAAGTGAGATATGCAATTATTTTTTTTTATCGTCAGAATAGACATGGTAAAATTACATTTTTAGAATTAATTTGATGTTTATACATTCTCTAGTGCTGCTCGTTTGATTTGAATTGAAACTAGGAATGGCAATGTTGCCGATTACCAAATTAGGAATTTTAGATACAACATTATTAGAAGGACAAAATTATTGTGAGACAACTATTAAATCAAAATAGATTATTAAAACAACCCTCTTATGACCTAAAATTTTGGAGTACGAAACAACTATTCTAGCATTATATGATTGGTCGTTACGATGCAACTCATGATCGTATTTTTACTTCATGCATAAATTAAGGAATTGTGATTTACCATGAGGCGACTTAAAAGGACAATCATTGTACATATAGTATATTAAGTCGTCTTAAATTATACACTACATTATACTAATTATAAAACCACGCTAATGTATTCGCCCTTAGGAGGTAATAGGTAACATATTTATAAAGAGTGATAAATCAGCAAATTTTATAAAGAGTGATAAATCAGCAAAGTTTTAGATATAAAGATCTTTCTTTTGCTCTGTTGCTCTAATTCATGCATGTACGACGGATTGAAATATCTTTATTTTACAAATTTGCATATGGCATAATTTAGTTAACATCAACGAAATAAATGCCGCAGCTATAGGTGACCATTTAAGTATTTATAAAATCTGTACATGCCCAACATACGTACTTGTACTTGTCCAACGTAAATGGAATTTTACGTGTCCACTTCACACGCTAATAGCTATACGTCCTTTATGAGAAAGCCATCAACTGTGTAACATAGTTAGGATATGTCATGACTAAAAAAATAGGGCCCCGGAAGGACAGGCCCGCCCGGTGCCTGAGGGGCACCAGCGCCGCGTCACCTGGGCGGCGTCTTGCGCCGCCGCCTCCTCCTCCTTCCTTCCGCGGATTCTTCGCAATTAATTCAACAATAAAGGAGGAAAATTATCTAGGATTATCTTAGGCTTTTTGGTGTGCAAGGGGATATTCCATCTATAAGGAATACTCTTATTAGGAAAATAAATAGGATATGCTTGTAAAAGGTATTTCAATCTATAAGGAAACCTTTCGGAGAGATTGTTTGCGATACAAATCCCACTAGCCGAGTTATAAAAGTAAGGGGTCTATAAATCTTTCGGGGCAAGAAGCAAATAAAGAAAATTTATCCCAATCTCTCTCCCCTGCCTCCCCACGCGCGCCCCCTCCTCTCCTCCATCGTCGCCGCCGCCCCATTGTCGGCCGTCGCGCCGCCGCCCCGGCCGGCGCCGCCGCCGCCGCCGGCCGCCACCGCCTCCACCTCCTTCCTCCCTACCTCTACGACCAGGCAATCACGTGTCACTTCCGGCCCAATCTAGCCGGGTTCGACAGGATATCTGTATATACTCGACTACTTATGTAACTTGTTAACATGCAACATTTTTATTTAGATAAGTGATCAAAGTTAGCATGCAACATATTTTAGATGGCTTTTTTCAATTAACGTGTTAATTAGCTATTGATTTTCATGTGTAACATGACCAGTCTAAAAATTTTGACATGAGTATCATAAAAAAAAGATTGTCCACTCTTAATACAAAAATATCATCAGGCTTTATACTAGCCTAAATAAATCAATGACATGTTGAAATGGTATTGTTCACTTTTTCTTGATTACCTAGCAGGGATAGATACAATTAGAAATTGTATGAGGTTTTAGTATTGAGAGTGCCCTAATTGCTTTAGTTTTTTTTTCATCAAATGCATCGATCGGTGGTGGCTGCGGGTCTTCGGGGAGATTGGTGGTTTTGACCGGATTCGGCTTCATCACGACGGAGGATGCTATCGCCGGCTCCACCATCGTCGTCTCAACTTTGGATAGTGATCCCGACGGATGGGCGTTCAACGACTTCTTCGCTTTTGCCGGATCGGCGTCTTCTGCGATCCCACCTCAACGACGGGGGTTTCCTCCCGACTTTTGGTGCTTCCGAGGTTTGGTGGCGGCGGCTGGTGGCATCGGTCTTCGACGGCGGCGGTTGCGGTAGTTTCCGATTACGGAAGGGTCTAAGGACCAGTTTGTAATTTTCTTATTTTTGGGGTCCTTGTAGATTATAGGCGGGGTAGGCGTCATACGTATCCTTATACGGTGTACTTGTATTGCTTTTCCCTTAATTAATACAGGTTTGCTTTATCAAAAAAAAAAAATCTTGCATTATTAAAACTAGCATATTTTAGAAGCTCTAACCTAAAAAGTTAGGTACGGTTTCCATACAAACCTAAAAGTTGCCATGCGAGACTACTCCCTCTGTCCCATGGAGTTTGACGTTTTTGACTTTTGAACTTCATCTTTGACCATCCGTCTTATTTAAAATATTTATGCAAATCATAAAATAAAATAATCAATATTCAAGTATCTTTATTGATAAAATAAGTCGTAATAAAATAAATTATATTTGTTCAAAAATTTGAATAAGACGAAGCATCGAAAAAGATGGCACGGAATCCCGGGGTGACAAGCTCGAGTGGGACGGAGGGAGTATCTACAAAGTTCCCATGCAAACCTAAAAGTTGCTATAGTTTCCCATCAAATCAAATGTCTTAACGCGTATATAGAGTACTAAACGTAGGTAAATAAAATAACTAATTGTATGCAGTTTGACTGAAAAATACGAGACAAATCTTTTGATGCTAATTAGTCTATGTTTGGACAATAATTACCAAATACAAACGAAAAATCTACAGAAATTTCAACCCAAAAATATTTCACCAACTAAAAGTCTGCCAATACTTCCGGTAGTAAAGAGCCTGATTGGTTGACAACCAAAATTTACCAAACCATTGCTTTGGCAAGCCAAAAGTTGGGCTAAAAAGTTGTGAAAGATTTGGCAAGCCAAATGTGAGTAGTTGGCAAATTTTGGTTGACAACCAAATACTATCCAAAATCATGGCTTTTCAAATTCTTGGCATGGCAAATTTTGATAGCCCAACCAATCGAACCAAAATCTTTGAATCCATTAGCTTTCACACTTCACAGTCACAGCCTGACACACGCCAACTCTTGCCGTGTGACAGGATGCGGCTGTCTCGACGACTGAAGGATCGTGCGTGCCAGCGCCGGCCGCTGCAATGCGTCACGCGTTCGTGCTCGAGTTCCAACACATGTTGACACAGGAACAGAACGCGTAGCACAAAAGCACGCGAGACGGCACGGAGCAACACATGCAGGTGAGCTTGCGTGCTGCCATTGCCCATTGGCAGGCGGCCGGGCGCTGCTGCTTCTGCCTGCTACTGCTGAGACAGCCAGCAGGGCTGCTAGCCTGAACGGAATCATCGCGCTCTCTCTCTCTCCGGCCTGCTCGGATCGGCTCGGTCCGCGTGTGCTCTTGTCCGTAGCGGGATATGGCCAGTACTCCGAGGAAAATCAAAATAAGGTTTCAAGTTCAGCTCCGTATCTCCGATGCGTGATGAGTGTGTGTTGTACTGTATAATTTAAAAAAACAAATCTCCTACAAACGATAACTGCACCAAAAGAGGGCCAGAGAGAGTGGCCACGTCGCGGCCCTGCATCGGCCGTCCGATCGGCCGGCTGGACGGTCCAGATCGGGCGTCCCAGCCATTTTGCAAAAGAGCCCTCATAATCTGAAAAATATAACCCGCCGTCCATTCACCTGTCTCAGTTTTTCTTGCGATAAAGCCCTCGATGTTTTACAAAATAGGACCACACGTCCAGGCCACTCTATGGGCCGGCCTGCTACCACGTTGCGTTGTGCGCGGGCTGAACTGGGCCAAATTCGGCCCAAATTGCCTTCTCCCTTTTGTATCTTTTATTAAATCCCATGACATCTGATTTTGTTTATTTCATACAAAGAAAAATAGAACTCCTAAAATCATGAAACTTTTTTTGTAGCCTCTACATACTTTACTCTATGTAGAAAAAATATGAAACTTGGAAAATAAAGAAATTTGTAATGATTTAAAATAACCTCTTTTAATTTATAAATGAACTTCCATGATTTCTACACGTTAGAATATTAATCCAAATATGATAAAAAAAATATTTTGTGGATGCTTTATGATGTTGAAAACCTTTACAACTTTTTTTTTTTTTTGGATAAATTTCAAAATGTTTCACAAAATTTATTCCATGCTCAAATAATAATTTTGTGGTTAACATATACAATCATCCACAAATGATAATTTCCAAATAGCACAAATAAAACACTAATGCATTACATAAAGAACAATTTAGGGCCTCCTAGGTTTGTAACCAAATTTTGCTATGCCAACGATTTGGTAAGCCAAAGCTAGGTACAAAATTGTCATTGTTTTGACAAGCTAAATTTGAGAGATTGACAAGTTTTGGTAGCCTACCAAATGATATCAAAAACCATAGCTAGCCAAATCTTTGATTGGTCAAATTTAGGATGTTTACCAATCATGCTCTTAGCTATCATTATTCATACTCATGTACAAAGAAAAAAAAAACTAACAATGGCCACCCTGGCGGCAAAGCCGCAAGACTTTTCTAGTGAAAAATGAAAACAAAAACAATTATGATAAAAAAGAGGAGGCGAGGCAATGGGAACATGCCCGGGAGCCGGGGAACCGGTGTGGGGAGCACGCCAGGTCCGGGAGTTTGGGCTCAGTGATAATCACTCCCCAGGGGAATATATCATCTTGTGTGTGTGTGTGTGTGTGTATATATATATATATATATATATATATATATATATATATATATATATATATATATATATATATATATATATACTTCGAGCGAATCGCGAAAGCAACAATAATGTTTTACAGACTCTGGGAGGGGTCAACCAAATATTTGATTGACCTGGGTCCCAATTCATACTCAACCTATCAATTTAGGTGTGTGCTACTGTATTACATGAACGTGAAATATTCGGATGCTATCACAGGTAGAGATCACATATACCACTTATTAATCACGTACTCCCTCCGTCCCTTTATGTGTGTGTCGTCCGGAAAGCGTGTACGTAAAGGAAACAGCGATTTTACAGAAAAACATTTAGGGACACGAGGAAGATACCACTTAATGCTCCTTCTGGTGCCGTCTTGGCACGCCTCCTTCGATAAGGCACCGTCAATCTCGAGTGATTCTAGAAATTCCAAAAGTCTCCGCTGCCTTCAGAGCAAACTTGCAAGCCATTGTTTCAGCCATCAGAGCATCGCGTACAGGGCTTACTTGTACATTTGCTGCACCTGCCATCACCGTGACACCACTTCTATTTCGGATAACGAAACCACAAGATCGGAAGACGTTTCCTTTCTGAAAGCACCATCGCATCAGTCCCGATCCCTCCCGTGAACGCACTCCCCAACCCGCGCGCGGCGCAGGCGGCGAAGCCCGGAGCTCGCGCCCGCCCGGAAGCCGAGCCCGCCACCTCCCCGGACGGCCTCGAGGACTACGACCTCCCTCATCCCTATCGACCTCTCCCCTGTACGACCTCCGAATCTCCGACCACAAGGTGCGCTGCTCACAACCCTACCACGCTGCCTCTCCATGCCTCGGATCCATGTCTCCGCTCACACCCATCCCAGTTAGATCGGTTCAGTCGCGCTGGATCTAGGCCGGCTCGTCGGTCGGATCGGGACTGATGCGATTAGAGAGTTCCTGTGTGTGACAGTCGAGATTTTGACATCTAGGTTGTTTTGCGGATGAGCTTCCCCATTGGAATCCTTGATTAGCGTTACACAGTCACATGGTTGCAGTTCTAGAGTTTTTATGGGAACGAAGAATTGCTAACTGCAGGGGCATTCAGTAGGCATGCATGTGAGGTTTTTGTTGAAATATCCAGATAAATGTGCTTGCAGCTTTTACCATTTGTTTCGATCCATTTACTTGAATGGAGTCCTTGGTTATTTGCCATTTGGTTACAACTGACATGAGTGGCAGTAGTTTACTAAACTGAGGATCAATCTAACTTAAGCTAATTGGTTATTTGTATTCAGATCTGATCTGATTAAATTTGTGTATATGTATTGTGCCTACTAAATTCGACATTCGACCACTTTCAAAGATTAATTTTTTGATTGATGCTAGCGATCAACTTTTAAAATTATCTCTTGTTGTGGGTGTGTTATATGTTGGGGACCCCATCATTATCTGGTTTAATTGTACAACTTAGGAGTTTGCCATATACGTTTAAAAAGTTATTTGTAGCACTTGGTGGCATTCTTGTAAATACAACCTCTATTAGGCCCATTTGTAAGCTTATAGGGCCATTTTTGTAAATACCAACACCACCAAGGGTAATAAAGAGAACAAACCCTCTCATCTTTCCTATAAAAGGGAGAGGGAGGAGAGAGGGGTTGGTGCGTTCCTTCTATCTCTGCTCTTTGCTCTTAGTGTCAACTACTCGTGTCATTTATGCTCGTCTCAACTATCGACATATTGATATTTATTATCAACATCTCTTAAGTAAATCTATTTCAGTTTTGACTATATTTGTACAAAATAAAATATTATGACACCAAATTAACATTATTATGTTTCATAATTGTAAAATGGAAACATGCACATACTCTGGATTAATATTGATTTGAACCGTAATAATTAACGATAAGAGTAGCATATAGTATTAGAGTATATTTTTTGTTTAGTCATTCCACGAATTTAAATCTTGGGTCCACACGGATGACAAAAAGCTTTGGGCTGTAGTACTGGGCCCCTGAGCCGCTGGCACACAGGTTGGCGAAGAGAAGAAATTCTTCATCGGCGACAAAGGTCAAGGTCAAACAAAACCAACGCCGGCCTCCACATTTCTTTGCTCCCACGTCGGCAATGGCGCCACCCCTGTACCACGGAGCCGCCGCCACCGCTGGTATCGGCGGCGGCGGCGCCGTCCCCACGGCCGGTGGAGTCCGTGCGTCCGCCCCATCCCGCCTCGGCTTCCTCGCCAAGCCGTCCTCCGCGCCGGGCCGCGATCTCGTTTGCCGCCCGAGCCTCGCCCGCGCAGGTCCGACGACCGCAGCGGCCAGGGGAGGCGGGTTGCGGCCGGAGGAGGAGGGGCCCGTGTGGGTAGAGCTGGAGCCCATCTCCACCGAGCAGCAGCTGGACCGGGTCCTCGTGGAGCGCAGCAGCTCGACATCCCCATCGTCCCCGCTTTCTGGTAACCCCCACTTTCTTGTACTTGGATTGGATTGTGTCTGTGGTGCGGCCGCGGTAACGTTTGGCTTGTAATTCCTTTCCTTCGACAGAGCGATCGATGGTGTTCGTCAGTTCGTGTGTGATTATAGGCTTAGAGGATTTTGTTTGTTGGAATATTAGGCGGTCATTTCTCGGAGTGCTAAATTTAGCACCTTGGGCGAGTGAAAAAGGGATAACGTTGTCCATTTGCTCGTAGGTTCACTTATTTCAGTGGCCTCATTTGGTATCATTGCAGTCGAGGAATGGATTTCATCGGCCTATCTTGAATGCACGCCGGTGGTCTTTTCCTGAATCTACCTCTTTGTCTGTTCCTGATTTCCATTTCTATCTGTTTGTTTCTATATTGGCAGTAGAACTGCTATTTATGGCTGAGGGAAAAAAATATAATTGTTAAACCAAACTCCATCTGTCTTTTCTTGAGTGCATGAGTTGCAGTCAATGGTTAGATTATGTTCTCCTGTAGTCTCTTTACCATATATAAATGAATAGCAGTGTCATTGTTCAATTTCATGTTCATATATATCTCTCTCAAAAGGAAAAAAAATAGAGAAACCCATATGCAATAGGATTCAAGGAACTAGTAAAAAAATGTAACAGGATGTGTTAGTTATCATTTCCATATCAATTTCGAACAATCAACTGTTGGTCCTTACACTACAACAAAGAATATGCTAACGATGTGGAACTGTATTTCGAGTAATTTCTATAGCTACGCTGTCAAAACTTTCCCCCTATTATCTGTCAGCTCATCCACAAATTCATACTGGTCTGTGTGTTATGAAGGATGGCGAGTTGGTGCAGAAAATGTATATATCTCAAGCCTAAGCTTGAGAAGTTGGCAGCAGAATACCATCCAAGGTTAGAGAGTTTTGTCCGCCTAGATTAACAGAACTACACCGACTGTTCTTTTTTTTTTTTTGACAAACTGATGATCTCTGTTACAACTTAATATGCAGAGTCCGTTTCTACTGTATCGATGTGAATTGTGTTCCACAAAAAGCTTGTGAACCGCGCTGGAGTAACAGTAAGTCTACCCTTGCACTGTATTCGTAAATATATATGAAAACATATTACACCCAATTATGCTTAACTTTATGTCATGTGTACATGTATCTCTTAATTTCTCCGGGGAGCTTCTAGAATTCCTTTCTTGTGCTTCTTTCCCTGTCGTGGTTTAAACTAGAAGCCTCTGCTTTATTGGCCCTGGAAAACTTTGTTGTCAGTTGCCGGCTTTGTGCAACTTGCACCTAAATGTTTCCTAGCCTTATCCATCAGCCTTGGTATTAGAGTACAATATCAAATATTCTCCAATGACGCATCTGGCCTCATTGTTAACTTGTCTGCAGCAACTACGTATATACACAAGTGACAAAGCAGATCCCTAGCATATTTCTTAAATTAACACACACGCTAATGCCTCCTTTTGTCCAACTTGTGCAACCTGTACCGCGGGGCTCGAGCAGAAGATGCCTTCTATACAGGTACAACTGAAGCTTGTTTCCTTGTTCATGGTTTGCGTCCTGCTACTATCTATCCTGAGGGACGGTCCTTTGTCCTACGCAGCTGTGGGCGACTCGGAAACAGGCGGAGGTGATTGGCGGTCACAAAACTTGGCTGGTGATCGATGATGTCCGTAGGATGATAGAGGAATGATCCAATGTTCTCTTAGCACAGTGATTGTGCGCAGATGATGCTAATTCAGTATTATTACCACTTGCTCATAGTCATAGATTGGGCCCATGTGTCGGTCAGTGGTCCGGTCCTTTTATCGACATATTAGGAATCATCCATGATCATAGGTTTTGAAGGAATCATCGGTTCGTCGTGCATAAACACTCTGGGTAGGATAGGACTCCCTGGTGGCGAAATCTGAAAAAATGAAGGAAGGAATTTGGCTCTCAGTTGCTGCATGCATTCCTGCGATGTCCTTGATGTATGCATGTGCATGTATACACTGAAACTTGCTGTATCAGCAATATAATTCAATGTACGGCAAGACTTAGTGCATATGTACTGACTGGCCTTGATATTAGCCACTGGACCTGGATGGTAGCAATGTGGTTCCTAATAGATTGATTACTCATTCATTCATCATCAGAATCGGAGCATAGTGAGTACTATCTTTTTTATTAGACTTTCCAAAATAACACAAGTCTTGTTTACAAACAGTATTAGCATGTAGTAGTAGCTTTGTTCTTGAATTATGATGAGACAAATAAATCGTAGTCTGCTGGGAAGTGGCGGCAGGTTCCCCTGTTTGCTTGGTCTGCTCCTGCGTATACTATTTATATATATATTATTATAGTACAGTATATACTTATAATATATATATACCATACATAATAAATACCAGAGATGTGGTGCCTGCCTTCCCGAGATTGATGAGAATATATGTACTACTATCTTTTCTCAACCACAAACAATATATGTGCAGTGAGTGCCTTTTCTTGCGCCGTGTTTTCTTAGCAACCTCCTCGCCACTTTCTTGTCGACGTCCAAAACCAAAAGGTCTCCAGTTGAAAAGGTTGGGAAATTGGAAGTGAATACCTGGACTGGACATATTTCCTTCAAACAACATGGTACTTGTGTTGGGCCAGTGTGCTATCTTTCCATGCCAGGAATTGGTAGCCCGTGAGGACTGTAAAAAACACTATGGTCGTGTTTTGGTTTATAAGACTAGGTGTGTTCTTGTTTCTTTAAATGTTTACTCTATCTGTTCTAGCCATCAAGATTCTCTTTTCTATACTATTTTCTCCCGCACTCTTCTTCCTTTAAATGTTGCTTCTATCCGTCCTAGTCATCGGTGAGCTTACTTTTAATTTTATCTAAATATATTTATGTGAGATCTTTTGTAATGATTTATTGAAACGAGTACAATCATGTAGATAGAATTTAATTTAACTTTTTACTTTATGAGTTATAACATTTTTCGACTCCTTTGAAATAGTGAGGTCCGCCACTGCATGCTGCCAACCCCCCCCCTCTCTCTCCTCACTCACTCCCGCGAGGGCATGGTGGGGCCACAATAGGATACCGGGCGTCGGGACAGAGGCAAAACAGCGGCAAATACCCCGGACGAAAGCTGCTCCCGTGTGCCACGTTCGCCGATACAGTCGGCACTCTTGTTCCTTTATTTTCTTTCTCTATACATCCTAGTCATCAAGATTCCCTCTTTTTTCAACACTTTTTCCCGTCCCATCTCTTATTTATATCTCTATATCACGACCATCAAGTAGGGCCCATCTGTAATTTTATCTAAATATATTCATGTGAGATTTAGTTTTGAAGTATTTATTGACACGAAATTCAATGTGTAATTAGAATTTAATTTAGTTTTTTAGTTTGTGAGTTATAATATTTTCTTAGTTACCTAAAACAATGGGGCCCGCGCTGTATGCATGCAACTCTCTTCTCTCTTTCTTGTTGAGTGCAAGCGCGCGTGTACAGGAGCACCGGCATCCCGGTTAATGGGCATGTTTGATTTCAGAGCTCTATAGGGCCTGGCCGGCGGGTTCCTTTTGGGCCAGCCCACAGCCAGGCTCAGGAGGACAAATGTCTTTGTTTAATTCAATTGTACCAAATGATACTGACCCTAGCGAGGAACGTGTTTGATTTTGCTCAGACCCAAAGGGTATGGCTACCTTGCACCCTAGGAACATGTAGCCTTACGCCCTTCCCTTTTTTCCGCTCTTTCCCGTGTGAATCATTTCATCGAAACTTGCAAGGTCGCCGAGATGGATTGCGCCGTTCTTTTGCCGAGGGAGACTGCTCGCGCCGCCGCCATGGGAACCTGCCGCGCACACCGCCAGAGGAGAGAGGGCCGGAAGGGAGAGAAGCGTGGCCCGACAACCCGGGTCGGCCATGGGGATCGGGTGGGCGGCCGCCGCGCCCGCGCCACCACGCGCCATCGCCCGCCGCCAGCGCTGCTGCAAGCTTCGTCGCCCGCCGTGAGGGGAAGAAGGGGGCCGCCGCTGTCGCGCCGCGAGACTCGGGCGCGACGGGGACGCGATGACGGCGGACCCGGAGAGTGTCGCGTCATGGCGGGGGGACCCCATACGACCCGTCGGCATCACCCGCGACACGGGCACCGTGATGGGGAGATCCCGCCTCGAGATCCCCGTTCCTCGGCGCTTTCCGTGGGCTCCGTCGCGAGCACCTTCGCCCGCGGTACTCCGTTGGGTTGTTGGGGCACGAGGAAGAGGGAAGAAAGGGGCGGTGAGAGAGGGAGCAGCCTGGGAGGTGAGGGGGGGGCACCCAGCGCCCACGCGCGCTCCGACCAAGCCCGGCTCTCTAGAAACACGGATGGTTTGCGTCGGACGGGAGCCATGAGAGAGAAGGTTTTTTGGTTCTCGGGAGCTTGGCTCGTCGGTGGGTCCGACAAATCAAGCGCGGCAACTTGCATCTGGAGAGCGCGAGCCACCTTCTTGAGCCCATATCAAACACGCCCAATATACCGAGCAAAGCCTTCCAGGAACATTTACCACGAACCGCTGCGGTGATTTTCCTCCCTCGTGGCGCCTCGTGGTTTCTACGGGAGACGTTTACAGTGACCAGTGCTAGTCTAATGCTACAACGTTTTTTTTCCCCCCTACAAATTCACCTGGAAGTGGGTACCGGATTCGATCCAGTAGAAGGGTGTAGATAGTCTAAATGGGCAAAGTTGTGTGGCCTAGATGTTCATCTAAGACGGTCTCCAACAATGACCACCCAAATTGGAGATCCGTTACACAAGTTAGGTCGTTACCGCGATAAATAGTGCCTCCTACGGCCCCACCACTCCAGGCGGCAGAGGTTTGGCTACGGCGTCGGGAGCACCTATCTTTGCGCTCCTCTCTTCTCCCACACAAAATCGGTGTTGTGTTTCCGTCTTCTCGTTGGAGAGTATTTTGGAGCGCAAAAAAGCACTGTGAAATCGACCGTTTTTTGGTTTGGGTTGGCGCTTTCGGTGCTCTGTTGGAGTCGATCTAAGGGGTTCGATTTTGGGTGTCCGGATCTGAGGGACCTGCCTTGCCAGAGTATCCCAGGCCCGGATTTGAACCTAGTGCCACACAAATTTCTTGTTTATTATATTATTCATCGCCGTTGTCCGTAAGTACCAAACACTAAAAACAATTAGGCACATCCTCACCAGAATTAGAAAATTCTTTGTACGAAGCAGTATCTGTTGAAAAAGTGGGAATGCAAGGCTAGATATATTTAAGTAGAAAAGAAAAAGAGATCATGATCAGACAGACATACCCTGCATGTTGGATCATCCTTTAGCAACAATTGAATCGGGTTCAGATTTTATAGCCTTCTTCAAACGGATGGAAAACAGGTACTCTCATTGTCCCAAATTGTAAATCATTCTGCCATTTTTTTTTTGCTATAGCTACTATTAAAAGGAAACTCGATGATATGAGTTAGTTGTTCCGCTCTGAACCTGAAAGTGTACACCATTTGCTATATGAGTGTTGTGTGTGGCATAATAACTTGGAACGTAGTTGCTGACATATTTGATCTGAGCCTGGGTTCAGAGTTTGCCTCTATAATTAACCAAATGGGGATTTGTAACAGAAAGATGGCTACAATGAATGTTCAGTTGTTATATGGATGATTTGGAAAGTAAGAAACACATTGTGCCTTCATTTGAAAAAAAAAGAATCACATCAGTGAGTTTGATGGTGCAAATCATTTCTTATACTCTGAAAGTTGCAGGTTTGCAGCAAATGCACGACAAACAAATCAAGAGTGGATCAATCGGCATCGCAGAAAATCATACTAGCTTACACTGCAACACAAAAGAATGGCTTCCTTTCCTAGCTACTCCTTCCGTTCCAAATTGTAATTTATTTTGGCTTTTTAGATACATTAATTTTGCTATAAACCTGGTTATACACTATGTCTAGATACATAATAAAAGAAAAATAGAAAAAAAATCTAGAAAAGCCAAAATAAACTACAATTTAAAAACGAAGGGAGTAACAGGCAAGGGTCGTAGAAAATCACGACTTACGCATCCAAACAAGCCCTACGTCCATGAGCCACAAGCACCCGACAAAAATGTAGACATATACGTATACACAGGCACAGAAGTGAGACATCAGTGAGTTTGATGGTGCAAATCGTTTCTTTACTCTGCAGTTAAAGGTTTGCAGCAAAATGCACGACGAAGAAATCAGGATTGGATCAATCGGCATCGCAGAAAATCATAGCTTACACTGCAACACACACAAAAAATGGCCTCCTTTCCTAGCTAGCAAGCTCGCTGGTTTCATGACGAGGACTCAGCGGTTGCGCTATTTCGTTCGGCTTTCGCCAATTGCCGGCTTCTTCTCTTCGAGGAACTTGGCCAGGCCCTGCAGCGCCGCGTCAGCGTCCTCGTTCCGCAACAGCATCTCGGACACCTCGGCCGGCGTCACCTCCACAGCAGAGAGCAGCTCCTGTATCTCCGGGAACAGCGGGTGTTCGTCGACGAGGAAGTAGTTGTGGGCGAGCGTCTTGAAAGCTTCCCAGCCGCAGTAGCCCATGTAGATGTGCATGTCCATCCGGCCTGGCCGGAGCAGCGCTGGGTCGAGGCGGTCCTTGTAGTTGGTGGTGAAGACGATGATGCGCTCCTCGCCGCTGGTCGACCACAGCCCGTCGATGAAGTTGAGCAGGCCGGACAGAGTTATCTTCTGCTGCGGCTGCGCAGCCGATGGAGTGGCCATGTTAGCAGGATCAGAAAACTCAGGGCACACCGCGGTAAATAAAGAATAAAAAAAAAAAACTCATGTTGCTGCAGCGTAGCGTACCATGTCGCCATAATAATGCGACTCCATCTCGTCGTCGTCAGAATAATACGAGTCGTCCTCGTCGCCGGACGAGTCATCCGACTCGACCTCGTCGCCGGCTCGATCTTTTTTCGCCGCCGGCCTGATCTTTTTGGTACCGGCCTTATGTTTTTTGCCATCTTCTCGCGAGGCGGCGCTGAAGCAGCAGTCGATGTCCTCGATGACGAGGATGGACTTGTTGCTCATCCTGCTGAGAATCCGCTGCAGGACCGTGTTGCCGCGTACCTCTGATAGATCGAGGTCGTAGAGGTTGAATCGGAGGTAGTTGGCCATGGCGGCGACGAGGCTGGACTTGCCAGTGCCAGGCGGGCCGTAGAGCAGGTACCCGCGTTTCCACGCCTTGCCGATCCGCCGGTAGTAGTCCCTCCGCTTCAGGAACCGATCGAGGTCGGCGATCACGGACTGCTTGAGCTCCGGGTCCATGGCGAGCGTGTCGAACGTGGCCGGGTGGTTGTGAATCATGCCAGTCCACCCCGCGCCCTCGTTCATGTAGATGAGGAGCGAGCGGTCCAGGCGCCGCGCCTCCTCAACCGTGTCCGTGATGAACGGGACGTACCAATCCAGCGCCATGTCCGTGTGCTCGGCGTCGAAGCTGAGCTCCAGCGCCGCTGCCCCGGATGACCGGCCTTCCCCGCGACGGACTCCCACGTGAACGCGACGCCCTCGAACATGTCGACCATGGAGTCGCCCTGCTCCATCGAGAGGACCTTGCTGGAACCGCCGCTGAGGCAAAGGCGGCGCATGGAGTGGGGGTCGATCCGCGTGGCGAGTACTGGCGCACCTCATCGTAGAGCCCGCCGCCGTCCTGCTTGATGACGAAGAGGTGCGGCGCTCGGCGGGGCGGGGCTCGAGACGGGCGCGGAGGAGCGACACGGCCCAAGTCGCCGCGGCGCGCAGGTCGTGGGGAGGAGCTCCGCGCCATGCCGCGCACCAGCACGGCATACGCGGTTGCAGTCGCTGCCGCTTCCACCGCCTTCCGGTACGCATCCACCGCCTTAGCGTAGGAGGGATCCGACGCCATCCCCTGCAGCCCTGCTCGAGATCAGAGGAGGGTTTGCAAGGCTGCAGCGGGGGAGCGCAAGGTTTTTTTTTCAGCGTTTATATAATGTGTTATATTATTAGGTCTTGCTGCTCATCTATCGACAGATTTGAGCCCAGTTCGTTTGTTCCGGAACGGGCCATTGATTCCGGGCCGGAAACTGTTTCTACTTCCTAGTCCTAGTATAATCCGTGAAGGAAATTCTAAAAAAAACAATAAATTTGTGAAGCGAAGTTTTTTTTTTTAAGATTACACAATACAACGCAGACGCTCAACACGCACGCATACTCGACCCCTATAAACACACGTACGCAAAGCTTAAGATTTGGCCGGGAAAGAATCTGAGATAACTAAAACGAGCCACAATTCTTGGAAATAATCTGTGAGATTTTTACCAAAACGTTGGAACATCAATGGCTCGAGATCTAGCCTGTCGTTTTATAAGGGCGCACCTTGTCTTGTATTCCTTCACAAATAAATAAGAGTCTTGTTCATTTAGAGAGGATTTGTTGACACTTAATTAGATCAAACACTCGATAAGGAGCTAGATCACTTGATGTATGGCCTAGCCAATTTTGGGATCGACCAGGTCCTAAGGGATCCCCTCACCTGGACTTCGTGCCTCTCGCGACGAGCGAGATACACAAGACACCTCGCTGGAAGCGTGATACACAGGACACGCTCGGCGAGGTATCTTGAGACTCGAAACCCCATACGCCCAGGAGGGACCCCGCAATGGCGTGAGGCGGCTATGGGTTGCTGTAGCCTGCTTGACCGCGCTCTACAACCGTCGTCGTTGATCCACCGTCCATGCAGCCAACGAAGAACGCGGAGAAGTAGAAGAGAGGAGAGGGTAAAAGAGATGTAGTTGGTTGATTTGTTGTGCTTTTGTGTCGATTCGATTAATGGGGAACTCAATCGATCTTGATCCTCTCATATATATATAGAGAGAGAGGGGGTGTGTGTGTGTGTGTGTGTTATCGAGTAAGAAACCACTTTGAACCTTATTTTCCGAGTTTTCCACTAGATTGGAACAATTGAATTCGCAATAAAAAGGATTGGTCCAAACAATACTCCCTCATAGTTGAAAACAAAGACGTTTTGGAAAAGTTTTAGGTCAAACATTGAGAACATAAATCATGAATAAATTTTAAGTCGTTGAGTTTAGAAATGTGGAGATCGTATCAATAGATTTGTCTTGAAAAATACTTTCATAAAAGTGTACACATATATTTTTTTAATAAATATTTTTATAGAAAAAAAAGAAGTCAAAGTAGCACTTTGGAGACCGTGTCGCTGTTCTAAAACATCTTTCTTTTCAAGTATGGAGGGAGTATCTTTTATTGGATCAGTCGAAAAGTCCTAACGCTTGTCGGAACTTATGGCGGTCGGACCTTCAAGCAACGTACCATCTTCCCAGGGGCATAAGTCCTTCATCCGGACTCTGAATTAGATGTTCCATGTATGTTTCTCAATCATCTCGGCGAGAGGAACACAAATTAATGTCCGTTTCAAGTTTTTCAACTTCACAAAATGGACAATTTTGGTTGTCAACGGGGTTGGAGTGTGGATGGGAATTTTGACTTACCATTTACCAACGGATTCGGACACCCAAGTGGGATCCATATATCATAGCCATCTTCTAACATCAGCTGCAGGGGAAAATGTACAAATATAGGACAAAAAGAAAAAGACTTAAGTATCAATGAAATTACAGATTTTGTACCTCCACAGCGAACACGTCAAGGCATCGTGTTCATTTTTCCCCGAATCCAAGCATTCTCGTTAATCCATTATAATATAACGGAAATACGTTATTCATAAATTTTATCACCAAGCAAAAGTTAAGTCCAGAACCATCTAAACTACCATTTGCTACCACGTCCATTAGGCACAAGCACCAGAAAATCCAAATATGAGAGACACACAACAGCATTAGCACTTAGCACAGTAGCAAGTTACACATAATAAGACAGGAGTTTGATGTTACAAAACAAAACAACACAGGGCAGGGGATCATCAAAGAGGCCTCATCATCAAAGACAGAGTAGCAAGTGATACAAATAAAATTGCTAGAGAACAATAAGGACAACAATTGCAGACTTGCAGGTTGCGCTTGCAGTAATGTGGAGCAAAGAAATCAGGAATGGATCATCAGGGTTGCAGAAATCAGAGCTTGCAACACAAAAATGGCTTCTTCTTCTTCCTCGGCACGGCTGCGCTAATTCCCTACGCCAATTGCTTGCTTCTTCTCTGTGAGGAACTTGGCGACACCCAGGAGCGCCGCACCGGCGT
Organism: Hyparrhenia diplandra; assembly: GCA_015847255.1. NCBI lineage: Eukaryota > Viridiplantae > Streptophyta > Magnoliopsida > Poales > Poaceae > Hyparrhenia > Hyparrhenia diplandra. The sequence goes on along the minus strand of JADLZK010007494.1, from coordinate 160,280 downwards.
CCTCGCTCCGCAGCAGCATCTCCGACACCTCGGCCGGCGTCACCTCCACCTGGGAGAGTAGCTCCTGTAACTCCGGGAACAGCGGGTGGTCGTCGATGAGGAAGTAGTTGTGGGCCAGCGTCTTGAACGCCTCCCAGCCGCAGTAGCCCATGTAGACGTGCATGTCCATGCGCCCCGGACGGAGCAGCGCCCGGTCGAGGCGGTCCTTGTAGTTGGTGGTGAAGACGATGATGCGCTCCTCGCCGCTGGTCGACCACAGCCCGTCGATGAAGTTGAGCAGGCCAGACAGAGTTATCTTGTGCTGCAGCCGATCGAGCTCCAATGTCAGCAGTTCAGGGTCAGAACTCAACGGCGGTGAAGAATAAAAACCATGTCTTGTTCAGAATAAAAACCATGTCTTGTTCCTGTGTTAGCGTACCTTGTCGGAGGGATCTGATGTGTGGTCGACAGAATCATCCGCCACGTCGTCGCCGGCCTGATCTTTGCCGTCATCCCGCATCATCGCGGCGCTGAAGCAGCAGTCGATGTCCTCGATGACGAGGATGGACCTGTTGTTCATGCGGCCGAGAAGCCGCTGCAGCATGGCGTTGCCACACACCTCGGAGAGGTCGAGGTCGTAGAGGTTGAAGTGGAGGTAGTTGGCCATGGCGGCGACGAGGCTGGACTTGCCAGTGCCAGGCGGGCCGTAGGGCAGGTAGCCGCGCTTCCACGCCTTGCCGATCCGCCGGTAGTAGTCCCTCCGCTTGAGGAACCGGTCGAGGTCGGCGATGACGGACTGCTTGAGCTCCGGGTTCATGGCGAGCGTGTCGAACGTGGCCGGGTGGTTGTGGGTCATGACGCCCCACGCCGAGCCCTCGTTCATGTAGATGAGGAGCGAGCGGTCCTGGAGCCGGGCCTCCTCCACCGACGCCGTGATGAACGGGACATACCTGTTCAGCGCCATGTCCGTGTGCTCGGCGTCGAAGCTGAGCTCCAGCGACTCCCCCACCGCCCCGCGCCGGCCTTCCCCGCGACGGACGCCCACGTGAACGCGACGCCCTCGAAGGTGTCTGTCATGGAGTCGCCGGGCTCCATGGAGAGGAGCTTCTTCGAACCGCGGACGCCGCCGCTGAGGCAGAGGCGGCGCATGGAGTGAGGGTCGATCCTGGTGGCGAGGTACTGGCGCACGTCGACGTAGAGCCCCGCGTCGACGTCGCAGGGGTGGTGGTGTTGCGACTCCTGCTCGCGCTTGATGACGAGGGTGCGGCGCTCGGCGGGGCGGGGCTCGAGGCGGGCGCGGAGGAGGGACGCGGCCCAGCTCGCCGCCGCGCGCAGGTCTTGGGGAGGAGCTCACGCGCCATGCCGCGAGCCAGCACGGCGTACGCGGTCGCCGTTGCCGCCGTGGCCACCGCCTTCCGGTACGCGTCCACCGCCTTGGCGTAGGACGGCAATGACGCCGCCGAGGCCGCGGTGCGATCCGTCTCCATGCCCCCAGCCGGCAGCTCGGCTCGATCAGGCAAACGGGACAGAGAGTGAGAGTCTAGTGAGACAAGAGACGGAGTGGATGAAAATCTGCAAGATAAAGTACTTGGCACGGGAGCGGTGTCCGTGTTCTTCCTGCAGGGCGTGTATAGCATGTGATTTGATTTACGAGATGTGGTTTTAAACAGTAGTAAACATAGTGTTCTAGTGTTGTTTGTCCTTTCATATAATTTGAATATCATTAAAAATTCACACTTATTTGGTAACATAAATATTTTAACACTTTTGCTATTGCACTAGTGTTGTTTGTCCTTTCATATAATTTGCAATCAAGGGGACTGTTCAGCGACGCATCCCGGACGCCCTCTTCCTCCTCCCCCGCCCTGCGCCCCCTCGCCTCACGCGCGGGGCGACCTTCATGGCGGCGGCAATTGCGGCGCCGGCGAGCTTCTCCTTCTCCTTCTCCTTCTCCTCCCCCCTCCTCTCTGCGAGTTGTTCTTTTCCTCGTAGAATTATTTGTCTTTTCTATGGTGGAAAAAGGTGGTCTCTGCAGGCGCTAGGGTTCGCGAGGAGCTCCCCGTGACGGGGTGGTGGCTGGTGGAAGATGAACAGTACTTGCGAGAAGAGGAAGGTTAACAGTGTCGCCCTAAAATCCCATCTTTTTTTCAGGTGCTTGAAATATAGCAACTTTTATATTTTAATCATAAAGCAGTAAAAAAGACACCATAAATATTTGTTAGACATGTGTGATACTCCGTATTGATTCTGATGTTCCTATGAGCGTTTGGTCCATGTAAAAAGCTGTCATATCGAACCATTTTTGTTTTTTTCTCAATCTGTCGTTGTTTTTCATATAGAGTTCTTTTTTAACTACAGTGGCAATCATTTTTGAGTTACCATTCTTTATGCACTTCAAAATTCATTTTTAGGAGTACACCACCATGGTACTGCTGGAAGTATATGGGTGAGTATACCGTGCTTTTACTACAGGCATTTCCATCCATCTACTGTACTGATCTACCGATAGTGTTCATTGGCAAACACTGTAGTGGCAAAAGAAAAAGGCATGGCATGGGGAAAGAACCATACCACACCACTGGTGGAAGTTTTTGGAGCTTTCCTCTGTCTCCAGAGCCACGGCACGGCAGTCCAACAAGAGAAGGCAGGCTCCGGACTCCCGGTCAATTGGCTGTTCCTCTTCCACAGACCACAGCGGAGCCTGACGTCGCACGGCCCAGGCAGAGCACGAGCAGGCACAACAAGACAAGAGTTGGAGAGCACAGCTGCTTTTGACACTTTGCACGGCAGAATGCAGACAAAGCAGTGGCAATGGCATTTGCGAATGAGCATGGGTCCGGTTTGAGTTCGGTCGAGCTGAGCGCCGGAGGCCCTGAGCCCAAGCGGATTTATGTGTGTTTGGAGCGCGGAGACAGAGGCTGAGGTGAGCATGAATTGGTAATGGAAGACTAAACACGTGTGCTGTATTAGAAACTCTCCATGATACATAAGATGCAACCACCAAATTCAAAATGCATTCAACATTCATGAATGTTATATTCGTCACGGTTGTATCTTGCATGTTGGTTAAGAAAAAGAATTCCTATATTATGCATCGATCAAAAAGGTCTTATTTTTGGATATTTTTTGTCTCATGTTCCTAGAGCTATATTGGGCTCTGAAGATTTTTTTTTTTTTTGAAGGTTGCAAAAGAAATTTTCATGAGCGCCAAATGATTCGATTGGATCTGTCATATCGATTTTTAGCCAGATTGGTACCAACAGATTGTCATCTTTTTGTACCGAGATATTTATCTCCTTTACTAGGAATATTGTTTTCTTATAATCCTTTTCCTTCACGTGGTATACCAAATCGATCTCATTGCCGTCCAGGTTGCTCCCAAACTAGTAGTATGAATGGAATGAAGCTGCGCTATCTTTTTGCACAGCAAGGAATAGTACACCAATAATAATAATCGAAAGAAATTGACTGAAAAAACTAGAGGAGTAGCATACATATTGCACTGTGCCTATCTGCTACAGGTCGGAGAAGATGAGGCCCTCGTCGTGACTACTAGGGTGCGGGCTGGGACGCACAGCGGTGCCGAGAACTGATGACAGGAACAGGACCCAGTATCACGGAGGAAAGAGAAGCCACAGACTCCGTTGAACCTGAACCGCACCGCACGAAAGGAATCGACACGGGATGCCCGCTGGACGGGACAGCCGGTCTGTCACTGCACGCTTGCTGCACCCACCCAGGAAGCAGGCAGGCGTGTGCTAGGAGCCAAACGATCCGCTGCACTGCACTGCACCGCACCTGCACGAGGAGAAGAGGGCTCACTGCACAGAGGCACGAGGAGAAGAGGGCTCACTGCACTGCACCTGCACTAAACCCTTGACTGGTCTCTGGAGGAAGAAGATGCTTCGCAGTCGTTCGCCGTGGTCATCTCAGAGGAGACTGCACGCTGGGGTTGGGTTGGAGGCGCGGGAGGTCCCTAAAATTTCTAACCTTTTTCCCATTTTCTCTCCATCACAGCACATTAAATACACCAAGAGACATATGTTTGGAGTATTAAATATAGATAAAAAAATAACTAATTACACAGCTTAGATGTATATTGCGAGAGTTGATTCTTTTTAGCCTAGTTAATCCATGATAGGATGATATTTAACACTAACAAAAACAAAGCGTGTTATCTACTATGCGATGTGACATTCGGTTTAAATTTTTAGCAATCTAAACAAAGGGCGTGTTTGATGTGGCCATGCTTGGAGCAGCAGCAGGGAGGGAGGGCAGCCACGATTTGCGGTGGCCATGGCGGTAGCGGCAGCCTGGGCCTCTCCATGGTGGAGCCAGGAGTGACGGAGATTGAGGAAGGGTCACGGAGAGGATCGGTTTAGGCTCATACCATGTGAGAACGAGACAATGTGAAAACTGCAGTGAATACTCCGACATTATTACCGGAACATGCAATTTCGATCGATCGGTTTAGGGTTTACGGTGATACACGTTGATCCACACTCGGCATGTCGGCTTTCCAAGCAGGCATCAGGCGAATCTCCCTACTCCCTAGCGCCTCGACCCTCGAGCAGCTCCCAATCCTCGCCCCCGCATTGGCAAGTCTACACAGTTGATCCGTAGTGTCAAATACGATGTCATCAAAGAGACCCAATGGTAACATTTACCGGTAGATGAGAACAACAAAACCATAATCAAAGAACAGTGGAGCTCCACGCATGCAACACTTGCTCTCGTTGCCCCTCAGCTGTCCAAAACGCGGCAACTCACAGGAAAGTTGATAGTCAACATTGTTGAATGCTGACATAGCAGTAGCCTTCACTCAGGCCCTCTGTGGTGTGTTGCTTTAGTGGTGGTAAAAAATGAGAGAGATTAGATTGGCCATCTGTGGTGTGTTGCTTTAGTGGTGGTAAAAAAGAAGAGAGATTAGATTGCAGCATCACTCTCAGCACTGTGAGTAGTTGATTCTAACTTTGAGTGGTTCCAAAGAAAAGAGGAGCAGTGAATGTAGTTGTATCAGTGTCTATTTGTGTGGTGGAGAGAGAGCAGCGGTAACAAGAAGAGTATGTAACAACTTTTTATTGTGAAAGTACCATATATTCTTAGCACCACTAGCCATGCTTGCACACAACAATTGAAATTTGAATCAACCATCACATGTGGGCCGCTTCTATGGTTTAAAGCACCACTCACACTATAGAAGGCTTCACTTCGTCGCCTCACTTTGTATAGTTGGTTATTTTTATTAGTCTACATTTAATATTCCTCCAATGTGATAAATTGTGAAGCTTTGAGGAGTAACTAAAACAAAGATTGGCTATCTACTAGCTAGCTGATCCACTTTAAATCAAGCAAGATTTAACCACTCCACCTTAGGATACACATCCACGGATCAGTGGGCTATTCAAACCAACCACAATGTATTTGACCATGTAGCCCATAAATGTAACTTTTGTGTCCGTAGTCCTAACTCCTTAGCTATTTCTAAATTGTTACAATGTTGTAGTGTGAATGGATCAGAAACATGGGCCCATCAACAAATAAAAAATCAACAAAAGCCAAACCGACAGGCTACCTCTCTATCCCTCCTATCTCTCGTGCGTGATGAAACGCCGACCGTATCGTACACCAGAGGCAAAGGCGGAGGACCCCACGCCAACGGGTGGTGACGTTGAACACCCATGGATGACCTGTTCCACGGCCTTAACGCTAAAAAAACACACACTCGATGATGGCCTCTAGCTCACCATCATCCAGTGTCATCTTTGAATCTACGCCACCGTGCGGCAACCAAAGATGCCCGCGGACGATGGGGAGGTCATCAGGGGGAATGGTGTTGGCGACTTGGGAACTACCGCAGCACCCTTACGCGGCATGGAAGCTCAAGCATTGTCGCGGTGGGTTCTCGCCGGCCGCGCGCTGACGACAGATCGAGTATCCTCTAACTCCCATGGCGAGAGGACGGATGTAGCGCCGGCGCGGCGACCTTCAAGGTGCATGGAGCTGCCTCGTGCCACGTGAAACCCAGACCTCCCAATGGCCCAAGGCGCCAACCCTAGATGTGCCAGAGGCAGGTGAGAGAGAGTAAGATGAGGGAAGAATTATTTGTTTATTTTATAACTGATTCATATTTTATTTTATAACTGGTTTATAATTATGGGTAGCTTTAGCTATGGATAGCTTTATGGACTACTCCCTCCGTCACATAGAGTTCGCCGTTTTTGACTTTTAAACTTCATGTTTGACCATCCGTCTTATTTAAAATATTTATGCAAATTATAAAATAAATTAATCAATAGTCAAGTATCTTGATTGATAAAATAAGTCGTAACAAAATATATTATATTTGTGTAAAAAATTTGAATAAGACGAAGCATTGAATAAGATGACACGGAATTCGGGGACAAAATCAGTGGACCGAGGGAGTAGTCACAGTGTTTCATCTACCGTACTACACAATATTTTAACTCTTATGGACCCACGTTGTGGCTGCTTGTGGAGTGTTGACCTAGCAGCGTCCTTTCACTTCGTTGCCTCACTGTTCCTCTTCGCTCTTCGCTCTTCGCAGTCTTTTGCCTTCAGAGAGATCGCTCCACTCCTTTCACGGAGACTCGGAGAAAAGAGGGAGGAGCTCGAGCCTCGAGCGCACCAAGCTGAAGGCCCGCTCCCGTCTCGGTGGTTGTGGGCTGAGCTCCCGGCTACCGCGCAGGCGCAGCACCTCGTCGGTGCGGGAAGAAGGAATGGATCTCTCGACGGTCAAGGAGTCGCCGTCGTACGCAAAGGCGGTGGACGCTTACAAGAAGGCGGTAGGCACGGCGGCAACGGTGACCATGTACACCGCTCTGGCGCGCAGCATGGCGCACGAGCTCCTCCCCTACGAGCTCCGCGGCGCGGCGCGCTGGGCCGTGTCCGCCGTCCGCAACCTCCTCATGCCGCCCCCGACGCCGCGCCGCCTCAAGACCATCTTCATCTCCCGGTACAACTACAACGACGGGAGCCACAGCCACGCCGGGAACCGCTTCTTCCGTGACGCGCTCGCGTACCTCGCCACTCGCATCGACCCCAACGCTATGAGCCAGCTCTGCCTCACCTCCGACCGCGGCGGCCGAGAAATGCTCTCCATGGTGCCCGGCGACAAGATGACCGACGTCTTCGAGGGCGTCGAGTTCACCTGGACCTTGGCCTCCAGTTCCCAGGGCGCCATGGACACGCTGAGGCTCACCTTCGACGCGGAGCATACGGAGTTGGCGCTGCGCAGGTATGTGCCTTTCATCATGATGGTGATGGACGGGACGCGGCGGCTGGACCGCGCGCTCCAGATCTTCATGAACAACGATTGGTGCTGGGAAGGCATCAAGCACCAGCACCCGGCTACGTTCGACACGGTGGCCATGGACCCGGCGCTGAAGCAGTCCGTCATCGCCGACCTGGACCGCTTCCTGAGGAGGAGGAGCTACTACCAGCGGATTGGCAAGGCGTGGAAGCGCGGGTACCTACTCTACGGCCCGCCGGGCACCGGCAAGTCGAGCCTGGTCGCCGCCATAGCCAACTACCTCCGCTTCAACCTCTACGACCTCGACCCTTCCCACGTGTACTCCAACACCTCGCTGCAGAAGCTGCTCACTGCCATGCCCAACAAGTCCATCCTTGTCATCGAGGACATTGACTGCTGCTTCAGCACCAAGTCGAGGGAATCCACCAACCAGCGCAAGGAGCAGCGAACCAAGGAAGACGATGGCGATGCCACGATGGTGAGTACGAAGACACTTCTTCCGCCGCAGCAAACACAATTTCTGACAACATTTGTGTGCCCGGAATGAATGAATGAATGTCATCCAGGGGCCTTCGTCGCGGCAGGGCATAACTCTGTCTGGGCTGCTCAACTTCATCGACGGGCTGTGGTCGACCAGCGGCGAGGAGCGCATCATCATCTTCACCACCAACTACAAGGACCGCCTCGACCCGGCGCTGCTGCGGCCTGGCCGGATGGACATGCACATCTACATGGGCTACTGCGGCTGGGAGGCATTCAAGACGCTGGCCCGGAACTACTTCCTCGTCGACGACCACGCGCGGTTCCCGGAGATCCAGGAGCTGCTCTCGGAGGTGGAGGTGACGCCGGCCGAGGTCTCGGAGATGCTGCTGCGCAACGAGGACCCCGACGTCGCGCTACAGGAGTTCGTGGAGTTCCTCCAGGACAAGAAGAAGCAGGGGAGGCGCACCTCCGAGTAGTGCATTTGCATTGCAGAAGCCCAGAGCGAATGCTGATGTTTTCTGGTTAGTTGTTCTAGTAATCTCTATCTTCGATGGCCAACTTGTGGGTGAATGTGTGAACATCTCTAAGACTCCAATGGTTTATGGACTGTTTCGGCCTAATCAGTCTCTGCAGACTACAACAACACTTGAAGAACTTGAATTCACTGGGTCACTGCTGTTAGTGCTAAAAAACTAATTAGGTGTTCCAAATGTTGCGATGGGGATGATGCAAGGCTTATTGTAAGGGGCCGTTTGGAAAACCGAATTTGTTCTGATTCTAAGAAACAGCAGAAACCTTGGCAAACACAGCAACAGTCAAACGTTTCAGGTTTCACATGGATTCTAGTTCGCTATGTGGACTGATAATCAGTCTTTTCAGTTATAATCTTTTCTTATTGCAACAAATTACAAGTGGGAGTGTTCATCCATCTTTTGTTCAAGGTTTTCTTCGCCCACAAAAAGTTGGAATTTGAGGTCCCTGGATAGTTCATACATTTTTTTTGGATGTGTTGTTGAGGAAACAAGCGGGAGTCTGAAGTACAGACACCATGAGCATATACCTAATGCGGAGCGAGCATAAGTAATCATTAATTTGAGGGGAGATTTAGCAATAGTTACAGAAAAGCTAAAGGACACTCGAGTGATTTGTTTGGCGCTGTCACTCGATTTTTGGGCCGTCTGATCTTCACGGAGCTGATCTGCGCTGTTCGTTGTTCTATTTGTCTGACATGTGGACCCGTTGTTGCCGCCTTGTCAATTCAATATTTTGGATCTCGCACGCCCTTTTCTGTTTTGGAATCCAGAACTTCGCGTCCGCCGCTCATTTCGTCTTCTTCCTCAACGGTTCGTGTGGGCGGCGACCGGCGGCGACCTGCGGCGATGAGCTAAGTGTACCCTTTTCCTCCATGTTTTTCTTCATTTCTTCCTTAGATCCGCTCCTATTTGATGTGTGTGATGCCATCTCTGCGCCGTTTTGGCAGATTTTGCCGTTGTTCGTTGTTCGCGTCCGCTTGTTTTCTCTGGAATTGTAGCGATCCATCGGAGTAGTTTTCTTCACCACAAGCTAGGGTTAGTCCCTTTTCTCCATGGATGTCAACCTTCATTGATTTGTTTTTAAACTTTGCACCTCCTCGCGAATCCACTTTGCACCTCTAGCGCTCGCGTTGTAGCCGAAGAGCATTGGCGGCGGCGGCGTTGGAGGAGGCGGCGGGCAGCAGTGGCCATGCGATAGGGCGGCGTCCACGTGTAGTCTGTTCTGCGTGTGGGCTTCTGCTTAGCGTTCCCACGACTCTAGGTCGCGGGAGGGCAGCGTCATTTCTCTTGGCGTGGTGCGTCGCGTGCTTTCGGCCGCCTTGAGCGTCATTTCTGCAGACTTCCCGGTCGGCCGCGCGGGCGTGGCTTGGTCTTGAACTGGCCGAGGGCTGGGTTCCTCTTCATCTACGTGATTTGCTGCTATGTTTGATTTGGGTGCTGCTGTCGTTTCTGATTCATAACTATCTCGATTTCACCTGTTTCTGCCATTGATTTGAACGGCCTTCTCATTCAATCAGATCATCTCGAGTTGCGATTCAGGCGTTTCCCTTCTCTATCAGTTTAGTTTTCACTCTGATTGCCTGATTGTTGTTTTTGCAGATTCAATTATGCTTATTTGTGATTGTCGGTTTATTTTTACGTGATTCCTTCTATGTTTTGAGGGTTTGCTTTTCCTCGATTGTCACTTATTTGTGCATTCGTATGCTTACATGTTTTCCCCAATTTGTAGATCATTTCTTCTGTTCATTCAAGTACTCGCTTCTGGTTGATCGTTGGATTGGTCATTGTTAGCAGGTATGTGATTATCTAGGTTTACATGTTTTTCATCTTATTTCTATGTGATTTATCTGGCCTATTAAAGGATTATTCAAACCTAATGTATTTTGTGGATATTATATTTTTTCCTCTGCTCATGTATTCTATTATGATATTACATTGAGTCCTCTCGCTTCTGCTTTGTTAATTTGATTGATTCTTGATGGTGATAGGTATGTGATTAGCTAGGTATGCCCCTTATCATCTTATATCTATGTGACTTGTGTGGCCTTATTAAAGGATTAATCGAATCTAATGTAGTCTGTTTGTATTAATACATTCAGTCCTATGCTTCCTACTTTGTTATTTTGATTGGCTGATAATGTGATATGTATGTGATTAGCTAGGTTTCATTGTTTTCATGTTTAAATCTATATGAATGGTTTTGTAAAATATTAGATTGTAGTATATTCATTTCAAGTAGTATGTCTATATTTTTAGACATGTTTATGGCTTTACTCGTTCTTTCAATCGGGCCTCTGTTCTTTTATCATACCATGCAACTTCTTATATTTAAATCATTATTCTTAGATGGCTCGTTACTACAAAGAGAGCGTTGTGATGGCCAAGGTTCTTTTGAAGCCGATTTGGAAGACTCCCAAGATTTTGATAGTGAAGATATTATGTGCTCTCAATATCTTTGGTGATGATATCTTTGATGATAAATCTAGTTCGATGAAGAAATGTCTCAAGTGAGTTTGTTTTTTATTCACATATGTTTTGCGTGATTTATGATTTTATGAAATAGCTTTATCCCGATTAAATTTTAAATCTAGGATTTGTCTCAAGATTGTGACCCGCAAGCTTTCAACGTGTCTTTGTATGATCGCTTAGAAAGATGTAAGGTTTTCTCGACCTTTTCGGTTCTTTGTTTATAAGGTTTTCGACGCTTTTCTAATTTTTGACATTGATGCTTATTCCAAGATCGTTCGATCAAGGCTTTGAAGCGTAAGTTGACTTTGGCTTTGGAAACTTCGGTACCATTTTGTTGGTTTACTATACTTTTTCGTTAACTATCCTGCTTTGTTAAAGGTTATAGTCGACTAATAGTTTTCCTTTCTTTCCCTGGTTTAATAGTCTAAGAAGCATAGATCTCGCGTGAATTCATCCGAGGGCTTTACCAGGCGGTCGGTCGATAAATTTGCATCGCCATTGCTCGTTTAACCGATCATCGGAAGGATATCATCGGAGATGTGGTTTTGGGTCACTTCTGCTTTTGACAAGTGTTATGTGCCCAAAAAAGTTTTCCAAATGGTTGGCATCTCATGTTGATTGCGAGATTAGAGATCTTATTGTTGGTGGCAAGGTTATTCCATTGACTTCGAAAGTGTCGGTCTTGTTCTTGGCATCCCTCGTGGTGGCTCGCTTTTCCTCGTTAACTATCAAGATGGCCGAAAAGAACGTTCTTGCTCTCATCGACAAGCCGCCTTTGCCTCAAGTATCGCTTTTGAATCAAAGTTGTCTTCTTCTCGATCTTAATGATGACCAAGTTCGATCTGTTTTTGGTAGTCGCCTGCGCACCGTTTTCTTTGCCCTAATTCTAACATTGTTCCGAGCCCTCGTTATCTTGGTGTCTTTGAAAATATTGATGATGTGAGGTCTTATGACCGGTCCGGCTTTGTCTTATGCGTTTGTTGCTTAAATCGATGGACAATTTCACTAGAGGTAAAAATGCTTTGGTCGAAAAATTCGGGACTCTTGGTGGTCAGTATGTTTTACCTTCTTTGTAAGTGCTTGTCGCTTTTAGTTTCATGTTCGGTTCCTTTTATTACTTATTGATTGAGTTGAAATGCATTCAAGATTTGCTAATTTGTATTGTCAATATTTCCTTAGTTTAGTAATCTTTGTGGTTTTTACTTTGGTTTTTATGGGTAGGTTATCTACTTGGATCATGTTGACTTTTCTCATCGTAAAGTTGCCGTTTCCTCGAATTGGAGTCCGGAAGCAATCTATGATATCGATTATTGTGCTCTTGATGTCAAATCTGGATCTTCCTATGGTCCGAGGCCTCTTCTAGATTTTGATAAGACATGCTATGGATAGGTATCTATCTATTCATTACTTTTGGTTTGTTATGTTCTATTTACTTGTAATACTTTTAAGCATTTCCTTGTTTTCTTTTTTCTCGGTGTTTGCTTGTCAAGAGCATTCGAAGTAGAGAATTCGGTGCAGTTGATTTCTTAGCTAGACTTGAAGTCGCTTGTGGACTAGATGTCCCCGATTCTTTGAGAGGCTCTGTAGTTTACGTGATTGAAGAGCATTGTAAAAAAATGTGTTGGGTCTATTCCTGTTGACTTGGTGTCCCTTGCTTGCTCTACCACCCGATTTTAAGATTATGTTCGATAAACTTATGAAGCTTGTCTCAGAAACTTCAAAGAAATGTCCCGTCTTTGGTTCTTCAAGTGTTGAAGGTCTTTTCTGATTATGAGCCTCCTTCTCGTCCCTCGCCGAGGTGCACCGCTCATCCGTAATGCCAATGTTGTCCCCGCCGAGGTGGATCCTTCATCCGTAATGCCAATGTTGTCCCCGATGATCCCGTTATTGCGGTAATTTCCCTCATTGTCCTTCTTCTCTTCCTTTACATGAATTATAGATTTAGTAATGGTTATTTCATCCCCTTTTATTTTGGAATTGTTTAGGATTCTGTTGGTGTAGTTGGATCTCGTGCTCATGTACATGTAGGTGATGGTTCATCTCGTAAACGTGAGTGGTTTTCCATGAGTAGTTTTCTTTGTTAGATTTATTTGTTTTTCTTGTCATCTAATATTTGTAAATATTAGGTGTCGCTTTCTGGAGGGTCTAAAGTACGATTCAAGGATGCTTTGATGGCGTTCATAATGTATCTTCTAGATCATCTTTGAAACGTGAGGAGTCAAAATAGTTTTATCTTGTTATTAATTTTAATTACCATGGCTTGTTATGTACTTTATGCATAATTATCTATTCGTGTTTACTTGTTTGAATTTGTTTCTGCCTTGGTGATTTACCTTGTTTGATATATTTTTTTTTTAGGTGATCTTGTGCCGATTTTTCCCGTCATACAATCGAATCTCGTAAAAGAGCTTTTTCTAATGATGATGGTCCCGCTCGTGTTGATTACGGTGTTAAACATTCTCGGAAGGCTAGTGTTGGTGTATCTTCTATTGATGTTATTCCTGTTGACAATGTTGATGGCTCTGCTCCACATAATTCTCTTTGTTGATAATGATGTGAGCTATTATTATTTTGTTTATACCGCAATCTTGATTTTTATTGTTGTTTGCGAAGTTTTAATTTCAATAATATGCAAATTATTTGTCGGGATGATATAGTTATGTACACTTTGTTCCTTTAACCGAGATTGATGAGTCTCCTAAGATCACTCCCAATTTGTCTAAGAAGCCCCTTGGTTCCGTGTTGCGCTCTTCTTTGAAGCCCGGATCTTCGAGGCGTGATCCTGTTCATGTAATTATTCTTTCTTTTTTTCAATATTTCTTTTTTTCCTTTCATTAATATGACTAGAAACTATGTTTGCTTTGTCTCTAGCTGTCTTCTCCCGAAGTTGAAGTTGTGGTGTTAAACATTCGCCTCGAAAGATGGCCTTGATGGGCAAAAAAAAAATGCACCTCGTTTGTAATTCTATTCTTGGCAAATCATCATCTTCTTTGTCTAAACCAGGTTGGATCGGAATTAAGGCTTCCCGGTTATCCCGGTTTTTCTCCAAATGTGCTTGTTGGATCATCAAGTAAATCTGTTTGTGAATGAGGTTGATACTACTGGGTGGGAAGCCTCCTATCTATGGGCCTAGGAGAGTTGTTAAGCCAAGTCGAGTGATGACCGATGAATATGAGATTAATATGAAAAGGTATTATGTGAAGAAGTCCGACATCTTGAATTACAAGGCTATATGTGATTTGGCAACGCTCTCGTAATAGTGGGTATGTCTTGATTTGTTACATCATTTTGATATTTGTCAAGTCTTGTTTTTCTATGTATTCCAATTGATTTGTTTGTTGGATTTTATTATATATTTTGCGGGGAAGATGCAATCTTGTTTGGGTCTGTCAGATGCACTTTTTGGTCACTTGGTGAATCCTTGAAACCTGATGGTTTTGTTAACAACTTTGTGGTTCTTTGTTTATTGCTATAACTTGTCATTGAAGCCCGAATTTTCTAAATGTCAATATTTCTTCTCCAATATTGCTTGTATGTTTCTTCCTCCTTCTAGTTATTCGCAAATTGCTAATTTTAATTTCCATATTATCTTATCATGTTATTTAATTGTAGGATCAACTTTTGGTTCCTCGAGAAAATGCCAATCAAGTTATCTTGTCTAAAGCTTTTGGGAAAACTAACGAGGTCAAGGCCTCTTCACAATTGCAATATGGTATTTCTCTGTTTTCTTGCTCCGAATATATTTTCTATTATCTTTTTATTGTCTTATATACTCTTTTCTCAATTTGTATTTCCCTTGCTTGCACAAGCACCACTGGTTTGTGTTTGTAGTCGACATGAAGGACCATGCATTTGTTTTTTTGGATTCTTTCTATGGTCCTAACACTGAATACCAAATGGATGTGGTAGCAAACCGGTATGCCGTTTATTTTTTCCTATTCAATGTAGTATGCTTAATTAGTGTGGTACTTTCCAATCTCTTTTTTCTTCTCTCATAACTCTTTTTAGGCTGCAAACTTTGAATACTTTGGTGGAATAAGTATGATTTGATTGATATGGGTTTCCATGGTTTTAAGAAGCTTCATCCTTATGTTCCAAGGCGACCTCCCGATAATTAGTAAGTTTGTTGTCTTTTTATTTTCATCAACCTAGTATAATTGTATTATGCTAAATGATGACTTCTAAGACATTTCCATGTAATTTTTCCCTATTTTAAAATATATATTTTTTTTGTACAAAGACGGATTCTCGTATCTATGTGATGATGTTCCTTGAGCATTGGAAGAATCCTCGGTCTTCAATTTTTACTCGTTCAATTAAATCGGACATACCTAATCTTCGTATCAAGATTACTAATGAGCTAATGTTCTCGACAAGAACACCGGCCGCAAGGATCTTGTCGGTGCTTTTTCGCTTACGATGTAAGTTTCTATTGAGCTAATTGTATTTTCTACGCTTTTTTTTCAATCGATGATTTAAGTTTAAATGTTCCCTGTTTGGTTCTTGTTCTAAATAATGCAACTTGTTTGGCCGGATGTAAGGAGCATCTTCTTTTTTGCAAATCAACACTTGAGGCAATATCTCGAAATGAATTATTGATTCAAAATGCTTGTAGAAGCTTGAATCTCTACAACGTCATAGTAGTTTAATCCATTGTTTACTTCATACAATAGAACTGTAATCTTGGTACTTCGCTACAATATTATCTGTTGATACATTTAAATACTGGATATTAAAAAGGCTTCAATGTCTTCAGCCTTGAATGTTTTTTTTGGAATCTTCTCCTCATTCTGGCGGCTTTTAAGTACTTGATGTGCTTCTTTTACGCCTCTTCTTGTTCTTTTTCGTTGGGACCTGCAATGTTTTAATTCTTTGTTAGGATTCTTAGTTTAAAATGTGTCATATAGAGGTATGTGTATTTTATGTACATATTGCCCTGTAAGTAAATAACAAATGATAATTCTGATGCAATTGACGTTAACTTCTAGGTGTATAAAAAATTATAGTTTATGTGTATAAAATTTACACATTTTAATTTAGTGTAAATTATGTGTATAGTTGATGTAAAATTGAATACTGTATCTATTCTTACTTGATGTCTGTTGAGCTTTCTTGGCTTTCTTCATTTCTGCTTTCTTGATTTTCTCCCTTTCTTGTTCTACTATATCTTTCCATCTCTTTGGTTTTGGAGGCCTCGCTTTGTTCTCGTATGCTTTCCTGGGGCCTTCTATTGTGTTAGGTAATTCTCTACCTTGTGATGACAATATGATTTCTATATTCTTTTCAATTCTTGTGTACTCCTGGAATAGATATTCTTTAGCTTCTTCCATCTTTGCTACTTTTGAGTTCATTCTGCTCCTTTCCTTGACGAGGGTATTGAATCTCGGGGAGTTCATCCGATGCTTCTTTGTAGTTGTACCCACTGTCTTGAGGTTTAGCCTCTTGTCATTCTTCCTCCACCTATCAATTATATATTTGTCTGGTATCTGACTTACTTCTGTTTCAACTAACACTTTCAGTATGTGGGAGCAAAGGATCCCATCCTTGTTGAACTTGCTTTGATATGCGTGTATAATCTTCCCCGCCTTGGTCGGATCTGGCGATACAACATATGTGCGTACTCTGTGTACTTTAGGCACTTGATTTGCTTTCTCCCATACCTCATATTCTCTTGGTCGCTCCATTTTTCTGTAGTTTAGTCTTGTTGTAGCCCCCGAAGTTGTGTCATGAACTTGTTGAATATGTTCCTATTGTACATGTCCATTGCTTGAAGTTCTATGTTTGTATCCAAATTCCATCTCCTTATGTGTTTTCTGTTTGTTGACATGGTCTTCTCTAGCTTCAGTTATATTAATTGTGTCTATCATCCTTTGGTATTCTCTCAAGAAGCTTGTTATGCTATATGTAGGACCTACATCATGTTTGATCCTTGCATTGGTACTTTCACTCCTTCCTGTGCTCTGAAGAAATGGGAAGAAGAAATCCTTGAAGTACACTGGTATGAATCTCTCTCTCATTTCCCACATCTTGCAGAAATAGTTGTTGTTTTCCGGTTTGTATTCGGGCTATCATTTTAGCCCATAGGTCCTCAAACTCATCTCGTTCTCACGCTTTGCCTAAGATGTCCTCAAACTCATTCTCAGTAGCTTATTTTCTTTTGCAAATATTTTCAAGTTCTTGCTGTAGCATTTCTTCTTGATATGAAATATGCAATTCCTATGCTTTGTATGAGGGAATATTTCTGCTATTGCTGCCTTCATGGCTTTGTCCTGGTCTGTTATTATTGTTTGTGGATGTTTGCCTCCCATTGATTCTAAGAATGCTTCAAACACCCACTTGAAGGTCTCTGTGGTTTCGTCGAATAGGAATGCACATGCAAACATACAGGTATGTCCATGTCCTGTAACTCCTACAAATGGTGTGAGTGGTAGGTTGTACTTGTTGGTCATGTATGTTGCATCAAAGGCGACCTACGATCACCACAAGTGGGCATAGTATTCCATAGAGTCCGAATGTCTCCGCAACATGTTTTTTGACTTTTAGGTCTTCATCCACATCAAATTTGTAAAAGAAGCTTGGGTCTTTGTTTTTCATATCCGTGAAGTAGGCTAGTGCTTGTTTCATGTCGGACACTGCTACCACTCTGTTTAGCTTTGTTCGAAATTCTTGCGTCCTTTTTCCCCGTATGGTAGTCTTTGTAACTCCTCCCCTCAAATACGATAGTATTGATACCATCTGTCTTGTCTGTATGTTGTTATCATTGAGTGTTCTGATTAGGACTTTTTTCATTTCTGACATGTACCTCTGTCCACTGAAAATATGGTCTCTGTGCTCAGGCTGTAGTGGATGATTGTGATCTAGGTCTAACCTTATCACTATCCACCTGCCTTGTTCCTCCTTCACCACCATTACACATGGGCAATCTGCCTTCACATGCACCAAGGTTTTCCTAGGTTTCTTCTTTTTCTTGCTCTTTGGTTCAATTTGGATTTGAGCTTGCTCTTGCTCCCTCATCCACCTTTCAATACAACCTCCTTGGGTTTGCCATAGCAAAGGCATTTCATTTCTACTTTGAAGATCTCTCTCTTCCTTTTGTTTGCTTGTTGTCCTCTCTCGTATGTGCATTTATCACTTTAAATCCAAATAGGTATGCATAGTTGGCGAAGAATGCCTTTGCTTGATGTCTGGTGTTGAATTGCATATCCATTTGTGGTGTGTAGATGCTTTCTATTGGTGCATTGTTTCCTAGGCTAGCCGCAACTTTCTCTCGAATTGATAAATGCCTCAATCTCTTCCTCTGTTAGGAACTGTTCGCATCATCTTCATTTGTTCCCGATTTGAGGTCCGTGTTGTGAATGATGTTGCATATGAGTTCGAGTGGTCCTTACTTGCTGATGGTTGATCTCGCATTGTGTATGAACCCGCATGTAGTTATAATATTAATATATGTATAAAGTATCTCAATGGTAGCTGTAATGTTACTTTCTTACCTTATCTAAGGTCATATTTTCAAATAAGGTTGTTCTCCGGATGCTTTTCTCGCTTGATGCCTCATCTTGGTTGTCTTCGAGCATACGTCCCCATGAAAAAAAAAAGATAAGTACATCTCGTAGAATATTTGTTCATCATTAATCAATTCATTTTTAGTTTAAATTTGTCTAACCTGATCGTTTGTTTCATTGTCATCGTAGTCCCAGTTGATGTAGTCATTTGAGCTTCCAAAATCAAGTTGATTGACTGCTTTGTCATTGAATAAGGACCACGTAAGTTATGTATCTATTATTTTAATTTAATTCATCTTTCAAGGTTCTTTTTTACCTCATGTTCATCTTTGAGTGTAATCTTGCTTTGCCGATGGTTTGTCCTGGCCTCCTTTGTTCAAGTCCTGTATGTCTAGTTCTGTAGAATTCAAACTTGAGCTTTTTTTTAACATGAATTTTGAAACATAAATAAATTTTCATAGTATATTTGCATCTCGTACCTCTCGAGTCGATGTTTCCAAATATCATTCTTTGTATATGGCCCCATGGGTTGCAAAAGATGTCCAAGCTGTTGCAAAAATTTAGTTACTTCCTTCTTCAGTTTCCTTTTATATTTTTTACTATTGAATTCAAGGCGTAAATTATGTTGAGGTGGTATGTAAATTTCTTGTATGTAGTCTAGTCTTATATTACCTGGTAGCTTGGTTGCAGGTTGTTGTACCCCTGCATTGTTGTACATAGCCCTATGGTTTCCTGTGTATCAAACTGTAGTTCAAATTTTAGTTAGTTCAATTTGAATTGAAGGTGTAAAATATCTGTAAGTGCACTGTAAATTTGATGGATGCTGAGCACTTTTCTATTACCTGGTAGTTTGTTGCCATGTAGTTGTCTTCCTGGCTGTTCCTAATTTGTTCCAACATTAATCCTGTGCAGCTTCCTTGCCAAAAATTTCTGAGCTCATCATGTTGTCATTATAGTCTTGTAACAGCATTGGCTGCTTGCCTGTGTCTGTGCTTATCTTGCTTGCCCCTATCATTCCCTGTCATCAAATTTGAAATTGTTGTCAAAGCAAAACATGTACTAGATTTCATGATCATGCATGTCTTTGTTCAAAATTTTTCTCCCTTCTTTGTTGAAGCCTCTACAAATTATGAACCTAATGAAGTAGAACATGCCCCTATGATTCCCCTGATTACATATTCAAAGTTAACATGATCTAAATGGGTTAACATGCAGGAGTTTGAGTATTCTTTCAATGTATTATTCTGAGATGATTGTTGATCTTGATTCCATATTTATGGTCTACTAATCTATGGGCCCTTAATCTTCAGAGCTTCAACACAGATAAGTAATTGTACTTACTTGGGTTCCTTGGTGTTTTCCTGAATTCTTAATGCTTGGATCGTCCTCTTCCTCCATCTTTTTGCCCTTTTCTCCTTGTTGTTGTTGTTCCAATCTGAGATCCCTAAAGAGTGGTTTGGCAGCCGTCAGGTTGGTGTTGGACTCGGGGGGTTGGTGGGGATCCAGGTTTTTGCTGGGGATGCGGGGTATTTTTTATCTTTCCTTTTTGCCCTGTCTTTAGCCTAGATGGGCTTTGATTTATATTGGACCCTTTAGCCTTCTGTTCTTATCTGCAGTGCCATGATTTACATCCTGTTTTTGGACCTACCTTTTTAAATGGGCCTTCTTTTCTCATTCTAGAATTTGTAGCTGTCAGGTTTGGAGGCTGCGTGCTCTGTTTTCTTGATTTGTAGGTTTGGTGTTGCCTTTTTCTATATTGGGCCGAATCTTCTGTGTACATTAGCCCAGGTTGTTTCTAGTTTGGCCCATGTATTCCCGATGGTCACATGGGCAGTTTGGTCCATCTGTTTCGTTCGGTTGCCCTAGAGATATTTCTTCGTTTTGCGCGCTTCTTTAATTGCCGTTAATTGCCAACGTGTGGGTTTGGTCCCTTCGTTTCTTGCGTTCTGGGGTGGACTGGCGTCGTTTCAGGTCCCTCTTCTCTGCCTTTATATCCTCATTTGCTCTCCTCTTCGGTAGTTCATTTCTCTCGAGCCCCATTTCTCTCTTTCTTTCCTCTACCTCCCTTACGGTTTGTCCACCATTTCTATCGAGTAAGTGTTTTCTTATTCTGTTTTCTTCTCCCATCCTTGTGTTGTCCATTTCCATTAGGATCTTCCGCATCCTAAATCATTAATGATATTATGTCAAATCTGCATGTCTTCCTTATCAAATTTTATTGGCTTTATCAAATTTACATTCATTTAATCTAATCTCATTCGTGTTACATTCCTAAATCCGCTTGGCATGTAGAACGATCTTGTTGGCTTTATTCAATCTGTTCTATCTAAATAATTTTTTTCGTGTTTTTATGATTTGATCCGGAAGGAAGAGACCTAGCGCATCTCGTATTCATCTTATTTGCCTAGTATGTTTGTTTAGATTACATCTTATTTCTTGATGATTTGCTTAGTAAATCCCCCCCCTTTATTCTATTTAAATTGCCGCCTTTAAAAGTCTATTCTTTAAATGGACCGTTTGCTGCTCTTATGGTGACACCAATGTCCCGATGGATTGATCATGGATGCTTGTGTAGATGGATAAATGGATTGTGAATACAAACACCACTATCTTAATTATTATTTCTTTATTTCACTTATGATATATTGGTATTATTTATATTTGGCTTCCATAGAAATAGATCTACTTAATGTGAAATAATCTGTATAATCTGAATAATATGCTTATTTAATTTGTATTCTTGTTGGATGGCACAAGGTATTTTTGCTGCACTATTTGCCCGGTGCTAACTTTGATACTATTGTGGTCAATGGATGATGGATTTTTGGGTAGTTTCAATACATGAACTGTCAATACAAACACCACCTGTTTGGTATTGGTGACCTTGTGCCCTTGCTCTTTTGTGTTCTTTGTGTAGGATGTGCTTTGACCTTCTCGACTTACAGGGTTTCATTGGTTTTTTTACATGAATTAGGGTAGTGTAATATTAATTCAAATGAACTGTAAATTTGAATTCAATACATAATTAAAGTTAATCGATTTTTCTCAATTTTTATTTATTTATCTCGCTTAATTTGATTAATATTTGTTTACGCTTTGATTTTGCTTTTGTAGTCTTCATGGCTGCCTCCGGGGATCGTTCCCAATATATGCTTTTTAACTTGCCGGTTTCTAGCTATGTTGTCAGGTTCTTGACCTTGAAGTTGGTGAAACGAAGCGTCTAATAGCAATTCAAAGGATTCCTCGTTGGAAATCTAATGATCCAGTTTTTGTTTGCCGTTCGTCTTTGTGAAGATTTATGCTCGGCTTCTTTTGGTATCACCAATTACAAGTTCTATTTTGATGAAGTTGATCGAGGCGATGTATTGTCTTACTCACAAAGATGGTTATCCCGATTTATATTGTGGTTATGAAGCTTTTGTTGGTGTGGAGTCTGTTTACTTTTTTATTCGGTGAAGAGTCTTGTCATCGGGGAAGCTTTCTTCTTTGTCTTTCACTAATATTATGGTTAGGATTAAGGTAATAAGCTTTTTCTTATTTATTGTACCTTCTTTGCTTTTTGTATGTAAGGATTAAATTGTCTTTATATGTTTTTTTAGCTTAATAATAGTCCATTTCAAATTTACGTAGGGTAATCGTTCGTTTCTACCCTTGAAAATGAAGTTGTCTCTATGCTTCTTATGGAGAATTTGGGATTAGCCTCTGGTGAACAATCAAGGCTTATTCTTTTGCAAGGGGTCCGACTTCTGGTAATTTAGTTAAGCTAGTTGCCCTAGGGTTGTCAAGTAGAATCGAGGGCCTTGTTTTCTTGGGAAGTACAAGTTACGTTTGAATTCAAAGAAACAATACGGTTTACATTCTTGTTAGTGATCTTTGAAGATCTTTGAGTATATGGCTGGTCGTTCTTTCAAGGTGGATGGTCAAGATTTATCTTTTTATCGTGTGCTTAACATTGAACAGGGATCTTCGATGCTGATCCTTTTCGATCGACTTATTGCTTGATGATCTATCCTCGTCTTTGATTGATCAGTGCAGTAGTTTATTGCTTCGATTTTATTAATTTTGTTATAAGTAGTTTCCTGTTAGTTTGTCAATCACCTTATTCATTTATTTCTATGAATTAGGAATTCTGAATCATGGTTGAAGGTCTTTTACAAATTTAAACCCTTTGGAATGGAGCTTTTTGTTGGAGCGGTTATCAAGTAGTTTAGTTTTTTATTACCGCTTATGTTTGCTATGTATTGTTGGTTAAATATTGTTTGAACCTTTTAATTTAAAAAACTTTGGTAATTGTGTTAGAACATCTGCTATGCCTATCTTGGTTGCTATGTATATATTTTTGTTTTATATGAATTTTCCTGTCTTCATTTGTTTTTATTTTAAAAAGTTTTTAAACCCGCCTATGATTGTGCACTTTTATGTTTCCTTTGTGCACATCATAGCAGGTCCAAAGCCCCTCGTAAAGGGTGATGGAAAACTTATGTAATTTTTCAGGAACTTTTTATCAAGTATTAAAGGAGTTCAATGGTCCTGTCACTTGGTAAGTTTTGTAGGCTCTTTTTCTTGTGCACATCACCGGTGATCGATTTTTTATGTATATCCATCTGAACCCGACATATTCTTGTTTTCGAGGTTACTTGGTGGTCTCATTGGTGTCTTACTGATTTTGTCACATTCGGGTGTGTTGTATGATTTGGTAGGCTTGATTTCACTTCAGTGATCGTGGGGCTGTCTGACTAGTGCTGCTTTGGTGCTTTGGATCACTTGGTTGACCGGTAAATAAATGTGCCGCAAAGAATTGGCGTTTGAGATTTTGTGCGCATTTCCCCAAGATTGCATGCTCGTATCATCATAGTGCTGACAGAGGCTTATCTTTCATTTTAATGCAGGTTGCAGGTTCTTATTTTGCCTTCCCCCTTACTCAACATTGGCCTGCAGACCAGTAAGTTCTCTTCTAGTTTTTCTCTATTCCATTTTAGAATATTACAGTCTATGGATTCATATTTTACATGTATTATTCAATTGTAAATTTACTGTGAAATTGATGTAAATTCTGAAACCCTCTTTTTAATCTTTTGTCTTCATTCCCTTCTCATGTTGATGGATTGGGTAATGGATCACAGTTTCTAGCTGCTGAGGTATGCACCTGTTGGTCTTCTCTTATGGAAGATGATCTGTGCTTGTTGTAATCATCTAAAAAGTTGAGTTTCTGATCCCTTCTCTCTCATTTTTTTTATTCCATTGTTGTACTATGATCTAATCTCCAAATAAATTAATGTGAGAAAACTTTGAAAGCTATATGTTAAACCTGTCATGTTTTCTTTTTTTTTTTTTTTACTGCTCCATGTGGTGCAATTTCTTCGTGATTTTGCAGTCCAGTCTCAATGTCATCGTGCTTCGTGCATCAATCTAAATCAATATCTTCTCCTCTTCTCTTCTCTCGTGGCCCCAACATTCTTTTTGTTGTTGCCATGCTATCTTGTTGTGCTTAGTATTATCTATGCTCCTTCAGTCGACAACATTCATTGTTTAATTTAGACGTAAACTTGTTCTAGACAAATTACGGTATCTTGTTGTAGAGGATTTATGGAGATATGTGAGCCGATTAGTTCGATATTGCTAGATGACCTTTCTGTGCACTTGTTTGCTTTTCCTTTGCCCTTTCCATGACGCAAATGATGTTAGGGTTGTGTATGTCATGAATCCCCAACTTGGGTGCAGTAATTTTTCACTTTCTTAGAAATGCTTGAGATCATTATTTTTTTTTCTAGTATTAGTTGTAGTTGACCTTGACAGTGAATTGCTTTTATTTTTATGTTTTCGGGGTGCTTAATGGCATTCCAGGAAGTATTCAATATTAGGGTTCTATTATTACGGTCTATGTGTATATAATTTACACAATTTTTTATTAGTGTAAATTCTTTGTTCAAATGATGTAATATTGATTTTCATTTGGTTTTTCGGTTTGTATTTATTTATTTATTTATTTATATTTTCAATGTGAATAATTTTCAAATTTGACTTCCATAGAAAAAATCTGTGAAATCTGGTAAATATGTGAAATATTTTTGTATGTTTGTATTTATATATTTATTAATATTTGGAATTTGAATAATCTTCAAATTTGACTTCCATAGAACAAATCTGTCAAATCTGGTAAATATGTGAAATCTTTTTTTATGTTTGTATTTATTTATTTATTAATATTTGGAATTTGAATAATCTTCAAATTTGACTTCCATAGAACAAATCTGTCAAATCTGGTAAATTTGTGTAATATTTTTATATGTATTTATTTATTTATTAATATTTGGAATTTGAATAATCTTCAAATTTGACTTCCATAGAAAAAAAATCTGTTAAATCTTTCCATTTTTCTGTAATCTGTTTAATCTTATATATGTCTGGTTTGAAAAATCGAGTGAAATATGTCACTCGGGTGACAGGAGACTAAAAATCGAGTGAAATGTATCTTCCTGTCACTCGGGTGACAGGATCTCAGGTTTCACTCAGGTTACAAATAGACAGACCCAATAGTTAAGTTGTTTTAAAAAATATTCTAGGATCTTTTTCTATTTCATTTTTGGCATAATAAAACCAAAATAGGATTAAATAAAAACTTTTGTGATATTGTTATTCCACCGGCTGCACAACGAAAGCTCTTGACGCTGAGATAAACATCGTAGATCATTTAGTTTGTGAAATATCTTGTACTTTCTATGAAGTAAATATCGTCTGTTTTTGTGGGCAGGTGAATGAGCAAATCCAAAATTAATTTTCATGCGATGGCATCTCTTCTCAGCTTCGATTCAACCACTCGTGCCTTCCCCGCATCTCCTGTGTGCTTGATCTTCTCCCGAAGAACTCCGTTTCCATCACTCATCACATTCCTTCTCCGCATCTCCTCCTGCTTGCTTCCCCAGCTTCTTCTCCTCCAGGAACTCCTTGAGTCCCTGGAACGCGACGTCGACGTCCTCACTCCGCAGCAGCATCTCGGACACCTCGGCCGGCGTCACCTCCACAGCCGAGAGCAGCTCCATGATCTCCGGGAACAGAGCGTGGTCGTCGACGAGGAAATAGTTCTTGGCCAGCGTCCTGAATGCCTCCGAGCCGCAGTAGCCCATGTAGACGTGCATGTCCATCCGGCCTGGCCGGAGCAGCGCTGGATCGAGGCGTTCCTTGTAGTTGGTGGTGAAGACGATGATGCGCTCCTCGCCGCTGGTCGACCATAGCCCGTCGATGAAGTTGAGCAGGCCCGACAGTGTTATGCCCTCTCTCTGCTGACGCTGAAAATATACCACACAGGTCAGACAAAGAGCAATCGTGATGCTAATCATGATGATTATACTAATTCACAATCAAATCTCTTACCATGGAGTCGGGGTCGTTTGGGGGGGGGGCATCTGACGGGTCTTCATCGTCGCCGCTCTTGGCTGGGTCGCCACGGCTTGTTGCGCTGAAGCAGCAGTCGATGTCCTCGATGACGAGGATGCACTTGTTGGACATGGAGGTGAGCAACCGCTGGAGCGAGGTGTTGGAGTCCACCTTGGAGAGATCGAGGTCATAGAGGTTGAACCGGAGGTAGTTCGCCATGGCGGCGACGAGGCTGGTCTTGCCGGTGCCTGGCGGGCCGTAGAGCAGGTAGCCGCGCTTCCACGCCTTGCCGATCCGCCGGTAGTAGTCCTTGCGCTTGAGGAAGCGGTCGAGGTCAGCGACGATGGAGCGCTTGAGGTCCAGATCCATGGCCAGCGTGTCGAACGTGGCCGGGTGGTGGTAGCTGCTGCCGCGCCACGACGAGTAGTCGCTCGAGAAGATCTTGAGGGTGCGCTCCCGCCGCCGCGCCGCCTCAGCGGTCGCCGTTATGAAGGGGAGGTATCTCTTGAGCGCCATGTCCGTGTGCTCGGCGTCGAAGGTGAGCTCCAGCGACGACACGTGCTCGTTGCTGCCATTGCTCTGCCCCTGTGCGACGGCCATCCAGTCGAACTTGACGCCCTCGAAGACGTCCGTCATCCTGTCGCCGGCTTCCAAGGACAGGACGTGTCTCCCGCCGTCGCCACCGTCAGCTTCGGTCTCGCGGACGCCGCCATCTCCGTATTCGTATTCATAGTCGTAGTCGTAGTCGTATTCGTATTCGTAATCTCCGCCGCCGCCGCCGCCGCAGTCGTCGGCGCTGCGGCGGGCGACACAGACCCGCGACGTGGCGTGCGGATCGATCCGGTTGGCGAGGTACGCGCGCGCGTCCGCGAAGAGCCCGTTGTCGCCGCCGCGGCTCTCCTCGTCAAACCGCTTGATAACGAAGGTCCGGCGCTGCGGCGGCGCGCGCAGCCTGGCTCCGCCGCGCAGCAGGAAGTCGGCGGCCCAGCCCACGGCCTCGCGCAGCTCGTCGGGCAGCAACTCCCGCGTCATGCCGCGCGCCAGCACGGCGTACGTGGTCACCGTGGCGGCCGTGGCCGCCGCCTTCTTGTAGGTCTCCATCAACGACGCCGCCACCGGCTTGGAATTCGACGGATCCATCGCCAAGGGAGAGACTAGGGCACGTGTACTCGGCGGTGAACTGTGCGCCGCCGGCCCGCCGCGACGCCTTCGGTCGTCTCGTTTGTGCGGAGGATCGGAGGAGATTCTGAACAGAATCACCACGCGGTATGCGGCCTGGGTGCGCTCGTCGCGAATAAAAACTTTGTACGCGGTACGCGGATCTATCGAAGTCCGGTGAGATTTTTTTTTTTTTGACGAAAATTATAAATCGTTCGAATAAAAAACTCTATATACCAGATAGAGATATTTTTTTTATAGAGATATTTTTATATTTAAAAAAAAAACACAAAGGAGCACTTGAGTACCAATACTGATAGGAGAGTATCCGACACGGTGTCCATGACCATTGCCCGTCATCTAATCAAGTCAAACCATGCAGTCCTGCTTGGCTGGCTTGCCGTTCTTGGGATTTTTTCTGCCTTTTGCGGGGAAAATCATAATTACCTGCCTCCATTACCCTTACGGTTCACTGTTCAGTGGAGTGTGGTCACAATGCTTAAGGACCATTTGGCCAGAGAACAGCTAGTGCTGTTCAGACCTTCGCAAGACGCACTGCTTATCACAGGGGATGACTGTTTTTTCTTTTTAATCAAGCCGGGATCTTTCCTGGGTCTTTAAAAACATTATGAGGTGTTCAAACCGAACACGATAAATCGACACTGAAATCACCAACACGACTGAGCTCTTATTATGTGATGATCATTTCTTATTAAGATTACCGCGGATAAAATCCATTAACTATCCAAGAAAAATAATCACAAGGATAAACTGATCAGAGATATCTATGTGCATTCATATAAGAAAGGAGAGGTACCTAACATGAAAAAGAATACCCATAAATATATATTTACGATTAGTAAATATTCTAACTAGACTTAATTGATTATGTCCCTTACATAGTTTCTTGGTTTTTTTTAATTTCTTTTTTTTAGAGTTTTTTTTTTAAAATTTCTCTCATGAATATATCTTTACCGGCTTTTTAATCCTTCTCTTTAATTGCATGAGAATACTCACAAATATCTCTGATTAGTTTATTTGGCTGAACTCTTTAATCTTTAATTAATTGCATGAAGAGCGGGTGGGTGTGGTAGTGTGGCCTGAGCCTGACCGGTGTTTGACTGGAGCGGCTAGGTGTGGCTAGGGCCCGGGGCTGGCCGGCGTGTTGGGGCTGGGGACATGGGTGAACGCACAGGAAATGGGTGAGGTGGCAGTGTGCGTACCAAACAGGAACGGAGCTGGTTCTTTTCAAGGAACCGAAAAGTGGAACCGTGGAAACAAATCTTTTGCTCGAACTCATTTTGATAACATTTAATGCCTAGGGGTTCTGGCTGGTACTCTTTTCTAGCAACGTCTTGGAGATGTTGTAAGTTGCTTTTAGAGAAATTTTCTTGATTGCCACTCAAAGTTCATTTGCTGAAAATTCAAAAATATAACCTCCCATCATTGCCCCATCTCTTCAATTTTCCCCCTTCATTGTCAATAGTAGAGGTGGGACTTAGTCTGTCTCATACTAGCATGACACAATCCTCTTGTGCTTCATGCCGCTTTGGATCATGACATCTAGGCACGCCAGACATATTAGGCCGCATATGGTAAGAGGCCTTGCTCCGGCACAAACACGGCCCCACGGTATACTGACACACTTTTGTGTCATGCGAGTCCAAGCACAGCCATCAAAATGTCCTTAAAGAGTCCTTACTAGTTTTCATTATCCACTTATATCATTTTTGGAAGATATGACAGGTATAAATAAAATTTTCTTGGTTAGAAAATATGGGTAAAACAAGTTTAATCTGTATGACATGAAAATTAAGAAATTCTGATATTTGTAGCAAAACATGTAAATAAGATTTATTAAATGAAAATATTTACGTAAACCTAGCATAAGTCAAACTACATTTGTGTAGTTGTAATCGTAATGGTTTATGGAAGTGTGATACATGTTTAAGTTGAACGATTTCCGTAGCGGTACTCGAGAAGCTGGGGTCTGGGGCACCGGCAACAAGCTCGTTGGAGGCTCATTTCTGCATTGCACACGCAGCTTAAGACCCTCGTGTCAGTGTCACCAGTCGTCTGCAACATTTCATTAGACAACAGTCTGTTTTAGTAAAGGTTTAGCATTACAGATTTGACAGGTTCACGTTGAAGCATTTATAGAATGCTATCCAGCGTTACTGCTTGAAACACAACTCTAATCAAATCTGCCTCAGCAAAACTATTTTAGTGAAGTAAACCTAGTGTAATCAATCAAACTCAGTCGATGGATGCAGCCAGGGAGGAAGCGCAGACACGAGATGCAACTCACTTGCGGAGACCTGGTAAGGCTTGGTATCCATCTGCAGAACGCTGAATTTTGCTGCTGGTGCTGGTGTTCGAGAAAATAAAATTTGGACTTTTTTTCCACAACGGTTACCGAATTTTATTACTTTTGTAACGAAATTACAAAGTTCCAGTTCGTTTTGCAGCAAAAAACAGTAAACCACCCCCACCTACGATCGCCCAGGGAACGTAGAGTGGGGTCAACATCCGCTAAGGACCCTACAGGCGCTTAGCAATTTAACGAAGTTTACACTTTGTGAAGCAATGCTTCCAGGTGGTACAGATGCAAGACAGAAAAACGAAAAGATATTACACAGGATCCCTAACGACACCATCATGAAGTTTGTAACGCCATCAGATTTGTGCTGTGGAGCTTCCTGTCTTCAGCTTGCAAACGGGACTAGCTGATGCTCTTGCAGATCTTGACGATTGCCTTGGGTATGGAAGGAGAGTGCAGCCGCCTTGATCACTTCCGCTCCTGCCGTCACTTGAAGTCTGAGCTCCTCCTTCATCAACCCTGCCCAATATGTAATGAAGACATATATCAAACAAACAATCTCAGTAGGAGATTGCATCTTTTTATTTTCAAAGCATATCAGATTTCTAATATGCCAGATAGCCCAGCAAACTGCAGCCAAACCAACATGTATATATTTGGTGCTTGTGGCAAAATCAAATGCATCCATGGCCAAAATTGCTCAAAAGAAGCAGGTCTGTGCCTAGCTCCAAAAGAGTGGGCAATCAAGCTCCACACATACTTTGTGGTAGCACACTCAAAGAAAATATGACTGACACTTTCCTGCTCATTACAGAAAGAACACCTGGGAGACCCTTTCCACTTTCTTTTTAGTAGATTATCCTTAGTGAGAATAACATTTTGGAAAACAAGCCACATGAAGATTTTGATTTTTAAAGGAATCTTAGCTTTCCAAATAGTTTTAAAATTGTTTCCACTTTCTCCAGCACTTAGAAACTTGTAAGTGGACTTGACAGTGAACTTCCCTGATTTTTCAAAATCCCATTTTGCTTTGTCTTTCTCAGAAGTAGTGACACAACGATAGGTTATGTCATACAGTCTTCTGAGCTGTATCTGATTTTCCTCATATAACCACCTTCTAAATGTCAATCTCCAATTTCTGTGCTTCAGTTCAGCTACAAATAAATTTTGTTCTTTATTAATATCATAGAGCTCAGGGAATTTTTCAGCAAAAGTCACCTGACCACACCATTTGTCATGCGAGAAGCTTGTATTTTTACCATTTCCTACTATCATGGACCTACCTTTCAAATAGATAGGTCTGACCCTTAACATATCATTCCACACAGGGGAATTCTTAGGGTTATGTTTCAATACACTAACCATTCCTTTTTTGAGATATTTTTTATTGATAATCTCATTCCAAATTCCACTGCCATTTTCCACTCTCCACCACCATTTGCACAACAAGCTCATGTTTATTCTCCTCAAATCTTTAATCCCCAAACCTCCTTTTGACTTGGCTTTAGTTAGAATAGTCCATTTGATTAAATGATATTTTCTCTTCATACTTCCCCCCCCGCCAAAAAAATCTTCTTCTAGCAGCATCCATCTTGTTAATGACGGACACAGGCAGCCAAAACATGGACATGACATATATTGGTAAATTGTTGAGACATGCATTAATCAAAGTGAGTCTACCACCAAAACTCAAAGCCTTTGCTCTTCCATCCTTCCAGCCTTTTCAAGATTCTTTCATATATTGGGATCCAGTCTACTATATGTAATCTAGACCCAGAGACAGGGGACACCCAGATATTTTATAGGCCAGACTTCCAATGGCACAATTGAACATATCGGCATAGAATACATTTTTTATTGTCATCATGATTGACCATCATCACCTCACTTTTTTTTGCAAAGTTTATTTTCAAGCGACACATATTTTCATATAGATACAAAGAATGGCTTTAAGTGTGTTGCCTGATCTACATTGTCTTCTGCAGACACAAAATAGTGTCATCTCGCATATTGCAACACGGCCACCCCATTCTCAATGTACTTTCGGGTACCAAACCTTGGATCAGTTTATTTTTACGTGCTAGTGATATCATCTTTGCCAAAGAATCAGCAGACTACATTAAACAATAGGGGAGACAGAGGATCCCCTTGCCTAACTCCTCTCCCGGATTTGAAATATTTGCCTACAATGTTAATTACTTTCACACTAACAGTCCCCAAAGTACTCATTCTTTGCTTGAATCCAACTGCACCATTTTTTCTCCAAAGCCTCTATTCTTTAAACAAGAAAAAGAGGAAATTCCGGTTTATTTTGTCATATGCCTTCTCAAAGTCCAGCTTTAGCACTAGACCATCTTTCTTTTTTTTATCTTTTGTGTCATGTAAAATCTCATGTAGGGTCAAAATTCCTTCCATAATGTTCCTATTTTTTTATGAAGCCGGACCGACATCTGTTAATAATTCTCTCCATCACCTTCTCCATTCTCAAAGTCGGTGCCTTAGTAAAAATCTTGTATATCACATTTAGTAAGCAAATGGGCCTGTATTGTTTAATGTTGTTGGCTTCTTTCACTTTTGGTAGTAAAGAAATTACCCCATAGTTGAATCTCCCAATTTGGAGTTCTCCTTTATGAAAACTCTCGAAAAGATTTATTAAATCTCCCTTGAGGAATTCCCAACAGTGTTGGTAGAACTCAATAGGAAAGTGGTGCAGTCCAGGAGCTGTGTTTTTTTCCATGGAAAACACCACTCTTTTAATTTCCTCCTCTGTAAAAGATTTTTTTTTTAGTTCAATATTCTCTGGCGTGATACTCTTTCACTGGCTTCCCAACAGTCGGGATCAATATCAAAATTGGCATGGTCGGAAGGACCAAAGAGCTCTTTATAGAAATCAGTAGCTTGCTCTACCGAGCCTCATCTCCCTCAATTCTCGGCCATTGTGAGTTAAAGAGAAAATAGTATTCTTTCTCTTTTTTTCCATTTGCTACTCTGTGAAAAAAAAATGCAGTATTACAATCCCCTTCAAGCAACCAATTAGTATTTGATCTTTTATGCCAATATAACTCCTCCTCTTCCAGAATTCTAATGAGTTCTTTTTGGATAAAAAGCCTTTCTATTCAGGTTTTTTTGAGATAAAATCTCCTCTTCTTCTTTCTTCTCTAGGGTCTCTAGTTCCTCCTTTAAAATTTTCTTGTATTTTCTTGTATGCCCCTTGAGGCTTTGTCCCCAACCTTTTAGAAATTTTTTGACTCTGTCCATCTTGATGCACCACGGGTCTATTCCAACTTTATTTTGCACCTTCTTATTCCAAATTTCCTTTACTTTTTCCACAAAATCAGGGTGTTTCAACCAAGATGTTTCAAAGCAAAATGGTCTTGATCCAATGTGTTGCTCCAGATCAGTCCTCACAATCAAAGGGTTGTGATCAGACATGTATCTGGGAATCTTCCTAACATTGCACAATGGAAACTCATTCTCCCAGGAGCTGGAAATTAGGACTCTATCCAATTTTTCCAGAGTTGGATCAGACCTATTATTAGACCAAGTGTATTTGCCACCAGCCAATGGCAACTCTCTCAACTCATAGGAGTTGATAATGAGATTAAAAACATGTGAATGATTATTTTCTATGAACACCTTATTTTTATCTGAACTAAATCTTAGGATATTGAAGTCACCGTCAAGCAGTAATGGATGTTTAGCTTTGAAGCAGAGTCTAGACAGTTCTGCAAGAAAGCTGTCCCTATTCTCTTCATGAGCTGGTCCATACACATTACCCAAGGACCAATTCTTTTGGAGCTTTTTATCATATACATTAGCAATTATCATGTGGTCCCCACATTCAGTCCTCAACCTCAAATCTTTCCTTTTTAATTCCACTCAACATGCCACCTGATTTTCTAGTAGAGGGAATCCGGATCCATTTGAAATCATTGTTACTATCAATTTTCCTGAAAAACTTCTCCTCGAATAGGACTGTTTCATGGTTTCTTGAAGACCAATGAAATCAGTCTTGTGGTCCCAAATAAGCTCCTTTATAAAAGTACTTAAGCCCTTCTTTGACACCCCCCTACAATTCCATATAATTCCTATCATTTGGAAACTTTGGTTTTTGTTTTCTTCTTCTTGAGAATAATCCTGGGGCTAACCTTTGGACTATCTCCTTCTTCCAAATTGAAACCAAAGAACAAGGCCATTCCTAGGGGCCATTGTTTTTCTTCTCTTTTTCTTAACGTAACCTACTAGCTTTCGAGGATTGGAGATGCAATGTAGGATTCATAGAATGAATCATCGAAATCCCAATCAATAACATTATGTTCTGCAGATTCATCTTTTTTCTTCCTCGTTTCCTTCTCCCCCAGCAGAAATGTCATGTTCATTTAATTTCATTCTATCATTCTCAAGATCCTTAAGCGTGTCTATTTTATCAAAATTCATGGTTTTATTATTGATACCCATCTTTGATGCTAAGTTTGCAAGATAAGTGTTAGACAGAATTGCAAAGGAATTCTGAGGATTAGAGTTAGTACCTTCTTCTCCATCATCTTTGGAGATTTTCTTCTGTGCTTGCTCCATTATCTTGGCATGAGCAATGCCAGAGGCCTTGATCCTCTTACTCTGCCTAACATCCTGCCATTTAAACCATCCACTGTTTTCTTCCATTTGCTTTGTCCCAACTTCTTCGAGTTTGCTTTCTCTTTTGATTCCCATAAATTCTCCCTTTCATTGTTCTGCTCACTGTCAACAGATATCATTTCTTCAGCTTGATTGACATTATCAGCCTTGAACAACTCAGTAATTTTGTTTTCCTCTCTCACTGCTGTCTCCATTGCTATTTCCTTGATCAGCCCAACTGGTCTCACCTCCTCCTGCACATCCTCCTGACTAGAGAATCCAATTTCTGGTGGGTCCTGGCTATCTTTGACTGGGCTGATAGACACTGCCCTGACTGTTTCTTCCTCTTCTTCCTCCATGATTGTAGCTAGACCCTTCTTTGAACTTTTTCCACCTGAATAAAATTTGGACTTGCTGCCCATTACCGGCACCCTCGTCGCCCCGTTGTAGCAGCGGTAAGAGTTGTGGCTTAATCACTGTTGGATTAGCAAATTAGCATAGCACAGACCAAAATCTTCGAAGATCGTATATATTCTTCCAATTAATCACCATTCGGCAGAGAGGCATCAATTCCTCACCATGCAAAACATCATGAACCATGAAAGGCCAAGAGTGCAGCATAACGAATTAACGATTAAGTAGCATAGCGATTAAGTAGGATTTAAGAGTCTGGGGTAGAACGAGCTGCTACAGTGCTACCAACCACTACAATGCTAAGTATACCAGCAGTGTCTTGCTAGTAGTAAGTAGTAGTAACGTGGAAATCTGACAACATGACACTTGTTGCCAAACAAAATGTTGCCCAGGCCTAGCAGCTGAGAGAGAATGCAGTTCATCTTGTTGCCTAGCAAAGCTCTCGATGCGATCGCGTTACTTCGATGGCTCCGTTGATGCCTTCTCCTTCCCAGCTTCTTCTTCGCTCTGCTTCTCCTCAGTAGGCACTGCCTGCTTGTTCTTCTTGTCCTCGAGGAACTCAACGAGCCCCTGGAACGCGACGTCGGCGTTATTGCTCCGCAGCAGCATCTCCGTCACGGCGGCCGGCGTCACCTCCACCTGGGAGAGCAGCTCCCGTAGCTCCGGGAACAGCGGGTGGTCGTCGACGAGGAAGTAGTTGTGGGCCAGCGTCTTGAAAGCTTCCCAGCCGCAGTAGCCCATGTAGATGTGCATGTCCATGCGCCCGGGACGCAGCAGCGCCGGGTCGAGGCGGTCCTTGTAGTTGGTGGTGAAGATGATGATGCGCTCCTCGCCGCTGGTCGACCACAGCCCGTCGATGAAGTTGAGCAGGCCGGACAGCGTCACCTGAGGTTGTTCCAGGGCAGAACGCGCACGGCGGACACCATTGTTGGCGTCGAGTCAGTGATGGTTGATACTCATACAATACAACAGTGACCGCTGCGATGATCAGCTTGATTGAAACAACGGGTGTAGTTAGTTCAATTACCTCAATGCTGTTGGATTTGTTGGGCCGAGCAGTGGTCGGTGCGGGAGCGCCCGAGTCCGATGCAGGGCCGTCGCCGATGTCGGCGTCGCCACCGTCGTCTCGGGTACGCACCGGCGGCGGCGGCGCCTTGTCGTCCTTCCTCGACATGATGGCATCGCAGCAACAGTCGATGTCCTCGATGACGAGGATGGACTTGTCGGACAAGCCGATGAGCAGCCAGTGCAGCGAGGAGTTCAGGTGCACTTGGGAGAGGTCGAGGTCGAAGAGGTTGTAGCGGAGGTGGTTGGCCATGGCGGCCACGAGGCTGGACTTGCCAGTGCCCGGCGGCCCGTAGAGCAGGTATCCGCGCTTCCACGCCTTGCCGACGCGGCGGTAGTGGTCCCTCCTGCTCCTGAAGAGGTCCAGGTCGGCGACGATGGAGCGCTTGAGCGCGGGGTCCATGGCGAGCGTGTCGAACGTGGCCGGGTGGCGGTGGCTCATCCTGTACCACATCCGGCCTTCGTTCATGCAGATCTTGAGCGCGCGCTCCCGCTGCTCCACCTCCTCGGCGGCGTCCATGACGAAGGGCACGTAGCGGTCCATGGCGACGTCCGTGTGCTGCGCGTCGAAGCTGAGCTCCAGCACGAAGTCGCGGTCGCCGCCGGCGCTGGGCTCGCCTCCTTTCTTGGCGCTCTTCTTGGTCCCGCCTCCACCGCCGCCGCCGGACTTGGGCTCGACGCACGTCCACGTGAAGCGGACGCCCTCGAAGTCGTCGAAGGTGGAGTCCTCGGGCTCCAGGAAGAGGAGCCTCCGCCAGGTGGCGCGGCCGGCGTCGTCCCTGGCGGCGCGGGCCAGCGTGACGCCCAGTCGGCGCATGGCGCGCGGGTCCAGCCTTGACGCCAGGTACGTCCGCGCCGCCTCGAAGAGGAGGTTGTCCTCGCCGCCGGCGCCGCCCGTGACGCCCGGCTGGCTCCGGACGACGAGCGTGCGCCGGTCCCTCTGGCCCCAGCCGACCCGGGCACCCAGCGCCGACGCGGCCCAGCGCGCCGCGCCTCGGAGCTCCTCGGGGAGCAGCTCCCGCGCCATGCTGCGCGCCATGACGGCGTACGCCGCCGCCGAGGCCGCTGTGGCCAGCGCCTTCCGGTACGCGTCCACCGCCTTCCCGCCCACCGCCGCCTCCGTGCGCTCCATCCGCCGATCCTCGCGCGCCTGTGCGAGTGCGTCTAGGGCAACGGCGCACGGCACAGAGCAGAGTAGTAGTACACCTGCGTGCCTGCCTGCTCCTATGCCCTACTGTATACTAGCAGAGTGGACTAGCGAGATTGCGATGCGAGAAGATAGAGGAGGTTAGCTGGTGCGCAGCGGCAGCGCCAAGTCTCTTCCGTTTATTGCTGCACCTTTTTTTGTGTGCTTTCGGTGGCGCTGCGCTGGGATTGAGCGGAGCGGAGCGGAGCGAGTGCCGCGGCGGGCTGCCCGGTCAAAAAGCCTGTGCGCCTGCTCGTCACGTCAGCCACGTACTCCTACTGTAGTACTACGGGATTCCTTCAGCCACAACTGCCGCCTTGCCCAAATCGCGTGTAGTCGTACTGGCACGTGAGGGTCGGATACCGAGCACGGACGGGAGGGGAGGGCTGGTCGAGGGCCGTCGTGCTCGTGCAGCCTCCGCCCCGTTGCACGTAAAGGGAAAGACCGTGATGCATGATCCGGTTGACGCGACGGGAGGACTCGAGACCGGCGGGGGCGGGGAAGTGCCCAGGGCGGCGCCGTCCGGGAACGCGACTGGTGCAACGAGGGTGCTGCTCCTTCTAGTCTAGTCCACGCCGCAGATGGCTGGGTGGCCTGGTCCAAGTCTAGGTTCGGTGCGCCTCGCACGGGAAGGAACAACGACAGTGACGGACAGTAGCCCATGGCAAAATACCCGATAGACATTACCCGTACTCGAACTATCCGAATCTGGACCGAATTATCCGAACCCGAGATACCGATCCCAGATTCGGATAGTGATTTTGATTACTCGAAATTACTTTGGGTAATTTGGGTAAAAACTACCCGAAGATTTGCCTTCGTCTTTATATTTATCACGTGTTGCTAGAAATTATCACTTTATTAGAATATAATTTTCTCGGTTTAAACAAGTAACTATAATATATTATTCTCCACAAATTGTTGTTGAAGTTCTATCTAAATTTTTGGGTGAAATTATGTATAAATTGCTACTGAAATTTTGTTTAATTTGTTGTTTTTACGTAAAATCGGATAGATCGGGTATACCCTAACCCGAATTATCGGGTACCTGAAATTTTGGATAGTGTTTTTTTAGATTAAAATCGGGTAGCAGTTTTTATTACCCGAATTTTGAATTAACCAATTACCCGACCCAAAAAATGGGTAACCCGAACAGTGCTCAGTGCATGCAAGCGACGGGATGCTCTTGCACGATTGCAAAAGACGAAAGATGGGTCATACCCCACTGAGTAATTCTCGATATGAATGCATGTCACCTCAACAAAGACAACTAAGATCATGACATGACATACAACGGCAGCCTCACTTGTTTCAATTAACTAAAAAATATTATAACTCACAAACCAAAAATCAAATTAAATTCTAATTATACTATTGAATTTTTTTAATAAATATTTCAAAACAAGATCTCACCGATGATAGTTGGTATAGAGTAAAGTAAAAAAAAAAAAAAAATGAAAAATGAAAAAAATAGAAGGCTCATAGTAATATTCTAACTGAATACTCGGAGTGAGGTAGCGAGTAAGCAACACCTTTGCCACTTGTCAGACACAGGTATGTTGCCTTGGCTAGCCCATGTCCAGTGCACATGGCTCATGTAATCTTATTCTTATATTCTTTTCGGGACCGAAGTCAAATAAAATTGAAGTCAGGTAGTGAAAGAACACTTTTGCCCTCTTCCTGTTAGCTGCTACGTGATAGGTGGGAACCTATGAATACCAAGTACCAACAGGTCTTTTATTCTAAGCAATAGAATCAAGCAATCAGTTTTCGTTTTCAAAAATAAAAGAAGGAAAAAGTATAACCTCCTCACGGTCATGTTGTTGGGGCTTTCTGAAGCAAAGCAGACAGACGCCGTCATAGACCCAGAGAAACTGGAGTAGCAAATCCACAGGGGTGACCTTTTTCCCTTAATCATCCCACCGGTCTTAGTTAATGCCTTGTTCACAAGTTTCATGTGCATAACGAGGGTCTCTATCTTTTCTTCAGATCCTCCATGAGGGTTTGAGACTTTGTTTGACTCGTAGTTTTACGAAATATAGCAGCTCCTAAGTAGTAAATATGGGCATTAGAGGGACAACTATACAATTAATTGAGCACGTTCCGACAAATCTAGTATCTTATGGAAATCTCTGCATTTATTTATTTTTATTAAAAATAATTGTAGTACCAAATTCAGTGTACCACTTACAATCATAGCTAAACAACTACAACTCATAGCTTATTATAGAATTATTATATACTTCTCACTAAGATGTATTGTTGTTGTGTCTCAATAATGTTCACATAGTTATTGAGGAACCAATTAGTATTTCGAACTACGTGTTATTCTCAACTCAACCTTTACACGGGGTTGTGTCTCCTGTTTTATAGATCACAATACAAAGGGGTGACCCCTTTACATCAATGCCCCTGAGGATACAAGTATATACTCAAGATATTTTTTCTTCACTTTTACTAAGCCTTTTGGGGCAACTTATGACTTCTCTTATGATCACGCTTACTCCATGGGCCATAGCCAATGCCCATTGGCAAAAGCAATGATGACTTCTACAAAGCGTGCGCCTAGCCAGCCGCCCGCACGCCCTCACTGAGCCATGACAGAGCCGCCCGCTTTCGCTATGGTCAGTGAGGAATTCAAAGCATACGATAGAATGGTCGGATGCCTAACCCTCGACGGGACTCCACCCTACCAAGGCACTCAATTACGACGTCATCAGAGCACGCCGGCCATGATGAAGATGTCAACATAGGAAAGAAAGCTCGTGGAGCTCGTCGTGGCACGCCAGCGAGCTCACCAAAATGTGGGATTCCCATCCCCGACCAGGCCAGGCCTACCGAGGAGGACAACTACGACAACACGAGAGTAGCTTGATAGCTGTAGCACACGCACGCCTCCATCCCACTGTATTCTTTTATCCTCCTCCCTTTCCCTTTGGCTCTATTTTGTACACCCCTTGCACTATAAAGGGGCCCCTTGGCCACTGGGAAGGGCAAACAATCTTATTTGTTTGACGATGCTAACTCTACTGTAGTAAATATGGATATAAAAAAGAAAGTTAAGTAAAATTTATCCATCTTTTCGCGAATCTTGTTCTCTTGTATGTTATATATATGCTTATTTAGAATCATCCAATGTTTTTAATATAATTTAATTGTTATGTTGTTTATTATGAATGGAAAAAACCACTTTTGGTATGATTGGGATATGTTTGGTTATGTGATTGTGGCATTGTTATTGTTTCATCATATTATTATTTGTTGTTTTATGTATGATTGCTCTGCTAAACAGACTAGTGGCATATAAAGTTTGTCCTCGGTGGATTTTGATCCTGGATCCGCCACTGTCTATATCTGTCTTTTCTACGTGTACATAAGTTTTACTACACACCTAGATGTCTAGATAAGAACTAGTTCTTGTTCCCAACAGCATCGAAAGCGACCGCATCGTCTCCCGCCTTCCTTCCCTAAATCGTATTATGATGCGTCTTTATGGCTTTTTGCTTGTCTGTGATAATCGGGGACATGGGATAGAAACTCCATGTTTAAAGAAACTCGATTTTTTTAAAAAAGGTGGGGAAGAAATCAAAAGATGACGTGTTTTGTTAGTATCCGTGCATCATTTGATCCAAACTTTATGTTGGTACCTTTATTCAATACACCTAACAGCCTTCGTCGGCTCCGCAACTGATTACCGTGTGTTCTCTGTGTAGGTAGTACTACAAACCATAACTCCAACGTTGAAGCAAATGTACCCTCCATTTTAGTAAACTGCAAGTGTTTTTTGACAAAAAAACAATTAGAATTTGGAATCGAAAGAGTAGAAAGGTACTGGGTGGTGTTTGGTTCAGTGCTTTTGGATAAAGAGTAATGAATTATTCACGTTGGTATGCAGGTAGTTATTTTTGGTCCGGCTGTCTGTCTCGGAGTGCAATTTTTAGCTACGAGTTAATGATCTGTGTGAATGAACGAATGAATGATTAGAGTGTTTCGAACTGAAAGAAAAAACGAGACCATCATCATCTCTTCTGTAATAAAGGTTTGAAAAAGAAAAAAAAACGATGTGCCTCGGTGCCACTGCCTAGGCCCAACAGAGAAGCGTTCAATTCAAAATCCACCGCAAATAGATTGAGGCCCATGTAAGCCCTAGCCCAACAGAGGAGCGTACATTTCGAAATCTGACCGTTCGACAAACAACGGATTCCGCCCTCAAAGCGCAACCCCAAATCCCCAACCATTCGAACGTCACAGCCCCCTCCCACTCGAACCTTCCCGAATCCATGGAGGCCGGCCCCCAAACCTTCTAGAGCCGAGCGTCCCTCCCGGCCGCCATGAGCCGCCGCGATCCCTCCGCCTCGCCCTTCCGCGACCTCTCCAACCTCCGCACCCCGAGACCCAACCCCAATGCCGTACCCTCCTCGCCGCAGTTCTTCACCGCCTCTAAATCCCCGCTCCAGGCTCCCACTCCGACGCCACTTCGCCGCCGCAGGCCTGGCAACGGCGCCCCGACCCCGACGCCCCTCGGCCGCCGCCTCCGCGCGCGCACGAGATCGACCAGTCGCGCTCCGCCCGCCGCGCCGAGTCCGACCGCGAGCGCGCCCTCCGTGCCTTCGCCGCCTCCGCCTCGTCATGGCTGTCGCTCCTCCTACGCGACCCCTCCGCCTGCGGCTGCTCCCCGGCGGTCACCGATTCCGCCGCGGCCGTGCAGCCCTGCGCTGCGGGGAAGCGCCGCGCGCTCGATGGAGAGAGAGCGCGTGGGGGCACAGCCTGAAGAGGCGCCGCGGTCGCGGCGGGGAGAGGAGCATGGAGATGACGCCGGCGATGATGGCCGCGTTAAGGAAGTCTCTGAAGGAGGCATGCTGCCTGGAGGATGTCACGGAGAGGATGGAGAACTACATGAGTAAGGGCGCGTGTGAGGAGGTGCTCTTCATGATGTTCCAAATTTGTAAGGTGAGAAAATTTCGAGGGTTCAAACTCTACGGCTTTGGCATTTGACATTCTTACTATTGTGTGGCCTACGTGCTAATTTTGGATTGTTAAGTTACAACTATGAACTAATGAATTTTCCAATTTCGACCTGTCTTCAAACTGAGATCAAACTGCTAAACTGCTGTGCTGTCCACTTTCTTTTTAGATTGAAGAACTGAACATGGTAAAATTTAAATTGGTGTAGATGTGCTAAAGTATAGTATTGCCTTTGAAAACAACTTA
Organism: Hyparrhenia diplandra; assembly: GCA_015847255.1. Lineage (NCBI taxonomy): Eukaryota > Viridiplantae > Streptophyta > Magnoliopsida > Poales > Poaceae > Hyparrhenia > Hyparrhenia diplandra. Next base: position 118,699 of record JADLZK010007494.1, on the reverse strand, counting down.
TGAAAGATGTGAAAAAATATGCTAAAAATCATAGACTGCAACTATTATTATTATAGTAACTCGTATTCCATCTGTCCCAAACTAAGTTGTTTTGGCTTTGTACATAGCTTTTGCTTACCTTATCTCATGCACTTAGCTTTTGTTACCTTGTCTCATGCACTTCATTTTCTAAACTGTATTTAGTCCTTATAAATGTAAAAAATAGCCTGTATTACAAAGTAGAAGCATTATCCACTAACCGGCACAGTATTCTGCACACCTTTTTCAGAACATTGACGAAGGCAGATTAAAGATGAAAGCACAGTGCCCCATTGTTACTGACCTTAGGCTCAAAGAGAAAGCAACTAGGATTTTTATGTCCTACAACCCATACTGGCTCAGAATTGGGTTGCATATTGTTCTCGGCGATGATTCCTTGCTGCAGACTGGACAAGGAAAAATTGGACAAGGAGATTCATATTCTAAAACTAATTCTGGAGAAGCAAATGTTTTCTCAAATCATGACTGCAAAATCATCTGGTCACAAGAAGGTAGTAGAAGAGCACCTGGGCAATATCATATTGAAAAGAATTTTTCTGCTTGTTGTTGCACTAGACAGAGCCAAAGTAGAAAATGCTCTATCTCTCGAAGCTGGAATTGATGGCCTTGATGGTGGATCCCCACTTCTATTTTGTCATCAAGGTCAAATAAAATCTAGTCGTCAAATCATTCAGGGTAATATAGCTGAATCCATCACTTTTTATTATTGTTTTTTGTGCCATGCAAGTGTTATATCCAGTTGCTTTCTAGAATCTTTGAGGGAGACCATGCATGGAGAAGGCGATATTCTGATACACCTCACAACTATGGGATATAAACTAAATTATCAACAGGTACCCGGATTTGCTGTATTACTGTACCAAACAATTTGCTTTTGTGTTTTCTGTTGTACAAGTTTCTTCCAGGAATGGTATAGTTTAAAATTCTATTTGAATATTGTTGGGCTATTCTGATTTTCTTTTTCTCACGAGCCTGCTCTGTCAGAATATGATTTCACTATAAGGAATTTATTTGAAGATCTCCAAGATGGCATAATTCTTTTTGTAGAGTTGTTCAGCTGCTCCTCGCAGATGCATCAATCATTTCAGTAAGAATTTCCTTTTTGCTGCATTAAACATCCAGATCCCATTAGCATTTGATTTACAGTGCCAATACACTTCATTTCAGAAAGTAATTGCTCCCTCGGATACAAACAAGAAGAGGTTAAGTAACTGCACCACTGCTATACAATATATCAAACAAGCTCAGGTCCCATTATCTGATTCTGACGGACTCACAATTTCGGCGGGAGACATCGCTGCTGGGGATAAGGAGCTTATTCTTTCAGTGCTGTGGAATATGTTCATCCATATGCAGGTCTAATGTTTATAACCCTCTGAATTGTTATTGCTAAGCCTAAGTATACCTTTTTTTCCACAAAACTATAGAGTTCTAGATTGCTCGCTATAGGAGTTAGCTTAACCTTCAGTTTCACATCCTTCTCATAAGGTTTCGCTAAATGCTTTTTTATTGAGTGGTTATGTGTAATTATTTGATCTTATCATTATCATCCTAATGTCTATTGCTATTCAAGTTTAATCATCTTGTAAATATTCATATCTTGGTTTGATACATTACTGTGCAAATTGTAAACTAACGTGTCTTTTTTTTTGGTCAAGGCAATGCTTTCATCTAACTCATTCATATTCCAGAATTCTCATTAGATCTTGTTATCTTTTTTCGCTCCTGTGCAGCTACCATTGTTAGCAAGCACAACCTCACTGACTCGTGAATTAACCATGCTAAATGTACATGTAACGGTGAGTGATCTGTTCATCTATCTTAAACAGTTAAAATATGTGGATTGGATAGGATGGGACAAACTACACGCAGTACTTATTTTATTTCATCACAGTATACAAAAGTTCCTTGATGAAGCTATCTATATATTTGCTTCTGTGCTTACCATTTTGATTTGAGACTTTTGTTAATTTATTACTTTTAAGGAGGGGTTTTATTTCTTTTTTTAGAACATTCTGAGCACGCTTTTTGATATATAGGAGTTCCTTTTTTCAAGGGACAACAAATGTCTGAGAACAAGCCGCACATGGATTTGCTTTTACAATTGGGTTCAGGTAAGGATTCCTTTGTTTTATCTCTTGCTCACATAGTTGTATGCTAAAAAGTAAATGAGTCCATGGGTTAGTCGACTCCAGTAAATTGATCACTTCAAGACTAAGCGGAGAAGTTCTGAACCAAGTATCAACTCTTTTTTTTTTTCTCAAATATACAGGAGAGTTGTGTATCATTGCACTAAGAAGAAGTATCAAGGCTGTTAAAAAATGCATATTTAAGTGTTCTTTTATTTGTGAAAAATGTTGTTGTCATTGCCGCATCCTTTTATCCTTTTTGTTGAAAATGCTCATGCCTGGGTTTCCACCACGCACCCTGATGGAAACACTGCCTCAGTAATTCAGTTTGTTGCAAGCTCAAAGACAACACAATAACATCATTGATCTGTTGTTAATCTTAAATGCTTTAATCATTTTGAGCTAGTATCCTTTTAACCTTACTATTTTTTTGTCTTGTGTTGCGCTAACCATACAGCCCAGCCTTTATTGTCTAATTGCTACTGATGTTGTTGCTTTGTTCTTCTGCAGGCAGTATGCTCAAAGTATGGCATGACTGTTGAAAGTTCATCTCAGTTAGACAGAAGAGCACTGAACTGTCTCATCAACTATTATTTGAACATTGATATTTCCCCCCCAGGTTCTCCTGAACTATCATTGTTTTATTTGCACTGTAATTACACCTTTATCTCTATGTGCCACTTTGATACCCACGTGCTCATCATTTCCTGTTGATTATTGTTTTTAGGAAACACTAACCGGATGCCGAAAGGAATTGTTCACCTGTCACGAACTTGATACTGTAACTGATATCATTGGCTGTCCATCCAGTCAGATGGGGAAAGTACTCTCGATGTTCTTCAGGTGGTGGTAAGTGATTTACTTTTGTTGTTCGCACAATCAGTAGTTTCTTTCTCAAACCTTTTTTTCTGCAATATGCAGGATATTCCAGCTAGTTGCATCCTAGGTGACGATGGTGTATTATTTGATGAGAAGAGTACCATTCTTCTGCTAGCATTCCTATCTTCACATCTGACTAATGACAAAAAGATTGGTAATGTTTGCTGTCATGTTCAAATTCTTCCTCCTTGTGTTAAAGTCTGTTCATGATGCATAAACCATCTTCTTTAATTCTTATAGGATCAGCTAAAGAATTTGATCAACATAAGGTTGGGCTACAAGTGTGCGGAGAAGAAGATTTCAGCAAGACGTAGATCTCGAGGAAAGATTGATACAGAGTATCATCTATCTCAGACAGATAAAAAATATGGTGCATGCACCAACCAGGGTTTGTTCTTTATCTATGTTCTTTATCTATTCTTCAGTTTGTATAAGTTTCTGCTGCTGAAATTAAATTTGGTAATATTATTGTGAAATGTTAGTCTCCATAACCATAACTCTACATAGCATAATTGTTCTGTGAATTCCCATGGTATGCTGGTAGCATAACAGTTTTCTGCAATTTAGTGAAATTTGTCTTAATCTTCTTTCTAGAGTGGGCTGCAACTATTATACAGGCTCAGGCCAGAAGTCTTATTGCAAAGAAGTCTTATTGTGAACGTAAGGCAATATTTATCCTGCAAGGTGCTTTGAAGGCATGGTCAGCCATTATCTCGAACAAGAATTGTAGTTGCCTAAGCATTGCTGCCTCTACTACCTGGCAAGCACAAGGTGCATTTCCCAACAAAATTCTCATGATTGTTCTGGATTAATTTCCCCAATTACATTGTTGGCATCCATTTCTTTTCAGGAAACAACAGATATTTCATTTTCATAATGGAAAGGCATAGATTTGTCCAGATGAGAAAATCTGCCATTATGATTCAGCAGGCTGTAAGGATTTGGATTAGAGAGAGAAAAAGGTTTAAGAACAGTGATTCTTTCAAAAGCTATGAGTTACTGGAAGGTAAAACTCCACCAAAAATTAGCAGCAGTCAAAGCAACTCTATAACTTCTACCACTCATCTGTGCAAAAGTGTGCATGACTCTATACCTACTCCCAATCATCCATCGAATATGTTTGAGAGTAATTGTCGATCATGTGTCATTGAGACGTCCAATGCAGTATCCGTCAATAAGCTTGTGACTGTGGATAACATGGAATGCAACAGTAATATTTGTTCTCAGGAATTCTTAAAACATGGATCTACCTGTATTTATTTCCCAGTTTGCAAGGAACTAGTGGCTGCTCAAAGGATACAAGCTGCATACAGAAGATTTTTGAACAACAGAAACAGGACAACTGCTGCAATTAAAATCCAGAGCCATTGGCGTGCTATTCAGTACTCAAGTGCTTCAGAAATCAAGTTCAGGCTATTGTCAGAATCCAAACATCAATAAGAGTATTCTTGTGCCGCCAAGCTTTGCAACGCTACCGACTAGCTGCAGTACTGATTCAGCGAGTTGTCAGAGGATGGTTGGCTAGAAAGAGGCTGTTAGGTTAGTATGAACATCTAAGATTGTCCTTGATATTTTTTGTTGCATATTGACCATTGTTATGGTGGTAACATTACGGATGTAAAGCCGCTAAGATGTGATTGTATTGTATTATCTACGTATCACTGACCAATGCTACTTATACAGGTTCCTCTTCACTGCGAACCTACACAAGACCAAGACTTTGTGTAGTTGACCAAAGTCAAAGGAGAAAGTGTTATCAAAGCCTTGAGTTGAACATTGTTCTAGACTCTGTCATAAGGTTACAAAGATGCTGGAGGAAGTTCCTTCTGCATCAGTCTGTCAAAAACATCTGTAATCTCAATCCAGTCTTTTTGTCCGTGGCTGGTTGGCACGGAAACAACTAGATCAAATTTTCTGCTGCATCAACATTATTCAAGTATGTATGCTATTTTTTTTAAAAAAAATGCTTCTAGGCTGGGTAGTATCATTATTTAAGAAAAGAGTTATCTTAATCTGGTACATTTATTTGCAGAGACGGTGGCGAAAGTTTCTTCAAGCGAGGAAGCGAGCTGTGATTGTCATCCAGACTCATTTCCGTGGTTGGATTGCACGACGAGATGCTATTAAAACTAGAAACTCTATCAGTAACATACAGGTAGACTGAAGAGGCAGATGTTGTCATTGGATATATACACAAATTAATACATGATTTCATACATGGTAAATCTATTTGCAGAGATGGTGGAGAAATGTTTTGTTCATTAAATTGAGGAAGCAAGTTGTGTTAGTTATCCAGGCTCATTTCCGTGGTTGGATAGCGCGGCGAGATGCTATTAAAACTAGAAACTCTATCAGTAACATACAGGTAGACTGAAGAGGCAGATGTTGTCTAATGTCTGACATTGGATATATATACACAAATTAATACATGATTTCATACATGGTAAATCTATTTGCAGAGATGGTGGAGAAATATTTTGTTCATTAAATTGAGGAAGCAAGCTGTACTAGTTATCCAAGCTCATTTCCGTGGTTGGATCGCATACGACAAGTTGCTTTTAGAACTAGAAAAAGTATTACTACAATACAGGTACAACATGATTTCTGTATGCTTGTTTTTTATATAGTTGGACATATGGAAACCGTCCAAGCAAATATAGGAAACATGATTTCTACACAAATATCTATCCTTTCATAGAAAACCAATTGTTATTAAGTGTGCTTTTCGCATTTACATTTAACTAACTGATTTTTGCAGTCGTATGTCAAAGCCTACCTTGTGAGGAAGGCATCGAAGCAAGAAGTTGCACATATAAGATCTAGACTGCAGAAGACCTCTTCACAAGTTGATGATAGTATGCGCCTGATCAACAGACTGGTATCTGCATTGTCACAACTCCATCACTATCGGAGCACAAACAGCATTCGTCAAACTTGTGAAACATTCAGTAATACAACCTATGCTCTCTTCCTAATTTTTTTTTTGTCCAACATAGATTCATCATGGATTCATGAAGAGCATAAGATTGTGATATCATACCCCCAGCTGTCTAAGTTTAGCCATCAACTTGCCAGTCTAAGCACTTTTATGTTCAAGAGCTAAGAGGTCTTCTCTTTCTCCTACAGGTACTGCTACAGAGTATTCCAAGAAATGCTGCGAGAAGCTGGTTGCTGCTGGTGCTGTAGATATATTGCTGGAGCAAATCCATTTGTTGAACCGTGGGATTGCTGACCAGGAAGTTTTGAAGCAAGTGTTCCTTACTCTCAGGAACATTGCTCGCCATGCAAATCTTAGACAGGTGTTATACAGCACTCCAGAACATGCTGCAATCATCTTCCAGGAATTACTGAGGTATCTCTATGTAGTATGCAATGCTCAAGTTCACATACGCATTTATGTTGTCTGGTTAGTTTCTTGCTGTTGCATTTGTGTTATTATGATGATCTGTTCGATGTTCTCTCAACAGAGGCTTAGCTGTAGACCTGTAGTTAGTTTTGCTCTCTAAAGCTCTTTTATTTTAAGGTAGTCTGTTCTTCCTAGTTTGATGCATACATATCCCAATCATTTTGATCTTGAGCATACTCGATTAAAAATGGATGAGGCTTTGAGTTTGTCGGTTTGTGAGCATTATATGTATATCTGTATTATAAACTGTGTTTTGAGGCATAACATTCTTATATGGGATATATGTGCTTTGGAACAAAGGAGTTTGATGCATACATATCCCAATGGTTTTCATCTTGAGCATATACTAGATTAAGAATGGAGAAGGCTTTGAGTTTGTTGGTTTGTGAGCATTATATTCTTATCTGTATTATAAGCTGTGTTTTGGGGCATGCCATTCTTATATGGGATGGATGTGCTTTAGGAACAAAGGAGATGTGTTCTTCAGCGCGTCTGATATTCTAAAAAAGCATATGTGAATCCAAGGAAGGCCATGAAACCGTACAAGCACTGAGTCAGCACATCAAAAAGGCTGCACAAACTGGTGCATGACCTGGGAAGGAAGGTGGAGCTAGACAAGAGGTAATACAATACATCAATTCATAAGATTCCGTTAATGCTAGGTTTTTAGCTAATCATAATTGCCCTTGCGGCAATGTCTGGTCCGCTAAACGGGTTCCCTCTTGTTTCTGCAAGGAATGGACGCACTGCAGCCGCGAAGGCGAACAATCTCCAGCGGCTACGGGAGGCCGGCACTCTGTATCATCTCATCACTAGTGACACTTAACATGTCGGCAGTATAAGCTGAAGGCTTGTACAATCATTTGGTCTTAGAAGGTTCTCATGCAACTGTTGTTGACTAGGAGCAACTGTCGAAAATCTATGGTTTGGTTTGTGATTGTTTTGTGTGGCAGGTGTGAGAATCATCGTCTTGATGTGATGTATTAAGACTTAAAAGTGAATGTATTTGCCCATGAGAGGACTCCTATTTCTGCGAGCAGGACTGTCTTTTTTTTTCATCGCTATTCATTGCATCTCAAAATAAACACTGTACACATCTTGCCGACTAATCTTAAATTTTGGGTTAATTTTATGTACATATAAAAATAATAATATTTATGATACTCATTAAGCGTCATTAGATTTATCATAGGAAATCTAAGACTGAGACTGACAGTCAAATAATTTAGATCGGAACAATGTTCACAATCACAAATAAGTTGTGTTCTTTTTTCTTATGCAAGCAAATAATTTGCAATAGGATGCATCAAATCAACACGAACATGCTACAACTACAATATTATATAAGGCTATATGTATATAAATAAATCGGAAATCAGGCCGCCCGGGCCGCGAAGTCGCGGCCGGCCCGGCGCCGAGGATGTCGGCTACAGGCCTGGCCCGTGTGTGCATCCTCGGGACCGTCACGGTCAGCACGCCGTGGGCGTACGCCGCCGAGATGCCGTCCACGTCCACCATCCCCGGCAGCCGGAACTTCCGGTCGAAGCTCCTCGCGCCCGCGGCGGCGGCGGCGTCCAGCTCGGTGCGGATGACGAGGTACCTGGCGTCCTCCACCTCCACCCTGATCTCCTCCTTGCGCACGCCTGACGAACACACACAGTCACAGAGCGAGCGTCAACGCCACAAAGGCAGTGCTGTTAGGCAAGCCGAAGCAGAAGGCGACCTTGCTCGGTTCAGCTCAGCTCAGCTGGCTGGCAGACCGCACCGATCGACGACGGCGAGCAGCAACCCTTACCCGGGAGGCTTGCGGAGAAGAGGTGAGCGGCGGCGGTCTCCTCCCAGCTGACATGGTTGGCCGGGCGGCGCGGCGGGAGCAGCTCCGGCTGGGACGAGAGAGGGAGGAGAAGAGGCGCCACTGCCACTGCCATGGCAGCTGCGCCGGCGGCAGGAATTCTGGATGCTCCTCCATTGGGTAGTAATAATCCATGGCGAGCAGACCCTGTTCTGTGGCTAATAATCGGCCGTCAGGTTGCTGCCCTGCCTTGAAATAGAGTCCGTGAGTGTGACGGTGGGTGGCGCATGGCTGCTGCTCCGACCGCTAATTGGATGCAAGTTGATGCAACTTGCTGCTCCAAGTTGCGAGGGCTGCTGGTCGGCATGTATGGCCCCCATGTGCGCACATAAATAAAGAAGAAGCGTAGTAGAGAAGAAGAGTACGAGTATCTATTAATCCAATCCCGGGCAAACTACAAACTTTTTAAACCTGCATTGCATTTTACTTGAGCTTTTTATGGATACCATTATAAAAAGTCGTGTTCTCATAGATACCCTAAAAATACGGGTTTTCACAGTTAACATTGATATTTTAGAGTCTTTCGTGCGTGCCCACCCCGCCCGATTGCGCTTAGATTTACTCCGCTTGAGCTCCCCTGACATGGCCCCGCAAGGCAAAATGACCACGCATGCCCTTGGCGCTCTTCCTTCTCACCGCCCCATGTCGCAACACCGCAGCCGCGCCCCTCGGCGACGGGATCTCCAGCCGATGAGGTTGTTCGTGGAGAGGTCGAGGTTGACGAGGTCGCGACGCTCCCGACCGAATGGATCTCGGACGAGGCTTCACCGGCGAGCAAAAGAGCATGCGGAGTCGCGGCGCGGTAACGCCCTCCTTTCCGGGTGATGGCGCCGGCGTTGTACGCGAGAGGAGCCCCCGGAGCGCGCAGTGACGTTGAATGAGGAACCATCGGGCAACGCCGCCTTCCGCCATCCCTTGCTAAGCGGGGCTCCTCGCCATGGGCGAGCCACGATCAGCGCCGCGGACGATCGATGAGCTCCCGCGGACAAGTGAGCTTCGCCACAACGCGCCCCAGCGGCGACCGGCGGGCGACCCCGCGTCTGATCGGCTTTGCGGCACGCCGAGGCGGGGACGCGAGGCGGCGGCCCGACGCCCCGCACCTCGCAGCCTTGATGGCAACGACACGCCGCGCCGGCCGGACGCGTCATGACCTCGCCTCGCCGCTGACGGGCGGTGAGGTTCATCCTCCGAACAGATTAGAGAGTGAGAGACGCACGCCAGCACGCAGGGCAGCGCGTCGCCGTGGGGAAGCGCCGCCCGTGCCTCGGGTTCCATTCGAGGAGAGTGTCCACGTGACGGTGACTCGCCTCCCCGCCTGCTCGGCTGAGGAGATGGCGGCGGCGCGCCGAGGAGGAGGAGGAGGAGGAGGAGGAGGTGACGGTCGTGATTGTCCGTGAGGTTGAGGAGGTGTTGGTATTTCTAACGTCACTAACTAGTAATGGCGTTTAGAAAGATATCGATGTTGCTTCGCATAAAACTAAAAGAAATATTCATTGCGCTTCATAGCATATCTAAAAAGGTTGTCATCCCTATTGTTAAACTACTAATATGCAAGGAATAAAATATTCGTACTATGCCTTGATAACTTCTTAATAAGTAAATAAATAATTATAATCGGGTATCCAAAGCGTTTACGCATATGAATATACCATTGTAGCATTTTAACCGAGTAAGAACAGTGTGTTGAATTTATATTCTACCACAGGGAAAGAAGTCTTCTATCATGAATTAACTATGCATAGGTGCTAAACATCATAATCATCTCTCGTGTGCAAAGCTTAAGTGTTAAACTTATCAATTAATTAAACAAGGATCAAAGTTCACAATAAAGATAATGATAAAGTTCTTGATAAATAGATTCAACCAAAGTCATATCTAAGTGGGCGAAAATAGAAAGTGTCAAACAAAGGACGATAGCAATTCATAGGCTAGCTAGCATTAGAAACTCCAATATGTAACTCTAAACTATAAGTTAGGATCTACTCAATTAGTGCAATACATCTAACAATCATTGAAGAAAGACTAATTAAATCCTTACATGAGAACGTAATCCGTGAAGACTAAGGCCGAAACTTAGAACAACCCGAATAATATCATCCGCTAGGCCTACATACGGGGGATGGATTGCAAAGGACTCAATGGTGCTGTCACCACCACGATCTACCACACGACCCGGCACATAGGGTGCAAACGCAGGTAAATAAGATCTAATCACCACGATTACATCATCTCTACCACTCACCCATGATATCAATAGATGAGCGCTATACGAATCCATGTATGAACATAACAATAATTCAACTATGCTAAACGTGTAATCAAAGTAAATACTAGAACAAATAATCTCAATATAAACATGATCAAGATATTCATATTAAGAACGTGCTCGAACTTGAAGACTACTTACAATGAAGAACTTACAAGAACGAGGCCTGATCTTGAGCCGCCTCCCACGATCCGAGCGGATTTCTCCCTTCCTACTAGTTCTAGTCTTGATTGCTACTCTTCCTAAAGCGATGTTTCTATAGCGTGGGATATGACTTGGATCTTGAAGCGTTGTTGCCGAATTGAGAACTTGATGATCCGAAAAAGGGGGGTCTAGGGTCTATATATATGGGTCTTCTTATGTCCCTTCAAATAAAGCAGCGATGTGGTACTAATCTTTGATTCATCTCGTGCTTCTACCGACGCCCTCCGGATCAAACCGACGTTAAACAACCGGTTTAGATTGCGTCTTAGAGGCGGTGGAGGAAGGTTCCGAGACAGGGCTTGCTTGGTGGTTGGTAGTAGGGCCCGATCGGCCCAATAATGGGACCGATCGGCCCGGGGAGTCCCCCGGGTCCCGCGTCGCCGTGGGCTTCCGGAGTCTTCTAGATGATGTTTTCTTCGATTGTCAAGTTTGGTCCACGCCGGGATTAATCCGGAGCCTTCTAGAGTCTTTCTCGAGTTGGATTGCGTTGCGTCGCGTAGTCGTATGGCTCGCGAACTCTGCCGCTTTTTTTTTGTTTAGTCCTCGCAATTCAAACATTACCAAAACCGATGGAAATATGTTAGTGACCCCCTATTCTAGGTTGTTTTTTATTATTTATACCCCTTTCTCATGTTTAATTGATTAATAATTTTATATGATAACAAGTGTCAACAAACTCCCCAAGCTTACCCCTTTGCTAGTCCCTAGCAAAGCTATATGCTATAGTAGGATCGGGAGTTGCTACTACGCTTTCATACCTCGAAATATTGTGTTACTTACGAAAATAAATTCTCCTCTTAACCAGATTGTTCATACACATTTTTACCATGGGGCGTAGCCTTTTCCACCTAATCATAAGCAAGATAAAACAATCAAGTTAAGTACCATGTCTCAAGTTCTTTGATCAACTATCATCCCGGGGTTTTGTAGTATTTTTTCAAAAGAAAACTCAGAGATCCTATGTATGACCCTCTTAAGTGGATGGTGGTAATGGAGTTATACAAGTGGCGGAACATACATAGTGGGATGATAGTGGTGAAGTGGATGAGGATGAAAGGTAGTAAATAGCCCTTAGCCTTTTCTAGTATTTTTTCTCTCAAGCATCTTGGACTATATCTCTCTTTCTAAAAATTGCTAGGACCCAGGCCCCCATTCTTGGAGAGGTGGGCTTTGCCCCGACTTGTGTCCATTTTTCTCTCTCTCCTTAGAGATGTGGGCCCTACTCACCCTCGGACACGTGTCCATTATTCATCTCTAAATATATTTTTATTATTAGGGAGGTAGGCCCTTCTCGCCTAGTATGACTTTTGTCCGTTACTCTCCCTCTCTCGTCTCACTTTTTTCTCTATTTATTTTTCTTTTCTCTTTCTTTTTCTCTTCTTTTTTTTTTTTTTCGAATGTAGCCCGGCCTTTATAAAAACATTGAGAGAGACATATCCAAAGATTGCAAGAGTTTATTTTTATATTTATGGCTAGCGGCTTTATGGAGGATGAGGATGCGTACTTTCGAAGTTAGAAGCAAATGTATTAGTGGAGTGGGATGATCTTGATGTGAATGATAAACTCTTAAGGGTCATAGCTAAGGAACTCATCATGTAATATTTTATAATTTTTAAAGATAAAATCCAGGAGTCAAGTACCTCTAAGATTATGATAAACAAAGACTCAACTTTTCATGTACTTTTATCTTTTAATGCGAAGACTCAGATTAAGCATGTGCTTCCCACGTGTTTGGGTTTAGAGCAAATTAAGCATTTAAAGCTTTGGGAGAATCTAAGTCCAAAGTGTAAGTACTTTTAAGAGGAATTAGGGCGGAGCAACTATTCATCATCTCCTTAGCATCATCAAGATCATAATTAAAAGGAAGAAAGTAATCTAGCAAGTTCCAAAGATTTATTTGACTCTTTAACACTAAGACTTTTAACTAAGACTCATTAACTAAGACTCATTAACTCTAAGCAAATATAACTAGCTAATAAATAAGACATAGGATAGTGATACTTATAGTGGTAAATGGGGTGTGCTCCCCCAAGCTTGATCTTGAAGTAGTTCTTTGTTCATCCTTGAGCTTGCTCCTCTTTCGGGGTCTCCTTTAATGTTCTCCCCTGTTAATATTAGTTTTGCACATACCCGAAGGAACAAAATCTTAGGATGTTAATGTGAGCCTTCATGTGCTCACGTCTTTTTGGATTTTTATTATTAAAGGTGTGGACCTTCAGGTGCCCACATATTTTTGAAATTTTTCTATGCAATAGGGATGCTAATGCAAAAACATATGAGTGCAAAATTTTTTATATTTTTTATATTTATGCCACCACAAAGAAGGAGTGCTTGCATGGGGCTTAGAGACTGATGCAAATGCAAAGAAACATATTTTTGAGATTTTCTAAGTGTAGGTTTAGAAAAAGTAGATATGCTAAAGGAAACATGCTAATTGAAATATGCTTTGCGTGAAATTAAATATGCGATAAATAAATGAAGTTACCTCTCGGCGAGAGTTTAAAGCACTTACTCCCATGGCGTGGTGTCGCCTATGGGCCCTCGTATAAATGTTGTACCCGGTAAGGTTCCTTCAATGATCTCAAAGGGTGGCGTAGACGAAGTGGCCGAGGAAGTTGATTGTTCGGTTGTTGATGCCGGCGCTGGTTGGGTCTCCGAAGGTGTACTCTTGTTGCTCTTCTTAGCAAGCGCAGCTTCTTTCTTTTTCCAGGATTGTTTCTTTGGTGGAGACCTCTCGGTGTAGCCGGTGCAGCGTTCAAGATGGGTAGGAGCCGAAAGTGTACTTTTCCTTGATATCTTTTTCTATTCTCTCAATGTGCTCCATCTTCGAGTCCAAATTTTGTTGTAGTCTCCGGAGATGTTTCGCTCTTGGTCTTTCTTCTTCGGGCTGTTCATAGTTAGTATAAGTATTGAAGAAACAAATAAGATCTTTTACCTTGAATCGAAGTGGATCTCGCCCGTCCCCGATGTAGATGATAGCTCTTGTAGTGTTCGGGAACGGTCTTCCAAGTACTATGGGAGGATCTTGTTCTTCTTCTCCCATGTCCATGACTAAAAAGTCGGTGAGGACGTAGCAGATCCTTTGATTTTGACGGGGGCGTTTCGTGCAATACCTTCCGGGACTCGGTATGATTGGTCCGCCATCTCGTAGCATTACATAGGTGGAACACAAAGGCAGATTACCATATATTAATTGATACGTTACCTTTGACATTAAGTTGATGCTCGATCCCGTGTCGCAGACAACTTGGCGGAAGTTCCATTGATTAATGGAGCAAAGGATTGATGGAACTCCGTGGTCGCCTAGCTTCTCTAATGGTGGTGGAATGCGCCGAGTCTTGCGCTCGTTGGGACTTGATTGATCATCAAGACTCGTTCCACATGTGGTCGAGGTTGACGGTTCTTCTTGTTCTTGCTTCTTCTTTTTGTCCTCTCCTTGACAATTTGATGCGTGTACTTCGTGGTACGGTAGTGGTACGGTTGGAGCAGGGGGGGAGCTAGGGTCTTGTGTTTGCAGTTGAATCTCTCCCTCCGTCCGCTGATGTGAAGACGATCTTTGCGGTGTCGGCGTAGATGATGGCCTTGGTGGTGGCAAGGAAGGGGCGCCCGTAATAATCGGGGCGTTCTTACCTTTGCCCGTATCCAGGACCACGGTCGGTGGCCACATAGAGCTTACCGATGTAAAGACAAACGTCTTCCGTGATGCCTTCGGGATAGCATAGCGACCGATCCGCAAGTTGTAGGCACATGGTTGTGTATAGTAAATCGCATCCGCTCAAGGTTTACCTTAGGCATGATGTTGACACTTGAGCCAAAAATCGACGAAGGCCGTGGGTGCGGCGCCGATTTCAATGGTGACGACCGGTCTCCCCGGATCTCCTTTCTTGGTGGGCATACCCCCAAAGACAATTCAAATCCTCCGTGCATCCTTGGTCCGAATACCGCATAGTAAATATCGACAAGGTTTGCAGATTCTAATTCTTCCGCTGGCCCTAATCTTACCCGGTTAGGCATAGCGGGCGTATAAAGCCACCGAGACAATTGAGATTCTATCATTTTATTAAAGCTATCTTTGGTTCTTTATTGTAGAAGAAAAGCATTCCATTTTAGTACTAATAGTTTCTAGCATTTTATCATTGGAAGCTAACTTCTTAGACAGATTATCCATGAGTCTACCTTGATTTTGTACTAACTCTCTTAAAAGTGGGAAATTATTGAAAGAGTTATTACCTTGATAGTTACCCGGTAGTTACCTTGGTAGTTGGGTCTCTGTTGATTCCATCCTTGATTCGGAGGACGATAATCGGGTTGTTGTTGTTGTTGATGTAATTCACGTCCTCTTCTAGCTCGGGACATTGGCTACCCGAGTGTCCAGTGTTGCCACATTCTTCACATGTCATGCGGGAATCGAAGAGTTGCATGACTTCCTTTTTCTCGGGGCTTTGTCTTCAAGCTTCTTCATAATTAAATCCATTTTGGCGTGAGACAAAGATGTCTACCTCTTTTCACCGGTGCATTCCTCTTTCTTTCTTTGCGGGGTTGACGGTCCTCATTCCAAGCTTGGTTTGATGCCATCTTCTCCACAAGGTCATTAGTTTGATTCAGTGTAAGGGATGTGAAAGCACCTCCAAAGAAGCCGGCGTCCATGGTTTCACGGGTGTTGTTGTTAAGCCCGTGGTAGAAGGTCTGCATGAGTAGCCGCCTCCATTCCATGGTGTGGGCATTCAGTGATGTAGTCTTGGAAGCGTTCCCACGCCTGAACGGATTCGTCCGTGTTGCCGCCTTTGAAAACTTGAGATTTTCCCCGTAAGGCGTTGGTTTTACCTATAGGGAAGAACTTTGCCGGGAAGGCATGAGAGCAAAGTGCCCATGTAGTGAGTTTGTCTTTGTTGGCGTAGAACCACTTTGCTTCGCCGTCCCAAGAGTGAGAATGGGAAATGACGAAGTAGGATTGCATCATTTGGGACATCTTTTGATGGTGAAGGTGCCACGTATCTCTAGGAAGTGTTGTAGGTGAGCATTGGCATCTTCATGGGCTTTTCCACGTAATTGGCTAGCTTGTACCATGTTGATGAGTGCAGGCTTGAGCTCAAAAGCTTTGTCTCCCACATCGACCGTCGGTCCCAAAGTCGCGATGTTGGCCGTGAGTCGGTCTGAGTACTCATGGAGGGTCTTGTTTGCCATGACTTCAACACGGGTGCTAAGCTTCGCACGGGGAGGAGTCTTCCCGAGATAGTGATCTTAGGTTGAGACTTCAACTTAGATCTTGCCTCCTTCAAAAGTTTTTACGGATCGGATCGAAGTTTTCGTGAAGATTCCTTTTCATACATTACCCTAAAATAGATAAGAAGAATAATAACGAGGGTAAACTTATTTAAGAAATTGATCCCCATGTGTGGCCCCCATGTGCGCATTATAAATAAAGAAGAAGCGTAGTAGAGAAGAAGAGTACGCAGTATCTATTAATCCAATCCCGCAAACTACAAACTTTTTAAACCGTGCATTTTACTTGAGCTTTTTATGGATACCATTATAAAAAGTCGTGTTCTCATAGATACCCCTAAAAAATACGGGTTTTCACAGCTTAACATTGATATTTTAGAGTCTTTCGCGGCGTGCCACTCCGTCGATTGCAGTTAGATTTACTCCGTTTGAGCTCGACATGCGGGCCCCGCAAGGCAAAATGACCACGATGCCCTTGGCGCTTCCTTCTCACCGGCCCCACATGTCATAACACCGTGCTCGCCCGGCCTCGGCGGGCCGGATCTCCGCCCCATGAGGTTGTTCGTGGAGAGGTCGAGGTTGGGACGAGGCCGCCGACGTCCCGAGCCGGCGGGGATCTCCCCGGCGAGGCTGCACCGGCGAGCCAAAGCATGCGCGAGCCGCTAAGCGCCGGCAGAACGCCCTCCCGGCGGCGGCGATGGCGCCGGCGGGGTTGTACGCGAGGAGGAGCTCCCCGGAGCGCTTGATGGACGTTGAACAGAACCATCGGGCGCAACCTTCCGCCATCCCGTGCTGGCGGGGCTCACGCGGGCGGGCCACGATCAGCCGCGCGACGACCGACGGGGTTCCCTCGGACGGGCTAGCCGCCATTTAACGCGCCGCGGGCGATCGGCTGGGCGACCCTTCTACAAGACGGGTGTCACCGCGACGCCGAGGCCGGGGACGGGGCACGCCGCCCGACGCCCCGCACCTCGCCTGATGGCAACGACACGCCGCGACGGGTTCGACGCTGCCATGACCTCGGCCTCGCCGGGATCGGACGGTGAGGTTCATCCTCCCGAACGTATTAGAGAGAGTGAGAGACGACGCCATTACGCAGGCAGCGCCGCCGCCCGCCGCCCGCCCCGTGCCTCGGGTTCCATTCGGGAGAGTGTCCACGAGACGGCGACCCGCCCCCGCCGCGGGCGACGAGAGTGAGGAGATGGCGAGCGCGGCGCGCCGAGGAGGAGGAGGAGGAGGAGGAGGAGGTGACTGGCCGTGATTGTCCGTAGGTTGAGGAGGTGTTGGTATTTCTAACGCCACTAACTAGTAATGGCGCTAGAAAGATATCGATGTTGCTTCGTATAAAACTAAAAGAAATATTCATTGCGCTCATAGCATATCTAAAAAGGTTGTCATCCCTATTGTTAAACTACTAATATGCAAGGAATAAAATATTCGTATTTATGCCTTGATAACTTCTTAATAAGTAAATAAATAATTATAACTGGGTATCCAAGCGCAAGCATATGATATGAATATACCATTGTAGCATTTTAACCGAGTAAGAACCAGTGTTGAATTTATATTCTACCACGAGGAAAGAAGTCTTCTATCATGAATTAACTATGCATAGGTGCTAAACATCATAATCATCTCTCGTGTGCAAAGCTTAAGTGTTAAACTTATCAATTAATTAAACAAGGATCAAAGTTCACAATAAAGATAATGATAAAGTTCTTGATAAATAGATTCAACCAAAGTCATATCTAAGTGGGCTTAAAATAGAAAGTGTCAAACAAAGGACGATAGCAATTCATAGGCTAGCTAGCATTAGAAACTCCAATATGTAACTCTAAACTATAAGTTAGGATCTACTCAATTAGTGCAATACATCTAACAATCATTGAAGAAAGACTAATTAAATCCTTACATGAGAACGTAAATCCGTGAAGACTAAGGCCGAAACTTAGAACAACCCGAATAATATCATCCGCTAGGCCTACATACGGGGATGGATTGCAAAAGGACTCAATGGTGCCGCCACCACCACGATCTACCACACGACCCTCTACATAGGGTGCAAACGCGGTAAATAAGATCTAATCACCACGATTACATCATCTCTACCACTCACCCATGATATCAATAGATGAGCTATACGAATCCATGTATGAACATAACAAGAATTCAACTATGCTAAACGTGTAATCAAAGTAAATACTAGAACAAATAATCTCGAATATAAACATGATCAAGATATTCATATTAAGAACGTGTCGGAACTTGAAGACTACTTACAATGAAGAACTTACAAGAACGAGGCCCGATCTTGAGCCGGCCTCCGACGATCCTGAGCGGATTTCTCCCTTCCTACTAGTTCTAGTCTTGATTGCTACTCTTCCTAAAGCGATGTTTCTATAGCGTGGGATATGACTTGGATCTTGAAGCGTTGTTGCTTGAATTGAGAACTTGATGATCCGAAAAGGGGGGTCTAGGGGTCTATATATATGGGTCTTCTTATGTCCCTTCAACCAAGCAGCGATGTGGTATTAATCTTTGATTCATCTCGTGCTTCTACCGACGCCCTCGGATCAAACCGACGTTAAACAACCGGTTTAGATTGCGTCTTAGAGGCGGTGGAGGAAGGTTCCGGAGACGAGGGCTTGCTTGGTGGCCAAGTAGGGCCGATCGGCCCCATTATTGGGCCGATCGGCCCGGGGAGTCCCCCTGGGTCCCGTCGTCGCGTCGTGGCTTCGGAGTCTTCTAGATGATGTTTTCTTCGATGTCAAGTTTGGTCCACGCCGGGATTAATCCGAGCCTTCTAGAGTCTTTCTCGAGTTGTTGGATTGCGTTAAGGTCGCGTAGTCGTCGTATGGCTCGCGAACTTTCTGCTTTTTTTCGTTTAGTCCCCGCAATTCAAACATTACCAAAATCGATGGAAATATGTTAGTGACCCCTATTCTAGGTTGTTTTTATTATTTATACCCCTTTCTCATGTTTAATTGATTAATAATTTTATATGATAACAAGTGTCAACAGGAGGGGTGACGCCGCCGATGGTGCCGCCGAAGGAGACTTGAGGAGAACGCCGCGGGCCGGGCGGCGGGCTGGCAAAGAAGCAGAGCGACATCTCTCGCGGAGGACGGCGGCCTCAAGAGCGGCGGACGCGAGGATGGCCCTCGCTGCGCGGAGGGCGCCGCGACGCCGCCTGCGCGCCTCCCGGCGCCAGGGCCCTTTCGCGCCGCCGCCAACGCTTATGACGCTGGCGGCGCCGCGGCACAAGACGGACTTCTCCACGCGCATCCCCAACGCCGCCGCCGGCCGCTTAGTTAGCCGGCGGAACGCCGATGGTGCGCCACGCACGCCCGCCCGCCGCAACACGTAACGCCTCCTCGAGTTGAAGCGCCAAGGGCATTTGTGGTCATTTTGCCTTGCCGGGCCCGCATGTCAAGAGCTCAAACGGAGGAAATCTAACCAGCAATCGAGGCCCGGAGTGGCACGCACGAAAAACTCTAAAATGTCGATGTTAACTGTGAAAAACCCGTATTTTTTAGGGGTATTTATGAGAACACGACTTTTTATAATGGTATCCATGAAAAAGGCTCATTTTACTTCCATAGAGCTATTTAGAAGACATTTTTTTACAGTGATGGTGATAAAATACATGGTTTGAAAAGTTAGAAAAATGAATTGCTCGGTTTTGAAGTTATTAATTTAGAGGAAAAGCGAACTCTCGTATACGTTGGAAGAAAAAAAAAAGAAGGGTCCTTAATTCATTGGATGGAGACCGGACAAGGACGCTTTAGCCTGCAAAATATCTTGGTTATTGGGCCGGCAGCAGATCAGGATACTTTATTTGGACGATGAGTAACGGGCCACGATCTTTAGGGTGTTAGCGTGTTACTAAGGCCAGGTTTAGTTGGCAGATTTTTTTTTTACCACAAAAGTACAAATTTTTAGACTCTCTACATCACATCACATTAAATACACCAAAAGATATATGTTCGAGCAGTAAATGTAGGTAAAAAAATTAACTAATTACACAGTTCTCGTTGTACATGACGAGACGAATCTTTTGAGCCTAGTTAGTCCATAATTGGACAATATTTATCACAAACAAACTAAACGCGTTCTACCTGATTATTATGCGAGTCGGAAAAGTTACTTTTGCTAAAATTCTCGCCAACTAAACAAGGCCTAAGTTAGCACTCACTCGCGAATTGGCTCAGAGTCAATGGTACGACGGTTCAAAGGGGACGCTACCCACTAAGGTTCAAATCCCGCTCGCACCTTTTCTTGGGATTTTTCGAGATTTTCCGCGTTATGCATTAAGTGGTAGCGGCGTTCCCTCGACGACGAGGCGCCTACGGTGACTTCGAGAATCTCCGCATCTGCCGGCCGCCCATCCTTTTCCTGGGTGCTCATAGGGGTAGGGTTTGCGTGCGCGTGTGTTCATAGGGGTGAGTGTGCGTGTGTGTTGTGAGTGTCTCAAGGCGTTGTGCATGTGTCATTCTTAAAAAAACTAAGTTAGCACTCACTAGTTTTGAGCCGACAAAGGTCATAGGAAAAGATAATACAGTAACAACTATATCATGTTTCCAGAGACATAGACATCGTCAAACATGTGAGGCTGTCTTTTGAGACGCCACGGTCAACACTAACCCCTTGTCTTTTGTCTTTTGCAGCATTTGACAAGTAAAAATTGATTGAGCTTAGCTCTAAGCTGAGTTTTATTAGAGAAACCCTCATAGCACAGAACACTCGCTAGGACACATGCACGTAGAAGCACAAGATCCTTTTTTAAAAAATCCCAAAATCGTGCATTTGTAATGTATATAAAAAAAAAAAAGCCCAAAACAATCTATAATTTAGAAAGCTCAAAACCATGCATAACGCTTACTATACATATGTAATACTATAATTCTATAAATTTTGATCTTAGTTATCTCATTTTAGTTAATTTAAGACTAAACCACGCATGACGCTTACTATACATATGTATAGAAGGGAACATCACGTGGTTGTCGACGATAAGGTGTGAATACCCCGCCCACAACCACATGATGTATATATATATGCCGATGCCTCCGTGTTTGTTTTGGAGCAAATTTAAATTTAAATGGTCCTTCAACAAAAAATGTGTTTACGATTTCTTTATCAAAATTTCCCAAATCTGAAATATGAATATGAATACCCGAACACGAGAGAATGAATATTTGCAAATAGTTTTGCAGCCTCAGTCCAGGAGTACTGTAGCGGTCAAGCCAAGCCAGCCTCAAATAGCCAAATCCCCGTCCGGGCTAAAAACCTGGCACCGGAGATGCACGCCTTCTAGAACCTTCCAGCCCTACTTCCCGGAACCCTAAACCCTAGTAGCCGCCATGCGCCGCCCGAAGCGCCGCGCCGAGGCGAAGCAGACTCACCTGCGGGAGGTCGACGAGATCCGCCTCCTCAACGAATGGATCGACGCCGGCAAGCCCCTCCCACGCACCATGCCCCCGCCACCGTCGAACTCGGAGGGACCGGCGCCGGCGGACGGGGAGCACCCGGAGTACGGCGCGTGCACACTGTTCGACGAGCTGCCGCTGTCGCAGAAGACCAAGGACGGGCTGCGGAAGGCCAAGTTCTCTAAGATGAGTGAGATACAGCGCGCCGCCCTGCCCCACGCGCTCTGTGGTCGCGACATCCTCGGCGCCGCCAAGACTGGCTCCGGCAAGACCCTCGCCTTTGTCATCCCGGTAAATATCTCGCCGCCGCTGCTAATTTATTACTCCTTGTAAGTTTGGGTATTGAGATTGCGGTTCCTAGCACTGTGGGATTGTGAAATGAATTGCGATCATAGTTTCAATATTTAGTGCCGGGAATTGTGCTATTGGTGCCCTGCACATTGGCGTTTGTTACACCTTTGTCTGGTTCATCATAATTCCATGTCAATTATTCCCCTATAGGAACTATGGTTTGATCATGACAGCTAAGATTCCTTATGAATTCACCACATCACACTTCATCTTTGCAGGTTATAGAGAAGCTGTACAGAGAGAGATGGGGTCCAGAGGATGGTGTGGGCTGTATTATTCTCTCCCCCACGCAAGATTTGGCTTCACAGATTTTTGAGGTGATCAAGAAGGTGGGAAAGTTCCATAACT
Source organism: Hyparrhenia diplandra (assembly GCA_015847255.1). NCBI lineage: Eukaryota > Viridiplantae > Streptophyta > Magnoliopsida > Poales > Poaceae > Hyparrhenia > Hyparrhenia diplandra. Next base: position 96,573 of record JADLZK010007494.1, on the reverse strand, counting down.
TTAGTGGTGGTGCGATTGTTGGTAAGCGCAAAAAGTATCGAGCTAGAGAAGGAACGTGTGAACAGCTTGAATATCTTAGTGTGCACGCCAGGGCGGTTAGTCCAGCACTTCAACGAAACTCCCAATTTTGATTGTTCACATCTCCAGGTAATCAAGCATTTCCTGTTCTATGGCTATAGTGGATACCAATTTCTTTTATTTATTCTGATAATAATAGAAGGCTCTTGTTTCGTTTTTTTTTTCCCTATGGGAAAACAGATATTGGTGCTTGATGAAGCAGATCAAATGCTCGATCGTGGTTTCAGAAGCCAGGTTGATGCTATCATTTCTCAGATTCCCAAAGTTAGACAAACTTTACTCTTTTCTGCTACACAAACGAAATCAGTTAAAGACCTAGCAAGGGTTAGCCTAAGGGACCCTGAATATATAAGTGTGCATGAGGAAGCCAGAACATCCACTCCAGATACTCTTGAGCAGTATGCCATGATTGTACCTCTTGATCAGAAGTTAAATATGCTCTGGAGCTTCATTAAAAGACATCTAAATTCGAAGACATTAGTCTTCTTATCTAGTGTCAAGCAGGTAAAGTTATTATTATTTCTATGAAGATTAAATTTTTGTTGCATAGTTATATTTTATGAAATTTTGCTCATTTCTTTCAATATCGGACTTCTGCAGGTCAAATTTGTTTTTGAAGTTTTTAAGAAACTTCGTCCCTGGTATTCCTTTTGAAATGTATACATGGAAAGATGGGTTTAGTGGTACAGCAGGCCATAGTTGCAGATTTCAATGAAACTACTTCAGTTCTTTTCTCAACTGATAAAATGGCTCGGGACTGGATATAAAGAATGTGGATTGGGTGGTACAGGTATGCCAATTTGTTAAGCACTACCATTTTTCTAGTACTTACTCTCATGCTGTAACCCTTTTTATCTCATTTACAGGTTGATTGCCCAGAAAACATTGCTACTTACATCCACAGAGTTGGCCGCACAGCTCGCTACAATAAGAAAGGAAAATCACTTATATTCCTTTGTCCTGAAGAAGAAGCAATGCTTGAAAAATTGAAGGCAACTGAAAGTAAAATACCTATACATATTCGAAAGGTTGGCAGCAGGGTTTTCTGTTTTTAGTGCTTAATTGATTTTGGTTGATCTATGTGGTAGATGCTGAGACAATCGCTTAGAATGGTTATTCGGTCTCAAGTGAAATAAAATTTTACAGCTGTTTATACCATACAACTGCCTCTACATCTTGCATTTCTTCTTCTTTTTATTACTTACTGTTAATTGCTTGAATGTAGCCAAAGGCAGAACAACTGGAGCAGATATCTCAGAATATAGCCTCGGTACTGGTTAAATTTCCCAATCTGCAGGAATTAGGTAAAAGGGCTTTTGTTACGTATATTAGGTCAGTATACCTCAAGAAAGTGTTCGACATGAGCAAGTTATCTGCAGAGCAGTTCTCTGCATATGCTGCTTCGCTTGGTCTGCCTGTTACCCCAATGGTCCGCTTCATAAGCCACATGAAGAATGTATCGAAGAAGGATATGGAGGACATTGATATGAAACGGATGAAATCCAGTTCAAAACGCGAAATTATCATCACTCCAAAGATCAACAGTGATTTGACTGTATGTGATGGAGATGATGATATCCTTTATCCCAAGAAGCCCATGGCAGATGCTAATATGGACGACGGACTTGATGATGTCCTTCATCCCAAGGAACCTGCCGCAGATACAGATGTGACCAGGTATGTACCATGCAACTCATTTTTCGAACCTAGACATTCTTACCTTTCAAATTTGATGCTACCAAACATTTACGTTCCAGGTTTTGGTCGCTGAAGTTATGCTAACCACTTGTCCTTGTCAGACTCGAAAGACCCTTCAGAAAGAAGAAACTGAAGATAAATGTGCACAGGCCATCCGAACTAGGGTCAAGTATGATGATGAGGGCAACGCCATCCCACCTCTCGCATCTGTTGCTGAAGAAGTAGCTTTAGAGCCTGTGGTTCACAAGGATAAAAGTGTGTTCTATCTCTGTTTCTATGTCACCCATGATTTGCACGAAGGATGTGAACTCTAATATGAACTTGATTATTTTCTCGGTTTCTCTAGTTTCCCAGCGGTATGCAGAGATGTTGAGAGAAATGCAGGAGCATGACAAGGAGGACAAGCTTGAACACAAGAAGAGCTTGCGGGAGAAGAAGCTGCAGAAGAAGATGAAGCTTAAGCGCAAGAGGCAGGAAGAGACTGAAGCGGAGGAGGATAGTGGCTCAGAATCAGACAGAGGCCAAGGCACAGCCAACAAGGGTAAAAAGAGGTACTTCAATAGCGACGACGAAGACAATGACGCTGTAAAGGACGGTGATGTTCTCGCCCAGCAGGAGGCGTTGGCACTGAAGCTCCTGAGTAATATGCACAGTTAGCTTAGGATGCTGGTGGTTACACTTGATGGGGGTTGAAATTTTGACCGTGCTGTAACTTTGTTTTTCTGTTAACCGGGAGTTGATTTCCACTTATCAGGCATACGTTTGGGGATGTGTGAGAAATCAGTGTGACCTGCCGTTTTGCCCCAAGAGATTTCACTTGGATGAGGTTTTTTAAGTAAATGCCTTTGGTTTTATATAAAATTTCCACATATCCCAGATGAGGTTTTTTACTCAATACTAACTTTCAGAATGACCATTTTAGTCAAACTCTACTAAGCTCTGTTTCATCCCCGAACTATGAAGTTGATCGTTTCAATCCTCAAACATTGCATTTTGGGTTTAATTTCATCCATAAATTAAAGAGCATTTTGGTTATTAAACTTCTATTTTTTTTTATCTCAATTTTGTCTATCCAAAAAGAAAATTAAGCACGATTTCATCATCAATGAATTATCAAAATGCATTTTTACACAACTTTATCCTTCGTCCAGCACCAGCCACGATTTGAGATGGACAGTCATCGTTAGATATTATTCTAAACACAAATGGTTATTATTAAGCCTAAAGATAGTTGCTAAGGATTTAGTAGCTATGAAATAAATGATAGATATTAGTAGCTAAGGGATAAATGATAGATCTATTGTTGTTAGGCCCACCTTAATTAAAATCGCTGGTTCCGTCTCTAGCCGGAGTTGCTAGTCCTAAATATCCAAATAGACGGACCATGTTGTCAAAAAAAAAAAAAAAAAAAGATGGACCAAAATTAACCATTTTATTTTTCAATCCCAACTAGCAATTGATTTATTAGTTAAATATCAACTTTATACAAACAAGGTGCACACGATTTTTTTTTTTCCGGAAAAGCTACCTGCTCTTAGTTCACTTAACGAATACACTTTAGTTACACTCCTGCATTAGACTAAACTTAATTCACTTTTAGTCCAGCATTAGACTAAACTTCAGTAGCTACCTAAACCCTAGTCATCCACCTAAACAAAGTTTTAGGTGACACACCACGTTTGTGTGCCGTCGAGCGTCATGTTTTCTTTTGGCGATGGATGCCTATGCCCCATGCCGCAAAAAAAAAAACCAAGAAAGACTGCACAACCGTTTCACAACCACCCTACACCGACAGCACCTACCACTACGAAAGGAGACGTATAAAGCGCAAATGGTTCTGGGCCATGTGAAACAAGCAAATAAACAATCTGACGAAGACATCAATCAATCTCAACGAAACATACTTCAACGGTCAAGATCTCAACGACAAACACATCAGGAGTGCCATCATCGATTAACACTAGTCCCCAAGAACCAGTTCAACCACACCCATGCAACTACATGACCTCCATATCTATAGGATGTCTCATTAGGCAGTGCCCTGTGACTACTGTCCCTCAGACCTGATAGCGCTCCAGAAGTGCACAACCAGTCGTCACCACGATGATCGTCACTGCAAATGAAAGGCAACAAAGTTCCTCATCAGCCTTATCAACATCCCAATATCTTAGACTTAACATAATAACACTGTATGGCTCAAATTATCTTCAGCAAATCAGCAGTTGGCTTGTTCAGGCTAGTAAGATTTTAACAGTCAGATTTTCTAATTTCAACCATGAAAGGATTTGTAAGATAACCGACGGAGATTGTCAGTGACCTACCTGCTGCGTGGGTGGAGGCTGCTGCTGCTGCTGCTCCTCCTGTGCTGGCGGAGGCTGCTGCTGCTGTTGCTGTTGCTGCTGTTCCTGCGTTGGCTGCTGCTCATAGTTACCATAACCAGGGTATCCATCGTAGTTTTGCATTCTTGGGTCTTGTGTATTGGGTGCACCATAGCCATAACCTTCATAACCCTGCTGTTGGTATCCATAATAGCTGTTCCCATTATACTGGCTGTTGGCATCTTGCTGAGAAGCCTGATGGAGAATCATCTTGGATTAATCAAATTATTAGGTAAAATTCAGCAAAAACTAAGATTCCAACACACAATACCTGTCTGTTTTGAGGACTACGGCCCCATGAAAGCGAACTTTCTGCTCACCAATCTGACTGCCATTCAGCATTTGGATGGCTTCCTCGGCGCATGACCTGAAAATATGGTAACCCAATCAAGCAACATAGAATTAACTCACATATATAGTCTGAACGGTTAATTAAAGAGCTTTAAGCATTTATATGAACCTGCTGGTAAATTGAACAAATCCACAATGCTTGCCTACAGGAATCTTCACATAGGAAATTTCTCCGTGACGGACTAAAAATTTGCCTTAGATACTCCTCATTTACATTGGAATCTAACCCACCCACAAAGACCTATAGCAAAATAATGAAAAATAAGGTAACTGGAATTCCTAAGTCTCCTTTTTTGAAATAAAAGCCCACTTACTGTTGTATTGTTGGAATCACTCTCTGAAGAATCTCCTTGAGAACTCTGGTATGCTCCTGCAATGGCAAGACAAACCATCAGCAACAAAGCTGGCAAACTTGGCTGGGAATTCAGACTGCCAAAATAATAGCATTGGAACATTGGACACCCATATTCTGGCCAGCAAAACTAGCTTAACATTCTATTAAGTATTAATGATACAAAATGGCGAGCACCATTTTTGTTCATGTAAGTCAATAAAACAAATAAAGAAATTATCTGCGGAAGAATACAAGAAATTCTTGCTTCAAACCTCAACTTGTTCACTGCATGTATTGCTTGGCTGCAACAGAAGAAATTTAAGTACTATAGCTAAACTGTAAGTGGATAATCTGAGATTATCTACATGATACCCTGTACCTTTAAATTACTTTACTATGTAGTGCACCAACCAATGCGCTACCACAGATTTTCGTTTTTTTTTTTTAAAAAAAAAATATCTTATTCCGAGGCATAAACTGCCTATAGAATATACTTCACATAATAAGAAATTAAATTTTACTGTGTTGCCAGACCATACCATCTACCAAACCCAAACTCAGATAAGCAGAATACAAGGACAACAAACAAATATGCATAACTACAAAGTGCATTCAGGCCAAACTAATCAGAAATAAAAGTAAATGGAATCTGCAGTATGAAATAAACCAGATAAAATGTGCATGAGGAAATAAGTGCAGGCATAAGAAGCGGAAAGTTGAAAAAAAAAAAAAATCTGCACCGCAGCAGAATTTGGAGTAACTCCACCAAATGGTACATTGAGGAGATGAGATAAACTACAGGTGAAATTAGGAGCTTCCCTGCACTATGTACAACAATGTGGAGTAAACAAACATGTTACATGTGACATTAGGTGCAGATATAAGAAATCCAATCCAAAGATAAGAAAAAAAAGGAATATATATAAAAGAAGGGGCAATTGGCCACAGGACACCGAAAGTGGCGTCTATTTGCCAGAACACACTTTTCCCTCTATCACTCACCACCAAAATAGCTGCGATTTCTAAACCATAAGGTCAATGACTATGAAATTTTAACAGCAACAAGATATGATAGTTATCTACAAATTATCTAATACTCACTTCCATAGAAAACCTCGTTAAGGTCATGAAATCATGTTCGGCAACCTTAACGACCATGATTTGCTTCGACATGATTTCATGTCCTTAACGAGGTTTTCTCCGGAAGTGAGTATTAGATGATTTGTAGATAACTTAACGACCATGATTTGCTTCTGACATGATTTCATGTCCTTAACGAGGTTTTCTATGGAAGTGAGTATTAGATGATTTGTAGATAACTATCATATCTTGTTGTTTGTTAAAATTTCATAGCCATAGGCTATGGTTTACAAATGACAGCTGTTTTGGTGGTGAATGTTAGAGGAAAAAGTGTGTTCTAGCAAATGGACGTCACTTTCGTGTCCTCGTGGGCCAATTTTCCCTAAAAAGAAATATTAAAAAACAGATAAAATTTGTACATATTATCACAAGTACTGAAACATGATGGACAATAATTTTTCAAATATAAACTTAAAGCATTGGAAGACTGGAAAGTAAGTCCAGATAAATTGATGCCTGAGAGTGAAAGTACAGATATAATTGGCCCTCTAAAGTACTTCAGAACCAAAATCTCATAAAATTTAAAAACTGACCTAACCAAGGCACGGGTTACAGGAGACATCTGAAGACATTTCCAGGCCCTAAATGCAGATGGCATGGCATCCTGCTTTGAGAAACACGAATTTTGTTTAGTGGTTTTATTACTTTGTTGTGTTATTAAGGTATCCCAATCTTAGACTTGGAACGGAAAGAGCTGGAAGGAAATGTCTCTTTACAGATAGAAGTTATGGCAGCTATGGTGCGGTGGAATGACTAGGGAAAAAAACTGCTATGAAAAACACTATCATCCAGCAAGATAAATGGAAAAAAAAATGAGTATGTAAGTGGGTTTAGTTTTCAAGATGCAGTTAGATGCTCTCATAATCAGTACCCCTGCAGGATCCTACACAAGCAAGTACGAAACAACAGAAAAAAAAATAATTTTAAAACATGGAAGACCACAAGTACATACCATTAGTTGCATATGTCTGCTGAGCACCCGTATTCTTCTTGTTAACTGCAGCACCAAGCCTCATTTGCCTTGTAGATAAAAACATTCCATTCATCTCTGTCATAGCACGTGCCTGCTCATTTGGATCTCCAAAATGCACAAAACCATATCCTTTGGGCCGTCCAGTGATCCTATCAAAAACAACTTTAGCTCCTCTAACTGAAGGATAGTTAGCTCTGAACACATCTTCCAACATGGAGTCAGTAACATCAGGAGCCAAATCACCAACAAATATTGTGTGATAAGAACCACCATCTCCACGCTTATCCCCAGTGCTAGCAGAAGCCCAGTTCAGCTTATAAGTGATCTCAGCATTTGGCATCATATGCCCAATGAAGTTCATCAGAGTTTGTTCTGCAGCGGCTCGAGAGTAAAACTCAATAAAACCATAACCTTCTGAATGCAGAGTCTGCTTGTTCCTTATAATTTTTACAGAGGCAATCTGCAGTTACTTGAAAGTATCAGGCCAACAGCAAAATAATTTAACAAAAGTATTAGGATTCACATCAGACAACAAACACAGTAGTTCAACAGCAGACTTGTATTAGATAATCATTACATTGATCTCCCAAATTTGCAAAATCAAACTGTAAATATGATCTAGCAACAAGCAAGATATAGCATGGAAACAATAGCATCCAAAATCTTGGTACAAGTTTGTTGTAAATAAGTCAATGTACACACCCAAAGTATGGCATATTATCAGTTCATAAACAGACACAATGCTCATCATGCATCACAAAGATAAGCATTAAAAGTTGAAAACAGAAGAAAAAAACCACCTTGGCATCTATGACTAAAGCTTACAATCATATGCATGCTTCTGGGCGTAAGACTAACATCTTGATTGAAATAGCATCTAACCATGCAAAAACGCGCCCCTTAGCTCCTCAGAGAAGACACTGGACTAAATGATCTATGATGCAACGCTATAACTATGACAGAAAACATAATAAAATGAAATAAACAAGAGCATATAACAGCACCTACAGATGCAGGCATATCAAAACCAAATTAGCCAAACCAATCGTCCAAGAGCGAGCGCCCACTCTCAGATTTGCAATGCCACGGCTCTCGGGGAGGGGAAGATAGAAAGAAGGTTCACCTGCTGGCCACGGGCGCGAAGGCGGTGTAGTGGAGGTAGTTCTCGTCCATCCAGTACTGAAGATCTCCGATCCACAGCGTCCTGACCTCACCGCTTCCCGGCGCTGTCCCATACTGCGGTGGCTGCGAGTACTGTGGCGGCGGAGGAGCGTACTGCTGCGGGGGCGGAGGGGCGTACTGCTGCGGCGGCGGAGGGGCGTACTGCGGCTGCGGTGGAGGGGCGTATTGCTGCGGTGGTGGCGCGTACTGCTGCGTCTGAGGTGGGTACTGCGGCTGCGGTGGAGGGGGCGGTGGAGCATACTGCTGCTGCTGCTGCCCCCAGGGCTGCGGCGGACCCTGCTGGTAGTACTGCGGCGGCGGCGGCTGCTGCTGGTAGTACGGCGGCGGGGGCGCCTGCTGCTGCGGGGGTGCCTGCTGCTGCGGGGGGCGTGGGCGCCCCGGATCCCTGCGGTGTTGGCGGGCCGTGTTGCCCGTTCACCGGCGGTTGGTGCGGCTGCTGCATCGCTTCGCCGGCGAGGCAGAGAAACCCTAGGGCGCGGCGCGGAGACGACGGAGAAAGAGGAGGGCTTTGGAATCTCGATGCGGAGATTAGAAACGAGGCGCGCGGGGCGGGGTGGGGCGGTATTTATATGGGCCGGGCCGCTGCGTCAGAATATTGGCTAGCTTTGTGGAATCGTGACGGGCCCTGATGGGAATCGGATACGATTGCGAAGATGGCCCGGACACGATTGCGATTGAACTAGACTTTTTTTTTTTTTTTTTTGACAACTAGTACGATTGAACTAGACTTTGGAACGTAGCCTGATTATTTGGCAAGATCCATGACGTGAATTTGTTTGGGTCATAGGAGATAATGTTTGGAGTCTGCTAAAAAAAGTACTAGATGTTTGGATCCAACTAAGTGTAGTAGCAAAACTTATGTATCTATATATTATTAAAAAAAAAACTTATGTATCTATAAAAAAAATTCTCAAAACGTCTTATAATTTTAAATGGAGAGAGTAAAATAGCGCCTTGTGGCCTCAAATCGAAAAATAATAATAATATGTCGTAACATATATACAAGTATTTGTTGTCCATACTGGATACCATATATAATTTTAGCTGGTTTGGCTCTCGAGTTGGCTCTCTCGAGAGCCAAGCGAGCTACTAAACTGCTTCAAATTATAGTTTGTTTGACTCTTTCAACCTTAACTTTAGCTATTCGTCTTATTCAAAAATTTATTCATTCGTTGTGGCTTGCTTTATTAATAAAAAAGTTCTTTAAAAAATAACTTAAATTTGACTATGTGTGCACAAATTTTTTGAATAAAATGATTGGTTAAATTTGGGGTTTAAAAAAGTCAAAAGACCTGCAATTTGAAATGAAGTCTTTTGGTCGAGCCTTATGGAGTAGCACTCTCGATCGGTGTTTATAAAGCTTTGACCGGGTTTTGGCCAAACGCCAAGAATTTGCGTGTATGACAAATGACCCACCAGCTCATTGGACGCGTCGAGGACAAGCCGGCCCTCGATGTCACCACACCATTCACCTCGACGCATGCCAAGTGCACGCAGCACGCGCACTACGGTGTCACGCTGTGGAAACTTCTGAGCCGTGCAATCATCATCGAATCGAAACGTATACAAACAACAAACCATGCTTCTCGTTGATGGTAGGAAGATCTATAAGAAAATACAGAACAAGCAGCTTCAGGTTTGGACTGCTCCTGTGATAAACTAAGCTCCCTGTCCGGCTGTCCCTGACCACCAATCCCTTCCGGACATCGCTGAGTCTGGTGGTGACCTCCGAATCGTCCATGGCGGCTGCTGGCTCGATAGCGATTAGGTTCATCGCCTTGTTTAGTGCTGCCGGGAGACTCCTCTGATGTCACGCGGGTTTCGGTAACCGCGGGTTGCTGTACCCTACTTCCTGTATTCAAAACTTCTTTCTCGCTTAATGAAAAACGCGTCGGTGTGGTCGCAAAAAAAAAAAATGTCATGCAGGTTTCAGAGGTTTTTGCGTGAGAGTGACAAAAGGCCACGCGAACTTTGTTTGCAGACGGCCGGCGTCATCTTGATGCCAATTGTCAACCACGCGTTCAAACCCCGGCGCCTATTAATTCTTTTCAAACTGAGCGTTTCATTCAGCCTTGAAAGTTTTCGACGGGTGGATTTTGGTTCGGTCTCAGTCTCTCTACTTTTTTTTTCCTTTGTGAAGTTGATGGGACCATCTTTTTTTCGATGATTTATGATTGGTAAGTTGACTATGGGGAGAAAACGGGTTGCTTAGCTTCAAATATTTCATGATTTTGTGTGTGGTCAGTCATCTGCTGTCTGAAAAAAAAGAGTGTGTAAGAACAGCACGAATCTGCCATTTTATTCTACTACCATAAACAACCGGTCACACTCTTTCTGTGTTGCAGAGGACCGGCAGGAAACATGCATGCTCGGATACTCTGGGTAGTAGGTGTTTTTGTTTAGCTAAGTGTGACTTTGTTTTGGTGATGGTTTTGTTTGACTGTTTGAGTAAGTTCTAGAAGAACAAGGGGGAAACATCACGAACGCAGTAAAATACTCTGGATTTACACTGTGAAACAAACGAAGGTGATTCAGTGATTGAAGATTCAGAATGGCTCCAACGAAGGAATTGAACAAGCAAGATGAGAGTTTTACTGGTCATGGTCACATGGTAATCCAGCAGATGCAAACCAACATAAGCGAGGTGAACCATAGCACTGCAGATCTAGACAATGGAGGCAGTTGGAGACAGGGTGCTGGATTACTGGAAAAAGATACAACCAATGTGACAGAGAAACTAGCAAAAAAGTCAAGAATTGGGGAAGGAAAAAGAAACTAGTACAGTACGGGGGAAGAGATCTCTGACTTCTGCAGAACATGCAGAGCAGGATTCCAGAACAGAGAGGCATAAAAATGCAGGAGCATTTCTTGATTGCTACAACTATTACACATTTTGCATATATATATATGATTCGATTCCAACACCTAATTAAAACGCATACAAACTGGTCCCGATCTCTCAGCAAAGCTCAGCTCAGATGTTACGAACCAACCATTGCTCTGATCTGATCATCCATCCATGGCTCAACAGTCTAAACACCCAAGAACCAAACCAAAATGGAGAGGATTCCTCCTCCTCCCAGATCGAAGCCTGACAGAAGCAACACAGCACAGGGCATCATCAAGAAGCAGGCGACGAACCCTGGCCTCCATGGCCGACGAGCCGCCTCAGGTTCCTGAGGTGCCTCTGCAGGGCCCTGCACGCGCGCGCCCTGAGGCCACGGACGGCGAGCCTGAGCTTCTTGAGGCGGACGCCGATCCTGGGCCTCGCCCGCGCCAGCGCACGCACCGACGACGACGGCCTGGGGCTCTTCTCCTCCAGCACCTTGTGGATGAGGTACTGCGCCCCTGAGGTGCCGCGCCTCCTCCGCGTCCACCTTGTCCACCTTGGCGTAACCGAACGGCGTCGACGATGCCCGCAGCATCAGCATCTTCGTCTCTTCTCGACGCAACGACGGCGAGGACGGAGGAGGAGGAGGAGACGGGATCGGGAGAGGAAGAGGAGGCTCTCTTGGCGTGAGCTTCTTGTGTGCAGCTGCTCTTGGCTGTGTCTGGGCTGAGACGACGTGTGCGCCTCTACTGTTATATAGGCTGCTGCTGCTGCTGCTGCTGCTGGCCTGCTGCCGGCTTCCGGCCTGGCTCTCTCAGAGGCCACCTATATTTCTTTGGAATTATTGATGGGATCATGAATGGATTATTAAGGTTGTGGACAGGCCGTCTCAATGCTGATAATCATTGTTTATTTCTTGCACCCCCAAGCTTATTTATCTCCTTATTTTATCTGATCTCTCGAGACACATTGTTGCAGTTTTGATGCTCATGACATATGCTAAAAAGCGATGGATGACATTGGTCACGTCATTTTTGCCAAGTCCTAGAGGAAACTTCAGTCACATCTATTTCGCCGAGAAGTCTCTCTCGTTGAAGAGAAGAAAGAACAATGCTTCAGATTCATTGGCGTATTCAGAGAAAAAAAAAGATACCAAGGCTGTAATTGTGTACATGACAATTCACAAGCTTTGAATTTCAGTAATGCGAATCCCAGTACCCGGAGAAATTTGTGCTCTCGTCTTCTCTGAAACTTAGCTGTCTTTCCCTTTCTCCCATTAAACAGAAGTGCACATATTTCTTCCAGCTTTAAAAGATCAAGTCCGGACTCTGTGAGGTACCACGGCGCTAGTGTGACCTTGAGGAGGATTGTTACGTGCTTCCATTCCATATGATCATCACCAAACCTATATTCAAAAATCAAATTAAATGATTAGACCGTGATACTTGACTAATTGTTAGCAATGTGTGGTAGGTATGAGTGTATGACATTAGCAAGGTTATTAGCTGAGGATTAATTCAAGCAAGTCCTTGCACCTAAATATTAGCTGGAGGGATCAAAATCCAATTTGAATGTTCATCACCTGGATTGGCACAAGCACAAATAGAGTTCTACTTCTCCCTCACACCGATGCAAGTACACAGTTTTTTTTTTCCTCCATTTTGTTTTTTCAGCTTGTCATCAGAATCTCAACCAACCGGAGACGAAGAGAGGCCTTTTCCAGACCATTAGCTTCAGAAAGATTCCCCTTGTTGATAATCAACGCATGCACGTCAAGGCTGTGGGTGGATGCAAGTCAACTGCTGAATAATAGGGTGTGTTTAGATCTCAAAATTTGGGTGTAAAATTCCTGTAGCTGTCACATCGTACACTGTAGCACGTTTCGTTTGTTAGTGGTAAATATTATCCTACCATGACGTAACTAGGCTCAAAAGAATCGTCCCGCAATGTACATCTAAACTGTGCAATTAGTTTTTTTAATTACTTAAATTTTATAGTGGCCGGCAAGCGTTTTTGAGTGCATTGAATGTTTCAATATGATGGGATGTGATGAGAATTTTGGGAATTTTGATTTTTTGGTTGATGTGACTAGTAACTAAACAAACCCACAGTGCATAAACAAAGTCGAGGTACAGTACGTTCTGATGCAATAGCATCTGAGGGCCAGGCCTGCACCGCACTAGAGATGCCTCACTTGGCGCCTGCACCGCACTGAGATGCCTCACTTGGCGACTGGGAATTATTGGCTCTGATCGATACATCGCCCAAAGGACAAAACAGGTCAGCTTCTGACCTTCATCTCATCACCTAAACACTAGTGTTTTTTTGCGCGCCCATGCGCGCAGGGCATCGCCGTTGCTGTGTTCGATGAATGTAAAACGCAAATCAAAACATGCGTGATCATGAGGCTGGGATACTAAACTTATAAACACATGTAGCCATCTACGATAGAGCCGTCCCTCCTACATATGACGCAAGAACAATATATGCTTATAGGACCCGATCCTCGGGTGGATAAGCGTCCGAATTGTACGTGATGATACATAAAAAGAGTTTAGGACTGCTAGTATAATGCTAATGCTTTGCCTTTGCAGTGGCAGTGTCTGGCTCTGATCGCTGGACACACGGTCGTGCTTGTTCAGAGCTCCAGTTCCTTAGGACAAGAGAAAGCGACTCACATATATATGCATGTTCTTGCTTCCTTTGCATTCCGAAGCCTGATGTAATAAGGACGTTGCCCGAAATGGATGCGGTCAGGGCCTCATGGCCAACATAGCTGTGTTAAACTGTCAGCATGAAAACCAAGACAGATAACCTGGCAAGAACTGGATGTCCGAATTACAACAATCTTGTAAATTTCCAACAGTGCATTGGTGAACTGTTTGGTGAACCTACTTGCACCAAGACCACATTCCATGGTCGGCTGTACCAACAGGAATCGAGTTTAGACTGTACAGAATCGTGTATGCACTCAACACAAGTATACCTCCTACTAAACTGTCAAACTGGACCTATCAGGACAACAATTGACCCATCCACTTCGAGGGTCAAAACTGGGATGTCACTCGGGTATATATGGGGTACCTTTAATGTCTGCTCAATCAGTTCAGGTATAAGCCGGAGCAAGAACCCCAGCTGCTGCTGAGAGCAGGCCTGATGCTTTGCTCCGTCCACACCAGCACCAGTCTGGCCGAGGTCCGGTTTACTGAAACCCGCCACAGCATTTGAGATCTCCTCCACCCGATCAACGATGACGCCATGTACACCCATCAGGTATTGGATGTAGACTGCCTCCGACACGTTACGCAAACCAAGGTTCATAGGAAGGTTGTAAGATGATTGGTGAACAGGCAATGGTTGACGGACACAAGAAACATGATAATGATATGCTGCTTACTTGAGCTCCCCATACGTGAGAAGTGCAAGGTTAGATTCTTGTGCTCTGACAACTGCAGACGGGTTCTTGAGAACGCCAGATCATACTCTAGGCATGCCCTGATGGCATCGCCAAGTGAGTTCCTTCTTGAATCATGGTATTTGGATGTCCCTCCTTCTGTTAGGAAAAGTACCTAATTTCACAATAGAGAAAAGGACGTAGATGATTATACTCAAAGTTAGGAAAAGTAACTAATGCAAAATAGGGAAAAGGACGTAGATGGTTATTAAAGTCGAGATGTATCTAGTACAATGTTGTCCAGTTCAGCCCAAACCTCATTTACTCAATCTTGAAACAGGAGTGGGCTGCAATTATTTATGTAATTGAGCCTGCCAAGACTCAAACTCGAGACAACCAAAGATGGCCCATTCACTCATACTTCAACAATGCCTAGCAAGATTTTATTCAATAGCAATTCCACCATACACTAAACTGGATCTAAATTATAAAAGAGTTTAGGGCCTTCATAGTGCTTGAAAATGGCCACTGACATGGCCCAGCACATAACACATCAGATTCAGATCCTACCACAATGCTGAAACTACCGAGTAGGAGATGAGCCTAGCTTGCTAACTCCATTCTAGCTATCGACGTTAGCCCTGCAACAGCAAAACCTTGTATTTCGCTTAAAACCTTCACCGTTACCTCCTTTCACTTTCGGATTTCATCATCATCTTGCCACACCATTTGATGGGAGTGGGAGTGCCATTGAGTCCTGTATTTAAGAATTGGAATTAAATCGTATCAAAGGGCTACATAATAGGTGCATGTTTAGAAAGAGTAGTTGTTTGGGTACTGCCTTTACAATATCCAAGCTGCACATTATCTAAAAACCTAAGCTGCAGTGTAGACAAACTAAACTGCTAAACTTAAAATGTGTGGATGAAACCTTCATGAATCGAACATCTGGTATAAATATGACGAAAAGAAAAACACATACCTCACCAGCTCGTGGGACCTGAAAAGATGACGAAAAGAAGAAACATATACCTCATCATCTGGTCTTTCTCGACACAGGCAGGCCCTGTTTCTCTATGTCCTAAACCTGAATAGCAAGAACACACATGGGTGTTTAGAATGAATCAGGTAAAGCTTAGCAAGTATATAAATTAGTTTCCAAATAGTGATATCCTGGGACTGGTGCTGACCCAAACTCCATCTGTGGGACTGTAGGGAAAACTAATAAGTACACCAAACCAATAATCCTATCCAAAAAGTAGGGAACATGGCACATCTTTAAAATAGAGAGGACATTACCACTCCTATTTGCATCCTTGATAAGCTGCTCTCTATGTCCTTGCCCAAGAGCCTTTTACATATGTCTGCTTTTCCCATCGCCTATTTATTTCTGCAAAATAAAAGTCAGACTATGGTTATGATATATGTTCGTATCAAAACAGTAATAAATACTACCTGTTACTGGTGCCTCCAAAGTACACAAAATAGAATAGGTTCAGTGGGATGAAAAACAGAAATGACCAATTCACCATTGCCTTAATTATCATGGAACAGGTAAAAAGAGATGGCAAAAATAGAATCAATGTTGTCCATGATCAATGACTCAACTATGAACACAGTCAAAGGATTACCTTTTAGACTATCTAGATTAAGATATTATGAAGCCACAAAAAATAATCCATGAGTAATTTGCCAAGACATATGGAAAAAAAAATATGTTGGTCTTAAGCAACTAAATTGATATGGATCAGTGTTATCAAAACAAAAATCAGTGAGATCAAAACTACAACAAATTTGAGAAAGCTTCATACCACACATAAGATGGAGGCAATTAGTAAAACCAAGCATCATTACCTCATGATTAACTAAAGAAGAGATAAACCAAGGCCAGCTATTTGATTCAACAAAAGCGGGATGGCTGCAGCAAGCAAGGTGCTGGGAGAGGTGCACCTATCATTCTGCAAAACAAACAAAAGTGAAATGCATTCCTGTGGCATTGAGCCATTGCTGTATCAAAGAACACATTCATTTGTTAGCAGAAAAATCCATTGCCAGCACAGGCTGACAAAGGTGGCCCCTAGGCAACAATTAGGAGCATGTAAATATATATACATTCTGAAGCTAAGAAGTGCACGAGCAAAAATGGATTTTTAGTACTACCAAGGTAATTGATATGGGCACTGCAGAACCCAAAGTACATTAAAATAAGACTTGGTTAACTGTTAACTACCATCTAGGACTGGGAAGAGCACATTTTTTCCTGTTAACTGCCATATATAGGCAACCACAGTAGTTTACCTGAACCAAATCAGCAAAGATTCCTTCACCAAAAGGAATAGATGAGTCTGAATCATAAGAAAAGTAGCAAGAAAAAATGTTCCAACTTTCATAAAACAAATATTGGTCACAGACAGGCAATGTGTTTAGTTGTGTAATCTTTGGGAACAGGGCATGTGCTCAGAACCAGGAGTACATAATCTGACATCAGTAGAAATGATCACAAGCCTAGAATCACAATAATGCGTTGTTAACATCACAGGCAATGATCATAAGCAAGAATGGGTGGAAAACCAAAGGGAATGATCAAATAAGGCAAAGCGAGAAACCATCAGAGCAAATGTCATCAGAAGTTGTACATTAACAGTGCACCATTTCCTCTGAGACTAATGGTGCAGGATTAGTTGACACGTTTGTACTGTGACCTTTGCCTGAGTTGGCATAAAAGAAGCAGAAAGGCTTCAAGCGCGTAAAATACAATAGCTACAAAGAGACGCAAAAAATCGAAGAAACCAACCGACCACTACCAAAGAGGCAGGAAGAACTGCAGAAAATAGAATCAGTGCTCCAGTTCAGAAGACAGGGAAAATAAAATGAACCTTGCTCATGATCATTGCCTCAGTTATGAACACAGTAGATAGCTCATGACCATTGCCTCAGTTATGCATCTAGAGGAACAACGAGGTGTAAATTGTGGAATGATGGCCCACGATCACTGCATGAATCATTAGACATCTATATTGTGTATTCATCACAGCAGCGCCCATTCCCTCAAATTAATCTAGCAGCAAGAGCATAGTGTACACATCATTGGACATGACCCAATTCATGAGCACCGTAATGCACAAAGGAAAGCAAAACCACTGACATGGTGATGTGCGCCGATATACGTCACAATATCATGAGCAGTGTACTAAGAAATCATACAAATATCATTGACATGGTCATGTCCTCAGTTACTAAGAAATCATTACTTGGCCTCAGACTGATGCTCCTTTGTTATTCCTTCCCTAGATAAGAGTCATCGGTGGCACTGACTTTCTAAAGCCCAAAACAAACGACAAAACCAAGACCAAAGCATCCATGGAAGCATGCAAGCCATCCACCCTTAGCCATCAACCCAGCTAGGCTAAAGGAGTTGCTTAGAGGTGGATGTTTCACATGTTTTTATGACACTCCCAAGAAACACCAATAACAGAACCAACTCCAGTGCCCCCTCCTCTCAAACTGAAGTCATCATCGACCGTGCACTCAAGCTCAACAGATTCTGCCAAACTGATCCTCACAACCAAACATACCTTCAGAAGATTCTAAATCCACAGTAGCCATAGAATCATGTGACACATGTAGCCCAAGCCATCAACCCAGTAAGCAAGGAGTTGCTTAGGCATGTATGTATTGCATGACTCAATAATCTGCCACATCCATACATGAGCATAACTGTCCATAAAGTTCCAGTAAAGCAAGAGCCAAAATCCGGAAAACACAAGCAGAGAGAGGAAGAACAGATTTAAAAGGAGAGAGGCTGCCTTCACCTGGGGTTACTCGTGCCGGAGTCCTCGCCGGCCGGCCGTGAGGACGAACCCACTGCTGAACCCTAACCCTAACCTAACCCTAACCCTAACCCTAACCTAGGGAAAATCATGAGCGTTACCTGCGAGGGAGCTGTACGGAGAGTAGGCATGGAGACAGAGAGGGAGGGCCAGGGGAGGCGGGCGGCACCGCCACGACGCGCGCGCTGCCCCCATCGCGCCGCCGGCCAGCGCCGACCCTGCCGTCGCGCCGCACGCCAGCGCCGCCGCCGCCGCCACGGAGGAGGAAGCAGACCGGGAGGCGAAGGAGGGGGGGGGGGGCAGGAGCGGCGGAGGCGGAGGCGGAGGCGCGGGCCGCGGCACGCCACCGCACCGGGAGAAGAGGGAGAGAATGAGAGGCTTCGGCTTCTTTTTTTTACCGTGAGGAGCCAGGGAGAGAAGGAGAGGGTTCGGCGTTTCTTTTTTTTTTTTTTTTTACCATGAGGAGGGAGCCTATATATACCTTGGGTGCTACAGTGGGCTGAGGCAGATCAGATCGTAGAAGCTAAGATCGAACGATCTAAAATAAATTTGCATCGTGGGACGCCTCCGGTTGGACGTTTTCTCCACACAAAATATTACTTTTAAATGTCGCCTCTGCCACCGGCTCTCGTGACCTATGAGGTCACTGAAACAACCAGACCAGGCATGACATGATTCGTTGTCCTTACTAATTTAATTCAAGCAGGTCAAAATGCTATCACTACATTGTTTTCATGAGGAAAAATCCCTTGTACTCTCTCCGTTACAAATAATACACCCTCCGTCCCACAAATAAAAGTCCGTTTTTGACTTCTACCATTATTATTTGACCATTCGCCTTATTTAAATTTTTTATGCAAATAATGACATACTTAAATCAAGATGAAAGTACCATTAATGATAAAATAAGTCATAACAAAATAACTAAAGTTTTTTTTTTTTTTGAAAGGACGGCAAAAAGCTTTGCCGCGATTTCTATTAGACGAAAAAAGAGAAAAAAGTGTCCGAAAAACCATACAAATAAGAAGGGTACCCTACTCCCCTTTTCACCTAGGTACCAAAAAACAACTCGACTCGCGCTACAACTAGCGCCCACTCAAACAACCTTAGGGGAGTGTTCCACTCCACCTACTACTGGAATCCACTTATGCAACTCAACTAACACGACTCGGATGGGAGCAAGATATACAAAGAAAACCGCTCGGTTGGATTGGGTCATCAACACGAGGCTCCAACACTGCCGCCGGGTCGGATTGGGTCGCCGACACGAGCCACCACTCGAAGGCACCAAGAAAAAAAACAAAAACAAAACGCATACAACACCGCACCACCACCACCGAAAGAAGCCGAAAAGCAAACCGAAGAGAATCTGCGCCGTTGTCACCAACGCTGTGTCACTCCCGGCCGCCACCGCCGCAAACTCGAACAACCACATGGACTCCTCCGCCATGGGGCTATCCACCTCAAGCCGCACACCCGATCGTCGATCTCTCAGCTCCAACGTTGCGACAGCAACCCCGTCGCAGCACCATTGGAAACCACTGATCCCAGCCACTCTGCATGGGGACCTCGCCTCATCCAACGCCTCACTCCACTGCTAGGGACTCAGACATCTGAAACTGCTCCGAGAGCAACCTTCGCTTGGCCATCACCAAGTTCACCACAGCACCTTGCGCGCCAATCCAAGACTTCCAGCACCAAGGGGCCCTCTGCCCCTTCCTGCCAACACGGGTCACGCACCCCCAAGGCCTCCACGCATAGGCAACACCTCCAAACCGACACCACCACTACCACAAGCCGAGATGGGTCTCCAGATGCGGTGCCTCCAAGGAGGGTGAAAGGTCCCTTGTGGTTTTGGTAATTGAGTGTCAACATTAGGTGAACTAATATGTGTGATTGAGATTATACACAGGAAATTAGTTCACACATGATGATGCAATGAAGGAGCTTATTGCACATGAGACATGACATGAAGTCATGTGACCGAGTGGTGAAGATCAAGACAAGGCTTGGCTTGACGGACCGGTTGCAAGTGTGAAGGGCAAGTCGAGGGACTTGGCGCCGATGGACCGACGCAACGGTGAAGAGCAAGTGAGATCAAGATCGATGGATCAAGAAGGTCATGTGATGATATGAAATGGATCATATCATTGTTGATCGTGTTGGTGCATGTGTTGCATCGACACTTGGAGATGAAGCGGAATGGAAATGCGCAAGGCAAAGGTATAACCTATAGGGCATTTCATTTCGCCGGTCTTTGGAGCTTAGAGAAGTTTATGACCGGGTTTAGGATAGATGGCCGTACTATTAAGAGGGGCAAACTTGTTTGCATATCGGTCATCTAGTGCCACTTGAGCGATCTAACTTTGCGATGTGTTAGGATCGAGTGGCGTGCTAAGAGCTAACCCGGCCTTTGAAATGATTGTGAAAATGCTAACACACTTGCACATGGTGATGTACACTTGGTGGTGTTGGCACATTTGCAAAGGCGGCGGTGATTGCAGGTTTGAGTTCGGTTTGGGAACCGCTCATCCTCCCCGCCTCGCAAGCTCGGCGGGATTCGGGCGCTTTCGAAAAATGAGATGCATATTTTCTATTGCGCCGGATGCAAGTTGGTGGTGAAAACATGCTATTCCTTGTGCTCAAGTTTGGTATACTTGATGGGTAGCATGTCGAAGAAAAGGCGTCGGTGATTCGGTGGAGTTTTATTTGGAAATTGGTGGCCGGGCGCGCGCCGGCCGGGAAGCACGTTGCCGGACCGACGCCTCCGGTGGTGCGTCTCGCGAGCTTGTTTCGCCGTTTTGACCGGACGCCGCGGCCGGAACCTCGACCGGACGCATCCGGTCTTGACCGGACGCATGCACCGAAGCATGCTCCGGGTTGTCACCGTAGGCCCGATGGCCTTGTCCGCTCGACCGGACGCTCGGAAGGAAGCGGCCGGACGCCGGACCGGACTTCGCCGGTGAGTCCGGGTCGGTCGCGTCCGATCCAACGCCGTAAGCACCCCAACGGCTCTATTTTGGCTTGTGGCTATAAATAGATGGGGTGGCCGGCTTTGATCGGCCGGGCTGAGCACATTCTAGCCTTGGTGGCTTGTATTGTGGTGCTTGAGAGCCCTCCCACTCACATATGCTTGATATCGTTCATCCGATTGAGTGAGAGATCGAGTTCTAGTGCGTTGCGTTGAGAGATCGCATTCGTGGCACTAGGTGATCGTGTTGCAAGCCGGTGTGTTTGTTTCTCTTGGAGGTTGCCACCTCCTAGACGGCTTGGTGGCAAGAGGTTTCGTGAAGCACGCAAGGAAGCTTGTGCGGTGCTCCGAAGAAGAGATTGTGAGAGGTTCGTGCTCACCTCGCGGGGATCGTGAAGAGCAACTCTAGTGGAGCGTGTCATTGAGCTACCACACTTGTGTGTGGGTTCACACGGTGCCCTCTGAGGGATTGGCTAGAGAACTCACACTGTGTGAGGGTCTCGATCGAGCTCCCAAATTGTGGGATTTGGCACGCCATTAAGCTTGAGAATCATCACCGGTGATTCGCCAAACCGTGAAACCACTAAAGTGTTGGTCGACACAACGAGGAGTAGGGGGAAGTTGGCAAGCTTCCCGAGACCTCGGTAAAAAATCACCGGTGTCATCTTGTGTCCACACTTCGCGGTGGTTTGCATTCTCTTCATCACAAGCTTTGTTCTTACATTCTTATATACTTGTGCTTGTGCTTGAGTAGAGTAGTTGTAACTATCTAGCTTGTGTAGCTTGCTTAGTTACTTTGCTTAGCTTGTGTAGCTAGGTAATTTGAGCCTTTGGGTTAGGCGTGTGTTGCCTTGTCCATTGTGCACCTAGTGAGCTTAGGGGCTTTGTGCTTGCGCTTACTAGAATTGTGTAGGAGCTCTCTTGTGCTTGAAGTACTAGTGCTTAGGTTTGTGTGACCTTGCATTAGAATTGATTAGGAGCTCAAGCTAGGCTTGTCACCTCACCTTTCTTGTGTAGGATCTTTTGTGAGGTGATTTAGAGTCTTAGTTAGAGGGGTGAAGTCTTGGCTAGACCGATAAGTTTACTTCCGCATTTGTTTCGGTTAGCCGGTGCGATTAGTTTTTAATAGGGACTATTCACCCCCCCTCTAGTCCCCATCTCGACCCTTCACGTGGCATCAGAGCCGTGGTCTCTCTTTTAGTGGTCTTAACCGCCCGAGAGGATGGAAACTAGAGGGTTTAGTGATGCTTGTTTGAGTGACACACATATTTTTGATGGCACACACTTTGCACGTGGAAAACACCATATGCTTGATCATTTTCGTGCCATGGGACCTAAGGTTTGTTGGGTTGTCACTAGTGGTCTCACCGGTGTCTTGGACCATAGAAATCTAACCAAAGCTCAAAGGTCATTGTATGAACTTGATACACATGCATATCTTTTTCTAATGAATTCTTTGAGACTTGAAGATTTTGACAAGGTGAACCATGAGGGATCCGCACATGAGGTGTGGGAGTCCATCAAGCACACCTTCGGCAATGCCTCCATTTGGGATGATGGCAAGTTTGAGGATGAGGCGCCAAAGGTGGTGGTTCATGAGGATGATGAGCAACATTGCTCCACCTCATGGTCAAGTGAAGATGATGCAAGATCTACCACAAGTTCACTTGACAAGGTTGATGATGATGCTTCAAGTGATGTAAGTGATGATACTACCTCAAGCACACTTGATGGCAATATTGATGGTTCATGCTCGGGTTGATGATGCTACTCCAAGTTCATCCACTACATCAACATATTGTCTCATGTCACTAGGTGACACCAAGGTATCAAATGACAATGTGATTGATCACCATGATTCATATGATGAGCTTGTTAGTAGACTTGCTAGCATGACCATGTCTTTAGAAAATGAGAAAGCTAAATCTTTGAATTTGGAGAAAGAAAACTCTTTTCTAAAGAACACATGTGAACAACAAGAGCATCTACTTTATGTTACTACTTGTTCACATGATGTGCTAAAATTGGCTCATGAGGAACTTAGTGTTACTCATGATAACTTGGTACAAGACCATGCTTTTCTCACTAAGAAGTTTTCAAATGAAGAATCTAAAACTAGTGAGAGCTCATCACATGGGTCATTTGATCAATCACATACTTGTGCTAACCCTTGTGATGTAGGCAAGAAGCATGTATCCACCTCTTACGATGATCTACTTGCTATACCATGTTCTTCATCATTAGATGCTTGTTCTTCTTCTATGTCTTGTGAGACAAACCTTTTGAAGGAGAATGATGAGCTCAAAAATGAAGTGAAGAATTTGAGCAATAAGTTAGAGAGGTGCTACAACTCTCAAGTCACCTTTGAGCATATGTTGAAGAATAAAAGAAGCTTCGGTGACAAGAGTGGCATTGGCTTCAACAAGAGCAAAATCAAAGGTAAAAAGATGGGACAAGAGAAGATATGAAAGAGAAATGAAGAAGCAAGAACAAGAGAAGCTATCTCATTTCATGTGCTATCGGTGCCATGAAGCGGGACATCTTGCGGGGCTTGCCCAAATGAAGAAAAGCTCAAGTTGAAGAAGGAAGAAGAGAGGCTCAAGCATGTCAAGTGCCGAAAGTGCAATGTTTGGGGTCACCTCACCTCAACATGCCCAACCAAGAAATTGGTAGAGCATCAAGATGAGCCTCAACCAAAGCCACAAGTTGAGCAAGAAAACAATCCCCAAGATCAAGTCAAGATCAACCATGAAGCTAAAGTTGATGACTTGAAGATGAAGAAGAAAACAAGAAGGGGTGGCAAGGCAAGAGCAAGGCATCCAACTCATATCCAAGATGCCAAGATGATGAGCAAGATTCAAGAAAAAGAATGTGCATGCTCACATCAAGTGCCATAGTTGTGATAAATTGGGCCACCTAGCTTCGGGTTGTCCAAACAAGCTTGAGAAGAAGGCTCAAGCAAACAAGTTGAAGCAAGGCAATGAGAAGCATCAAATGAGCAAGAAAGAAAAGGTTCAACAAAAGAGAAGATGCTACTTATGCCGGAAAAGGGGACACATGGCTCATTCATGTCCCCTAGGTAATAATTCTAAGCCTATTTCAATTGATGATAATATTGTACTTAGAAAGAATGACAATGGTACCTCCTTGGTTGCTATTGCAAAACATCCCGCTACTCATACTAAGCCATTGCCTAAGTATGTTGCACCTAACTTGAGAGGACCCAAACAAATTTGGGTACCATCAAAAAGTGGATGAATGTGTGTAGGTACCATGGCATTGGAGACTTGATTCAATTGAGTTCACATGGTTCATCATTTTATTGAGTCAAGTAATGAAGCCTAGTACAATTATATCCCAATGCCAAGTCAAGACAAGTGAAGTCCAAGCGCTACAACATACAAGTGCAAGTTCAAGTTGTGGTGATTTATTGGAAATATTTGATGGCTTGCAAATATTTGAGTTGAAGCTTGCTATTTGATGATCATGAGCTACAAAGGTATATTCCTAAGTGATCACACATATTTGGGTGCATATGAGTTGATTGAAGTGGATATATATGCATATGTTGGTTGCTATGAGTTGCTTGAATGGATTCAATACTTAGTAGTCAAATTTGAGTTGGTTTGAATGGATATGATCATGAGATGACTCTTAGTATGTGATTTCAATTGATATGTCTTGTGATGGTATTCAAACAAGTTGGCATCAAATTTGATTCAAATTGTTGAAGCATAGCTCAATTGCTCAAATCTATCCACTATTACAAAATCTGAGTGAGCTGTGATCTTAGCCATATTTGGATGATCAAATCTTATTGGAATGGCTTGAAATTTGGTATGCATGCTCTATGCTTATGGTACAAGATGTTGTAGAAATTTCATGATGAGAAGATAAGGGATACTTTAGTTTTGGAGTGGAACTTGTCAACTATGTTGCAGCTGTTTTCAGCATGTACTAGTGTGGAAAGGTGTGAAATCTGGTAGCAATCCATAAGGGCTATGGTGCTCAAATTTTTATGGCTGCTAGATGACTTAGTGTTGCACATCTCCACCAAATTTCGTCGTGGCATTTCAACATGTACATTGAGAATTATGGTTTATTCTTTGATATGTACAAAATCTGCCAGAAAAAGTGACAATTATTGATTTGATCAAGAGTCACTCTCATTGAAAGGTCCTCAAGTTGGAATCATGTTGATAAGTGTTTGAGGCACCTAAGTTTGGTTTTTGAATTGAGTTAGAATCATAACAAACATGAGTACAAAGGCCATTGATTTTTGGGGAGTGTACCATGTACACATCTAGTACTCTAGTTGAACATCAAGACCAAGCTCAAGATGGAAAGCAAGAAATAAACTCAAGTGATCATTGGATATCTTTGGAAGAAAGAAAAGGACTTAAAGAAGAATCAAGTCTATTCATCATATCAAGTCTGTCTTTTGGATCAATCAACCAGAGTCAAATCAAGTGAGTATCAAGAATGGTTCTTGGAGAGAGGTCACTTCTCCCTGGGGGACATGCCGCCCTCGAGGTAAACCGAGCACCGTGCTTGGATGGCTAACATGGAAGTGAGATTCTAGGAACGATTGGAGATGCTTAGTTGATGCAATCTAATGGGTTGATCTAGAGAAGCAAGCAACACCCAAATAGAGAGATGTCTCATGCAAGATTCAAATGGTTTTCTCTCATGCAAGCAAAGATCAAAAAGAAAGCAAGCCAACCACAACAAGAAGTGCACTTGATCATTAGTGGTGTTCATTTCATATGGGTGAAGCATGGAATTCAAATTGGTATACATTGTCTTCACCAAGCTATTGAAATTGGACTTCATGATGCTAGTTGGAGAGCTAAATTGGAATCTAATGACTATCCTCTACTCCAACATAGCAAGGTGAAATTGTTTGACATATGCATTCATAATTTGCTAAGGACTTGCTAGTGCATGTAGTCATACATAGTGATCTTTTATGAAAATCAAATGTTTTAATGCCTATATGGTATCACTATTGCTTTTATGCTTTATATGATCTAGTGGTAGCATATGACATTTTCATGAGCAAGTGAACCCATAGTATTTGATCTAGAGAATGAGAATTCAAGTACTTCAACTCAACATTGTCAAGATAACCCTTACCATGAGGTGTGAAGAAGCTTGTCATTGGTTCAAACCGAAGTTAGATTATTTTGTGCAAGTGATCTAGATCAAGACAAAGAGAAAGAAGCTCATGGAAACAACATAGTTCAAGAATTGGATACAATTGTCAAATCTTTTCAAGTGGCTACCACATTGCAAGATATATCATATTCCTACACGTGGTATCTTTCCTTCACGTGGTATGAATGGTGGTTCCACAAGTGATCCTCAACTTTAAGTGATCAATTCAAATCAAGAAAGCTACCCTCACCAACAAGTGCTCAAATTGTTCAAATGGATTGACATATGCTTTGACATAGGGGGAGGTGCCCCACCTCAAGATCAAGGTCAAGGATCCTACAAGTGACCTACATGTGGCATTCCAAGGTGGTTTTCATGCTTCCACATGTGTTTGTTACAAGTGGTGTCATTCCAACATATGGTGGTGTCCATCAAAAATGAAGATTCAACAATCAACCATCTATCCCTAGTCATAACCTTTGTATCAATAGAGGCATACCCTTTATGGAAATTGATGACAAAGGGGGAGAAATTGGACAAAGATATGTTTGTGTCTTTGGATATATGACAAAGGGGGATGAGAATATGGGCATAGAACAAGAGGGAGCAAGATTGAAGATTAGAGAAGGATCAACATTCTTGGACAAAAGAGAAGCACACAAAGTTGGGGGAGCAAGCTCATGAACTTGATTGGTTGCATTTGTCATGTGCATGTTCATGTGCTTGCTTGCATTTGCATAAGTCTTTAAATTCTATATGCAATGCTTGTGTGGTGTATGCTAGTCATAGAACTTGATTGATGATATGATAACTAGCATGCATAGGTTGTGGCTAGACATATAGTTTTCTCGTGGATCAAGAGCCATTGCTTATAATGTTGATCTCACATGGTATCTTGAGTTTTGATGTATGTCTAGTTACATGAATAATGCTAAGGATGAACTTCAATTTGCAACTCCGATTGGTATCACGCTTCAAAGGTTTATCCTATATACCTTAGCATCACTTTGTAGTGTTAACCCTCCCAAAAGTTTCATATCTTTGTATGTGTGCAAACCTTGAATTCAAATCAATTGGGCACACATATAGGGGAGTTACCACTACGAAGAAAAGTTTTAATCTTCAATTCCATATCTTTGTAGTGTTGCCATCAATTATCAAAGAGGGAGAGATTGAAAGGTCCCTTGTGGTTTTGGTAATTGAGTGTCAACATTAGGTGAACTAATATGTGTGATTGAGATTATACACACGGAAATTAGTTCACACATGATGATGCAATGAAGGAGCTTATTACACATGAGACATGACATGGAGTCATGTGACCGAGTGTGGTGAAGATCAAGACAAGGCTTGGCTTGACGGACCGGTTGCAAGTGTGAAGGGCAAGTCGAGGGACTTGGCGCCGATGGACCGACGCAACGGTGAAGAGCAAGTGAGGTCAAGATTGATGGATCAAGAAGGTCATGTGATGATATGAAATGGATCATATCATTGTTGATCGTGTTGGTGCATGTGTTGCATCGATACTTGGAGATGAAGCGAATGGAAATGCGCAAGGCAAATGTATAACCTATAGGGCATTTCATTTTACCGGTCTTTGGAGCTTAGAGAAGTTTATGACCGGGTTTAGGATAGATGGCCGTACTATTAAGAGGGGCAAACTTGTTTGCATATCGGTCATCTAGTGCCACTTGAGCGATCTAACTTTGCGATGTGTTAGGATCGAGTGGCGTGCTAAGAGCTAACCCGGCTTTTGAAATGATTGTGAAAATGCTAACACACTTGCACATGGTGATGTACACTTGGTGGTGTTGGCACATTTGCAAAGGCGGCGATGATTGCGGGATTGAGTTGGGTTTGGGAACCGCTCATCCTCCGCCTCGCAAGCTCGGCGGATTCGGCGCTTTCGAGAAAATGAGATGCATATTTTCTATTGCGCCGGATGCAAGTTGGTGGTGAAAACATGCTATTCCTCGTGCTCAAGTTTGGTATACTTGATGGGTAGCATGTCGAAAAAAAAGGCGTCGGTGATTCGGTGGAGTTTTTGCCGGAAATTGGTGACCGGACGCACCGACCGGAAGCACGCGTTATACCCGACCGGACGCATGCACCGGAAGCATGCTCCGGGTTGTCGGTTAATGGGCCCGATGGCCTTGTCCGCTTCTGACCGGACGCTTCGGAAGGAGCGGCCGGGACGCTGGACCGACTTCGCCGGTGAGTCCGGTCCTGTGCCCCCGGCAACGCCAAGCACCCCAACGGCTCTATTTTGGCTTGTGGCTATAAATAGATGGGGTGGCCGGCTTTGGTCGGCCGGCCGAGCACATTCTATCCTTGGTGGCTTGTATTGTGGTGCTTGAGAGCCCTCCCACTCACATATGCTTGATATCGCTCATCCGATTGAGTGAGAGATCGAGTTCTAGTGCGTTGCGTTGAGAGATCGCATTCGTGGCACTAGGTGATCGTGTTGCAAGTCGGTGTGCTTGTTTCTCTTGGAGGTTACCACCTCCTAGACGGCTTGGTGGCAAGAGGCTTCGTGAAGCACGCAAGGAAGCTTGTGCGGTGCTCGAAGAAGAGATTGTGAGAGGTTCGTGCTCACCTCGCGGGGATCGTGAAGAGCAACTCTAGTGGAGCGTGTCATTGAGCTACCACACTTGTGTGTGGGTTCACACGGTGCCCTCGAGGGATTGGCTAGAGAACTCACACCGTGTGAGGGTCTCGACGAGCTCTCCCACCGTGGGATTTGGCACTTGCCATTAAGCTTGAGAATCATCACCGGGTGATTCGCCAAACCGTGAAAAACCACTAAAGTGTTGGTCGACACAACGAGGAGTAGGGGAAGTTGGCAAGCTTCCCGAGACCTCGATAAAAAATCACAGGTGTCATCTTGTGTCCACACTTCGCGGTGGTTTGCATTCTCTTCATCACAAGCTTTGTTCTTACATTCTTATATGCTTGTGCTTGTGCTTGAGTAGAGTAGTTGTAACTATCTAGCTTGTGTAGCTTGCTTAGTTACTTTGCTTAGCTTGTGTAGCTAGGTAATTTGAGCCTTTGGGTTAGGCGTGTGTTGCCTTATCCATTGTGCACCTAGTGAGCTTAGGGGCTTTGTGCTTGCGCTTACTAGAATTGTGTAGGAGCTCTCTTGTGCTTGAAGTACTAGTGCTTAGGTTTGTGTGACCTTGCATTAGAATTGATTAGGAGCTCAAGCTAGGCTTGTCACCTCACCTTTCTTGTGTAGGATCTTTTTGTGAGGTGATTTAGAGTCTTAGTTAGAGGGGTGAAGTCTTGGCTAGACCGATAAGTTTACTTCCGCATTTGTTTCGGTTAGCCGGTGCGATTAGTTTTTAATAGGGACTATTCACCCCCCTCTAGTCCCCATCTCGACCCTTCAGAGGGCACTACGCCAATGGCGCCGTCGTCGCACATCCATAAAGGACTGGGTTTTCACCCTGAGAATCCCCAAGCAGCAAAGACATGGTTTCCCTCAATGGTGCCCCCAAATAGGAACACGACGCCCCAAGGGCGCCGCCACCATTGCCACCGCATTGGGGGCTTTAAACTCGAACAACACCATGCTTGTCGCCCTCTCTTGGCCATGGCAGCAGTCCACACCCCGCCTCCGCCACGCCACTACCGGGAGAAGACCGGCCTGGCCCAAAGGCACCACCATGGCACGAGGCAAGCACCGATCGCCCGGCCCGCCACCAAGGCGGCGCCGCACCGTATCACCGTCGAGGAGGAGAAGGGCAAAGTGCCAACCATCCTGCCACACACCATCGCCGCGCCTGGGACGCCCTTGGTCCCACCATCACGGCGCGCCACGCCGACGGAGAACGCGACGCCTGAGAAGGGGCTGCTGGGATCGAGAGGGCGGCGGCACCGGACCGCAACCACCACCGGTCAACCGCGCCGGCCGTAGCCGCCTCCCCGCGTACCTACACCGGTAGTCGTAGCCGCCGGCGCCGACGCCGGCCCACGACCACCGTCGGGGTTGCCAGCGCCCGCAAATAAGCACCGCCGTCGCCTTGCACCGACCGCCGCCCCTCCCCCGCCTGGCGCCCTGCCGAGCAGCGCCGGACCAGCCGGGCTCCCGCCCGGATCTGGGGCCACCTGCCCTCAACGCCGGCAACCCACAACACCTAGCCATCGAGCAGCTCCGGTGCCGGCCGCCTTGGATCGGCCCGAGGGCACGGATCGCCGCCCGGGGGCCAACGGAGCGCCATGGCGCTGGCTCCACACCCCGCCGGGATGGACGTGACAGGCCGCTGCTGGACGGGAGAACCCGCCGCCACCATCCTAGGGGCCGGCGCCCTCCGGCCGGCCCCTCGGCGGCGGCAAGGGTTGGGGTGGAGGGGATTTGTGGCGGCGGCGGGCGCGGTGTGTCGTCCGCCCGAAGTTGCCGGCGGGCGGCCTTGGCGTCCGCGAGTATTTTTGAAATAACTAAAGTTTTTCTTGTAAAAAAAAACTAAAAAGTTTCTTAAAACTTTTTAAATAAGACTAACGGTCAAACAAGAATTGTAGAAATCAAAAATAGATTTTTATTTGTGGGACCGATGGTGTAAGTCGCTTTGACTTTTTTTATTTATCCACCTTATGTTACAAATTATAAGTCGCTTTGACTTAAAAAAAATCAAATCAACTTATAGTTTGTAACGTAGGGAGTATATACTTTGTCACCCTAGCCTTTTTTTCATATTGTTGTAGATGCACAGCTGTCAGATTAACATTGTTCACCTCAGCTCTGAACCTTGCCGTCCCAGGCCTGAAAAATCCCTGAACCTTGCCGTCACAGGCAACTAAAAATCCCTGAACCTTGCCGTCCCAGGCCTGAAAAAAATTTGTTGCCATTTCAGCTTCCCAAAATAAGTGAACTGGAGTTGGAACAGGCAGCTTTGCAGAGAAGAATTTCCAGCAAAGCAAAGAACGAGGCTCCAACTCCATGCACATAGTGGTGAACGTCTCCTTGGATGCTACTGCATGGCATTGTTCCACCAAGGGCTTCAGAGTTGAAATAGCATTTGATTTTTTATTTTCTGTTCATGGGTTTGCGCTGAAATGGTCATCCGAACTCGTGGCTTCTCATGAATCAAAAGATTTAACAACTGAAGCGATAACTGAAGGTCCATTTGTCGCTTCACTGTTGCCTCCTGCAGTCCGAAGAGATTTTATATAATTCATTCTGAAGACTCTTGCGTTGTATACTGCTAACCCCTGACAGGCTTTTTGCTTCTTAATCTAATACAATGAAGCGCAGTTCTCCTTACGTTTTGGAGAGAAAAACCATATCAGTAACCAAAGCCAAGTTGCTTCATTCTAGTATTCTAGTATTATTGATGCAACTTACCATATTTCTTTTCTGACAATTGTTCCAAGAATCAACAAGTTCCGGAATAGCATGGATCTCATGAAACCGACTGAACTACAACACATTACTGCATTGCTGAATTTTCATTTGCGTGGTACGGCCTATGATGATTGCAGTTAGATGAAAATAGTAATAACAAAAAATGCAGATTGGATCAACTTGCATGCAGCAGCATATTGACTCTGCATCCACTCCTGACATCATGAATCACACTCCTTGTTTGGCAGAAAGAGGCTGCCCTGCCTCGTGCCATCCGACTAATCTAGAGCAAAATCCAGAGTTGTATGCTAATTATTAAAGATCCTGAAATGACAACACAAGTTGGATTGGATTGGATGGAATAATTGGCCTAAAATAACGCATCGACGCATAACTTATACGCGGCTGGGCATGTGAGATAGATTTTGAGGATCATCTGTCAGTGAGATCAGATGATGCGGCTACCGATGGCCACCGAAGGTGCCATCCAGATCAGAATAAGTGTTTGCATCTTGAAGGTTTCCGGACAAGCACTCGGAACTGTTTCTCAGCTAACTCTATAGTCGTCTAGCCCACAACTAACAAGTCAACTGGACATGGACGGCGATTTTAATTTGCAATCTCCGATGAAACAAAGCAGTGTACCAGTACCTTGATGCCAAAGTCAAAGTTGAATTCAAGGATTAGCACATCGATCGATGAGTTAATTAGTAGCATCCAATGCAATGTTCATGTACAAGACCGTTGCTTGCCACCCTCCCTCCCGGAGAGCCAACAGCCACAGCTCCATCTATCAGCTCAGTGCAAACATACAGTTTCAGATACACCGTCCAGCCAGTTCAGGTTCAGCCTGATCAAGATCGCACAAGACGAACTACGAGTAGCATTGTTCATCCCGTTCAGCAGCTGGCCATCGAGTCATTTCTTGCCGGCCGGTTAGGTCATGGAACATGCCGTCTGAACGCGTAGCTTGGACTTGGTCATCACTCATCATCGATTCATCATAGAGTGATGGCATCATAGTATGGTATGGCAGCACCGCAGGAAACCGTACGTATACGTGCTGAAGAAGGTCTTGGGAAGCTCGGAGACATGTGTCTGTACAGTGCGATACGGCGAGACACCGTCGTCTCCATCATATTCCGTGTGTTTCTTTTCCTGTCGATCAAGAGGAATTCAGGACAGGGAACACATGGGCCTCTGAGTTCATAATTCAGCCACACGGTGACAGTAAGGATGATTTAACAATTTATTTTGTATAAAAATGTGAACCTGCAACTATATTAAGAGAGGATAAAATTGATGAAGTGAACCACCCTGGCACTGGCAGTGGCAGCAACTTGGAAATTGGAGGCGTCAAGAGGGAGGCCCTGCAGGCTTCACTGACGATGATCCCCACCGTCCTCCTCCTCCATGCGCGATGAGCCTCCTGAGGTTCTTGAGATGCCTCTGCACAGCGCGGCGGGCGCGCACCCTGACGCCCCGGATGGCGAGCCTGAGCTTCTTCAGCCGGACACCGATCCTTGCCTTCACCCTCCTCACCA
Organism: Hyparrhenia diplandra; assembly: GCA_015847255.1. NCBI lineage: Eukaryota > Viridiplantae > Streptophyta > Magnoliopsida > Poales > Poaceae > Hyparrhenia > Hyparrhenia diplandra. The sequence continues at coordinate 63,372 of JADLZK010007494.1, read as the reverse complement.
GCGCCGCCGGCGGCCTCCTGAGACCTTATTGCTGTCGTCGTCGACGACGACGACGACGTCGCGTCCTCCAGCACCTTGTGGATCAAGAACTGCGCCTTGACGCGCCGCGCCTCCTCTGCGTCCACCTTGTCCAACTTGCCGTAAGCGGGTGGCGGCGTCGCTGCACTCGCCGGCAGCATCGTCCTAATCTTCGATCGACGTACGGCGTACGTGGTGGCCGCCGGCCGGTGACGAGCTAGGAGAGGGAGCAAGACGAAGGAGCTTTTCTTGCACCTGCCATCATGCTACACATGAGTTACAACTTATATATAATCATTTCTCATTTTCCTGCATCTGCAAGCAAGTTTTGTGTCCCTCGGAAGATTGCGCGTTTCTTCGAGTTTGTGAATTGTGACGGAGACAAAAACGATGCATGAGTATGACACGGTCCAATCATATAGTTTTGTCGCATGAACACATCTTGAGACCTTTGTTTGCATCTCTTCGAAGAGAAACAGAGCAGTTCCGGTCCCTGTCCATGGGTTCAAATTTTCAACTTGTACGAATGAACACATGCATGATGAGCTCTCACCATAGATTTCCCCAGTACACACAGAATTTTGTGCTCTATGTGATTTGAAAGGATCATGTATATTTGTAGTCTTTTTTGACCTTTTGTCTGCCTTCGTGAAGGAAAGTATTCCCTCAATTTTAATTTTAATATATACTCCCTCTATTCCAAATTATGAAATTACGAGTCATTCCAGTTTTCTTGGAAAATCAAAGTGTTCCAAGTTTGACTAAAAATATAAATTAATATTTTAAAGATTTATGGCATCAAACAGATATATTATAAAAATATAATTAATGAAGATTCTAATAATATTTTTGATACCATATATGCTATTATTTTATATTATGTAAATTGGCAAATTTAGTAAAACTTGAGTTGTTTGGACTCCTAAAAGGTTAGAATTACTTATAATTTGGGACAAATGGAGTATAAGACAGTTGTATGACATGTAAATTCAGTATCATTAGATTCTTGCACGTAAATTCTGATATTGAAATATTTTTAGCAGCGATATCAGAGTATAAGACAGAATTTATGGACAAGAATCTAATCTTGCACGTAAATTCTGATATTGAAATATTTTTAATAGTGAATCCAGTGATGCCATTACTGTTGCACAACAAAAATTTACATCTTGTGGAACTGATTGTTGGTCAAAATATCACGAGGTTTATTTGGATCTTTAAATTCCCTCTGTCCCAAACTCTCTGTTCTCGAGAAGTTAACTGATATCACTTTTGACCAAAATGATTTAAAAGACTATTAACATTAGTAATACAAAATAAATATCAATATATTAATGGTGGAATATATTTCCGTAATAGGAACTTTTCGAGACATAAATGTTAATATTGTCAACGGCGGAGCTAGGGGTCAACGGCGGAGCCAGGGGTGGGCCAGCTGGGGTCATGGCCCCACCCATTGTTGAGTGAAAAAATTAGCAAGTTTTTTATATAAACAAGTCTTTTGTATTAGCCCATCGGCAGCAGCCCAGCCCAAGCCCATGTATGTACTCCGTGGTGAAATTTTGCAGGAACCAACATCGAACGTTGCCGGCCTGGTGAAACTAGGTTGCGATCCTACCTGCGCGCGATCAACGTTGCTGGCTGGCGGCTGCCAAGTGCGTTCGAACCAACATCGAACGCGATTCCACAAGTCACCAAGTGCGTTCAAAAAGGAAATTGGATCTAAACGTAGCCTTAATTGATTGTCGTTTCCGTCCACCTTGAAAACTTTAGCCATCTAAACACAGCCATAGTTAGGGATTTCTGACTTTGAATGGTAAACAAAAAATGAACTTTATCCATCTATGACTGTGACGGCTTGTAGCATTGCTTGTTGTCATATTTTTCATCGCAAATTTGTCACAACATTAATAATTTATGATTGAGATTCTGGTGTTTCAATATACGCTCAAAACTCTATAAAAATTGAAATTTTATAATATACTATAGGTATTTAATTGTCCGGCCCCCTCCATATATAATTCTTTGGCTCCGCCCTAAATCTTGTAGTTGTATTTTTTTTTTTTTTTGGACGGAGAGAGTACAAGCACATCTTGTTAAAATAAAGAGTACTGTAAAGTATGTTTTTAACCTCTAAATTGTACGTCAGTTGCCATTTTCAACCACGAATTAGAAAAACCGGGTAATGATGGAATCCCTATCAAAATCGAACAAAATTTGATCATTTGATCGTAATTGCGTTGGGCTACAATAGGGAGGAAACTATGTTTCTTTTTAGTTGGGCCGGCCCACCAACTAAAATTAAGGTCCAGCACTGACCTGATAGGGAGCAAACTACATTTTGCTCGTTCGCGCCACCTGTGTCGCGCCAGTGGGACGGCCCATGAACGGTTCTAACCAGGCCTAAAAAACCAAATGGTTCCAATGTGATAGGGAGGACATTTTGCTATTCAGGTCCACCAACTAAAATTAAGGTCCAGCACTAACTAAAATTAAGGTCCAGCACTAACTAAAATTAAGGTCCGGCACTGACCTGATAGGGAGGACATTTTGCTCGTTCGCGCCACACAACGTGTCGGGCCAGGTTGGGTCTTGGTTCAGGCGAGTGGGACGGCCCATGAACGGTTCTAACTAACCAGGGCGAAAATAACCAAATGGTTCCAATGTGATTAATTATTTTGTCATTTTTTGCGAAATAATTACTTTGTCATTAACCCTGCACAACAAAGTTAGCCTTGTGTTTGTTATTAACCCTGCAAAACAAAGTGGACTCGAAGTGGTCCTTGTGTTCTCAAGCCTCGATGTTCAAAAGCTTAACCCTGTGTCGATTGGCCAAGTCATAGGCTCAACTTTATTCATAATTCAAATTCAAATGCTCTTTTCTGCAGAATTACTTGTACCTTTACCCTTATACCATCAATCAAAAAGCTTAAATGCATGTTCTTTGGATTTACTTATATGTTGCGTAAGACCTGCTCATCAAGCGAAAAAATAGGTTTTCGTCAAAGGAATAGCAAAGCATGCTTTGCAATGTGTGATCTCAGATTAGCATGATTCCGTGAGGGGAATATTTGTGAATTCTGAAATGGCAAGGTCTCATCAACGGAAACCGACCCTGCTATGTTCTGGAGACAAGAGAAGCTATATATGCGTTGGTACATTTCTGAATCGCGTGGTCTATCATTGCAGTTAGCGGTGGCAGATCGAAGCGATGGCCACTGAAAGGTAATATTCAGACTGGATCAGCTAGCAGAAGCTTTTTAGACTCTTCATCCACAACTGATACCATCGACGATCACTCCTTGCTTGCGAGAAGAGGCTGCCTTGTATCTTCCCACTCATCTAATCTTTTCCGAGCTTCCTCGACCTACATTCAGATGACCACACAAGCATAAACTTTGAAAGAATAACCGCTCTAAAGCACCAGCATGTGGATCAAGTCATGAAGATGAACTCATCAGCAGGTGAGGTGGATTTGAGGATCTTCTCTTCTGTCAGCGACACCGACACGGTAATTGGAATTTCATTTCACAGGCATCGAAAGGGGGCTTACCTCCTTGTTCCAGTCAGTTCTTAACGTGATCCAGATCAAAATGAGTGTTTGGATGAGAGTACCCCCAATCATGCCTCCCCACAATCCCTGCAACACAAGATCCTTTTTCAGACTTAATTGCATGTGGATTAGCTAGGGACAAGTACTCATAAGCATTTTCAGAAGTAAGCAATTTAAAATGTGACAGCATATGCATGTTCATCAGACTCAAAATTACCTTGATACCAAAATCAAACTTGAATCCGAGGAGCACGCCGAGGGGTATGCCAATGAAGTAGTAGCATCCGATGTTGATGTAGGCAACCATTGCTTGCCACCCACAGCCAACGGCCACACCTTTCATCAGTCGTCCAGTGAGCAAAAGTTCAGTAACATTACCAATGGGAAGAACAACAAACACACCACTGAAACTGAAGGTGAAGGATCCCATGTAATGTACTAATATAATGTGTTGGCTCAAATATTAATAGCTCGAATAAGTTTGTTTTTCCAGCGGATTAATTAACTTATGTAAAACTAGAGGTCAGAAAAAAAACTTATGTAAATCTGTGGTAACACTTGGGTTAGTCTGAAGTCTGAACTCTAAATATGCACCACTGTTTGAGGAGTTTGGAGGAGGAAAACCACCTGACAACACGGGCTGGATCCCGCAGAGCACAATGGTTCCAACAAGCAGTGGGCACAGGTCGGCGACGGCACGAGAGACGACCTCGCCGCTGGTGAAGATGTAGCTGAGCTTGTCCCTGAGCAGGAAAGTGACGAGGCCAGCTATCCCTGACACGAACGCTGACAGGGCGGTGACCATCCACGCAGAGAACGCGGCAGACCTGGGGTTGCCGGCGCCCAGCTCATTCCCTACTCTCACACTGCAAACCAAACTTCATCAGATGAGAGCTCAGACAAATTAAAAGAATTCTTATTTGTTCTTGACATGGAGAAAAGGAATGTATTTTTTAGGCAATTTGTTTCCTGAACTGATGAGAAGACGTGAACAATACAGGTAGGATGATGCAGAGTAAACCACAACCTGGCAGCTGCATTGAAGCCCACAGAGATCATGAACACCCATGACTGGATCGACGTGCTGCAGGCAGAACAAAGCGGCATTGTGAGTGAGTTGTCTCAATTGTACCAGTAATAAATTTCCGGCATTGTGATTTGGCAGTTGATTAATAAGCTGATCATCACTAAGCACTAGAAAATGACCCACCAGACGGTGAGCGAGTCGAGGGCGACCTTTGGGTCCGGCAGCATGCCGGCGAGGAGGATGAGCACCTGGAAGTACCAGACCTCGAGCGCCAGCATGACGGCCGACGCGGCGGACAGGCCGGCAAACCCCGGCAGGTCGGCGAAGGCGGCCCACGTGAAGCCGGTCCACGTGGCCCGGCATCTTGGGCTCCAGACGATGTACGCGAACTGGCCCGCCACCAGCACCCACCACGTGAGGCTGAGCGTGAGCGAGGCCCCGAGCAGGCCGAGGCCCAGCACGTAGACGGCGAGCCAGCTGAGCGCGACGTGCAGCGCGAAGCTGGCCGCCAGGATGTAGGCGCTGGGCGCCACGATGCTCTGCGCCTGCAAAAACTTCTGGATGGGGAAGTTGGCGGCGTACGCGAAGATCTGCGGGATGAGGCCGTAGGCGAACTCCGCGGCGGCGCCGGCGATCTCCGGCGACTGGCCCAGCAGCAGGAGCAGCGGCTCCGACAGCGCGTACATGGCGGCGAGCGGCACGCCGGTGGCCATGAGCAGCACCGTCGAGCGCTGCAGGTACACGCCCAGCATCTCGTACTTCTCCGCGCCGTACGCCTGCCCGCACAGCGTCTCCACCGCGCTGCCCATCCCCAGCTGCATATGCAATGCACGGCCGCCATGGCGGCATGGCCATGTCAGCATCGATCAGTCGTCGTACGTACACACGAGACGAGCTGAGAATTTAAATACGCGTACAACTTACCATGAGGCCGTAGGCGAAGACCTGGATGCCGTTGTTGCCGAGGGAGGCAGCGGCGAGCTGGACGTTGCCGAGCTGTCCGCACACGATCTGCGTGGTCGACGACATGACGATGATGAGCATGTAGACCACGACGGCCGGCGCGGCGAGGGGAGCCAGCAGACGCAGCTCCAGCGCCGTCGCAGACGCCATGCGCCGGAGCCATGGCTCCTCGGCGGCGGCGCCGCCGGAGAGGATCGCCTCCAGCCGGCCGTCGACTCCCGTCCGTTCCATCGACTGACTGATAGGAGCAAGTACACAGCTGCGTGCGGCTGTAGGAAGTTTTTAGTGCGTTCGCCCGTGATCAGAATTGAATCGCTCCAAAGAAAGGGCCAAGCAAAGAGTGATGTGCCACGCGTTCGGTAGTGCCATGGTAGGTGAGGATGGGAGTGAGGACAACCGCGGCAGGTGAAGGATGAAAACAACTTGATCCTGACCATTGCTCCACATGAGCTAGAGCTCTTTTATGAGGAGTTTAACCCTGCACTAGTAATTTTTGTGTTAACTATCAAATCATTCGACAGTCACGAGTCGTACTATCTCCGTCGCAGGGAATCTTTGCTTTTGTGATCACTGTCTCGATCGGTGCCATCGATCGATCTCACACATGGACCAGTGCGCTCTGTCTTTGTCCGACCTTGTCGTCATGGATCATGTGTCCCATTCTCAACGGGATTTTCGGGTGCTCTACTACTGCTACTGCTAGGTTCATTGGTCACTGCTAGTACCGCACTATCAGGGATCTTATCCATTGTATAATGCTTGATAGCCTCTTATCCATTGTAGTACTATTTATTTAACTAATAAAAAAAAATCAGCTTGCTCTAAACTAGTTAGCTAGATCATTGGAGACGACATTACACAGTTTCGGCGCAAAGATTGTATGGAATATTGTGCATACTTGTGACTGTATCATGTTAATTAAGCGAAGTGATGCTACTTTTGTCATAATCAAGTGTATTTCTAGATTAAAACAGTATGAAAACTGCTATAATATCTCACACCGTCACTAATTGTTGTCGCTCTCATGTACGGAATACCTAGTTACGGTTACCAAGACCTTAGAGTTCAAAAAATGACGCTTACAAGATCTGCATGATATGGATAAGCTCTGTTGAAATCTGATCTATTCAAAAAAAAAAATCCTTGAGCATTATACATAGGGTAATTTCATTGAGCACTAATCTGTCAAAAAATCATGAAACATCACTATTTCATTGACAAAATAGTGCAATTCTATGACCTTACACAGACAAGAGAAACATTTTTGGGCCACTCTTTACGGCCTTTACCCAGTGTAGTACTGCACTAACACACCTGGCCCAGCAGCATGCGAGTCTTTTCGCATGACAGAATGGGCTTTAGTTTGTCTTAGTTGCATAAGTGTACGTTGTTACTCACGTTGACGGTATTTATGTCAGTCGAACCTTTTTTAAATTTAACTAGACGTGTGAAAAAAATATTATAAATATTTGTATTTTCAAATAAGTATATTATGGAAATAGATTCAACCCATCTACAAATATTAATTTTGTACTACAAATATTAATATTTTTCTTATAAATCTTTGATCGCGCATTTGACTTTTCAAAAGTGAAAACAACAAATAAAAAAAGAAATGAGGAAGTACGTTGAAAATACAGTATAATAACCAGGGTTGAAAACTAGGAAAAATAACACTAACATCGAATACAGACGTTCTACCGTTAACCAAGGCAAACGATGACAATCGTCTACAAATAAAGTACTCCATCAATTTTAAATTATAAGACGTTTGACATTTTACTCAAAGTTTGATACTCATCTTATTAAAAAATTTATGTAATGCCAAATTTAAGTCATTTCGAAGAACTTTTGTTAATAAAGAAAGTCACTTCAAAAGATGTGTCGTTTTGCAAAAGAATTTTCAATAAGACAAGTGGTTAAACTTAGGATGAAATAGTTAAACGTTTTATAATTTGAAATGGAGGCATGCAATGATGCAAGAGTAAGCAGCTTCCACGAAGGGGTGCTCCTTGGCTTGGCCGGATTGGGGTAAGCAACAAACCTTGTCATCGCAATCCTCCATGAAACGGATATAATTAAAAGACTACAAGATGACAATATCTCGAATATGTAAGACGGCAATAGCTGCTTATACTTGGTCTTCGAAAAAAAGTCTGAAGTTCAGCAATATGGATTTCGGCCAAGGGAGATGTGAGGTCTGTTGACATGACGGTGATTATATTTACTTGTATGCAGACGATAGATCATCGATGGAGTGAACGGATCACCACCTACCAACTGCTATCTAGTACATCATCAACCAAGAACTTGACAATTTCCCTGAGTCACAATCATAGTATAAGGCCAAGAATGTTTCTATGGATTGTCATTTATTGTTCTTTTAAGTTCAATCCATCTGACCGTAGCTGCAAAATCATGTGTGTGTAATTTTGGACCAACTTATTTCGGATCATATCATACAAATATAAACTATTAATTCACTTTTCTGCCACTGACGCAGTTCTCAATTGTCAAGCTAGCAGCAATTGATTCAAATCTTAACTGAACAAAACGGAAAATACTAAAACAACAGGTAAACTCCGAGCGCAGCAACGACCGAGAGCATTGTGGAAACATTTCTACTCTATCTTAATTTTTACTCCTTTTGATCCGTTTCAAATTATAGTTTTGACATTTCTGGATACATAGTTTTTATTATGTATCTGACATACAATGTGTATCTGACAACGCTATAATGATCTCGTGAGTATTCGATAAAAAAAGTCAGAACTGTAAAATTGAAAACTCCTTTAAAGTGAACAAGGTACGGCCTAATAAATCACAGAATTGTTCATGCCGTGGAACAGAAGTTCTGTTGAAAAGAAACAAAAAAATAGCGTATATGTCTTTGACAAATAAACCCATAGCTCAATTAATTTAGTTAAATCGACGACCAAAACAATTTTATCTTCCAAGAAAACAAATACACGTACGTGGACAAGTGAACGAACGACCGTGCTGGTGAGAGCTCAGCAGCAGATCGAAGATCTCTCCCACCGAGAACATGGATACAAATAGAAAATGACAAAAGAATTAGAATTGTTTGGAGAAACACGCAAAATAGAAAAACAAATGCAGGACGGTTTGCTTGGAAATCAAGCAGCCGAAATTATCATAATCCATGAATCATCATGGAGCTGAGCCACCATCTTAGCCACTTTGCACTCCAGCCTCCACGTCTGCAGCTGCAGGGCATGCAGCCACCGTTGCCCACTTGCTTATTTACAAAAAAATAAAAATAAAAAAAAAAAAAAAAGTGTTGCTACGAACATTCTTACTAGGGGCAAACACATAATCATCCATGATGATTAGAGGAGAGACAAAGCATGTCAAACAGACAACAGTGGTTGTGGTTCTGCTGCATGTCAATATTCCTGCTGCAGCTTCATCCATGATCAGTGGATTTATGGCACTGTTATAAATTAAAGATCTTTCAATGGCCCAAACCCAATTCGGCACGGTTGGACAATAATCCAATGTCCAAAACAAAAGCGAGGATGACTTCACTTGCAATAGTCAAAACTAAACACCAAGATCAACTACTCTGCATAGTCTATATAGTATATATCTATGTAACTCAAGATAGACTGATTTGCTCACCCAAGACCTTTTTTTTTGCGACCACGACGCGTTTTTCATTAAGCAGGAATTGCTCATCCAAGAGCTAGTAAATAATGTACACTCTATCTAATGCCACTACAAATAAATATGAGTAACAAGTGACTAGCGATACAAACAGCCTATCCACAAGGCCATAAATAGATTTAATTTTTCGGATTCTCAAAATCAAAATCCGTAAAAATTAAATCTATTTATATATTTATTTATGGGCCTAGCGGATAGAACAACTTCCATTCCTACGATCCATTCCAACAAACGAATTATGGATTGGTACAGGTACTAATAATCAACTAATACAGGAAGTAATATCACAAGTACCATGATCATGAATCAGATCCCTCTTCACTCGGGTATGGTCTCCAGCGACGGCCGCCACTGCCCCTCCTCCCCGTGCCGGAAGTTGGAGCCAGTGCTGCTGGCCGCGCACAGGAGCTCCGAGATGACCTCCTCGACAGGCGCGCCGCCGACGCCGGCGTGCTTGCCGTCCTCTACGCGCCGCAGCAGCTCCTCCAGCTGCTTCCTCGTGATCCTGATCTTCACCTCTGTGGCCGGCGCACCGGCGGCGTCATCCCTCTTGCGCGCCTCCTCCTTCGTGTCCCACACGGGGTTCGTCGTCGTGGCGTAATGCACGGCGCCGTCAGCACTGCCGCCGCCGCCGCCACGAGACCGCTCGAGGCAGCAGTTCCCCATCGATCGATCTCCTTGGGTGAACACGGAAATGAAATACCACCGATCGGCTGCTGGAGGCGATTTCTGTGTGCTGTCTGGGCAAGAAGATTTGTAGGTGCGTGGAAGAAACGGCGGATCGTTTGCGAAGGCGGCCGTGGTGGCCTAGATATAGGCGCGCGCGGCGGGCGGTGACGGAAGGAAAGAGACGACGACGACGACACAGATGCGCGTCGGGGACACGTGGATGGCCATGATCGGGTCGAGGATGAACGGGCCCGTGCCCGTGGGCGGGCGGGCCGACCACGTCGCCGCGCTGGCGCGTCGTTGGGCGTTGGATGGGCCGGATCGGGCTCTGGAGGTGGAGCAAAGTGTGAAATGGGATGAAAAGGGGAATCGTGTTTAAAACGAAATGGGACCTTGTAAACGTGGCTCCCGTTAGCTACGAACTATGACTGCGACCGGGGGCTTCTTTTTTTTTTTTAAACTTGGTTTTGGGGTGAGTTTTACAGCAACAGTACAATAGTTTACTCCATGACGACAGCTTAGGCTTACATAACACACCTTGTAGAAAAATATATCTATGCTTGTGTCGCGTTATGAAGGTTTTGTGCAGCTTGCTAATGCTAGCAAGTGTCATACTAACGTTCCTTGATGACACGAGACCACAGAGAACGAAGGAATCCTAGTTGAATCACACTTAGTTGAATCACACTTAGGAATACTATTTGAACCACTTTAAGTCGTTATTCGTCTTTCTTCACTTTAAAAGTTAACCTGACCATACAGGCAACAGTTCATCAGAATAGTTCTGTTCAGATGGTAATGCAGAGTTTCAACATCTTTTGAAATATGATGGTATGTTTTGCTTTTTCCTCTTAGAAAATCAGATGATTCTCGATCTGTTTTTTTATCAGTTGTTGTAAACGCCGAATGTAAGTATATTCTCAAACACAGAAACTGGCTAGTAATAATTTGTTCTGGTGGTCGGTCGAGTAGTCGCCATCTGAATCCTCTGAATTTCCAGCTGATCAATTAGGTTGGTACCTATATTGTGAACCATATCACAACCGAAAACTGATTAGCAGTTAGCGTATGCCATTGCTACCTCTCTGAGTAATACGCTAGTTCATCCTGAAATGATCCTCTCACCCTGTATGATTTCATCCCAAATATTGCAACTTTCAGCGTGAAGCATAACAGCAGCATATCTAAGTCCCAACTTCCAATCTAACTCCGCCTTAGTACTAATTTTCTAATAACCACCCGTTTCTTTTAATTTCCAAGATGGTGCAGGTTGCAGTTATATTATCTGAACAATGATGAGATGATGGGGCCAATCAATCAATGCGTGCCAAAAATAAAATCGTTCAGTTCAGTGGGTCCAACTCGTAAGACGGACGCTTAATTAGTTGCAGTGTATCTATCCGATCAAACATAATACTAAGATCGCTAAGACCTGAGATGTAGGTCAAAAATTTTCAGTTGGTTGGGGATAATATATGCCGGATTGGTTTGGAGTTGGGACCGCCCCTCGCTGCACATCGCGGCCACCGGCGGCTTTGCGCTTGCCATGGAGGCTGTGGCGCGCTGTGGCAACCAACTGAGCTCGTTTTGTTAGAAATAGTAATTAGATGATTGATTAAGCATGTGTTTATTCTAATGAGGCATACTAATTATTAGGATCAGCACTAGCAGCAACGGTGTTGGTGACTTCGTGCACTGCATGAACATCCGACAGCGTCCGGGCGGCGGCGGTCTCCCGAACGACTACGGAGAGACCGGCGACCTTCCCGCCGATGTCCGGAACTCTGCGACGGTGGCGGCAGCGTACTCCCCAGTGGAACTGGCGGTGGTGTCAGCTCGTTTTCCACCAAGGAACAGAAGGGAAGAGCGAGGGAAAGAGGAGGCGAGGAGCTGAGGCTGCGGCGACGGACTCTGATTTCGGCCGAATTTGTGGCCCAAGCCAACGTTTTGCTTCCTCACAAACCTGGGCCCAGATTGCATCCAACGACAGCGTCCGGGCGGCGGCGGTCTCCCGAACGACTACGGCGTCCCTCCCCTCGCGAGCGGCGGCCGGTGGCCAAACCGTCGACTCGCCCTCCGTCCGCCGAGCCCCGCACTCTCTGCGACGGTGGCGGCAGCGTACTCCCCAGTGGAACTGGCGGGGCTTCTTCAGACTTTCAGAGTGAGGGCCTGAGGGAAAGAGCCGAGGCTGCGGCGACGGACTCTGATTTCGGCCGAATTTGTGGCCCAAGCCTATGTTTGCTTTCTCACAAACCTGGGCCCAAATTGCATCCACGGCTAAATAGAAAGTTGGCAGGCCCGGCAACGTTCTATTGTTGTTCAATTTAAATAGCCCCTCTGGTTTGATATAATTCTGAGCACTAATTGCACAATGTTGCAAACTCACAATAAAACTTGTGTGTGAGAAGAGAGCAATGTATCACTGTGTTATGTATTACGATCCCTAATTTTATAGGAAATGGCATGTTCAATACGTTATAATTATAATGTTACATCCCAATAACATATGCAATGAAAGATTACATATTTTGCTCTTTTTTTATTTTGCGATTACTTTATGGTAATATTGTTATTTAATTCACTAAATTAAGTATTGAACTCCATCCAAAAATAGAAATGATTAGCTTGGCCGCCATGGTGACGATCGTTCTTGGTCACTAAGGGCACGATCGGTTCCAAAGCCAATCTTATGTAGCCTTGCTTTGACAGTCAAGCCTTGCCTTGCCAGACGGTGGAGAGGTGACTCCGCTCACTTGCTTTGGCAAGAAAAAAACTCACTTGCGTAGGCAACGAGTCGACCCAGCAAGGAATGGGAGATGAAACATATATAGACATGGGCAAACAGGGGAGAAAGTGAGTGTCGGAGGAAATAATTAGAACTACATTATTATTTTTAGAATGTGTATGTAGTAGTACATAGTTTTACAACTCGAAAATATGTTGACCAATGCAACTAACTACATACAAATAATCTTCAAATCATCTACAACATATACTTAGTATAACTTATTATACTAATATAAACCAATGCTCATCTAGTCTCCCACCTATCCATCCTCTGTTCTTATTATTAAAAATCCCACCATTATAGAAATACACCCTACAATGAGGCACGATCATCAACTGCACAAAACTCCGGGTGAACACTAGCACGATCATCAACGAACATGCCAAACGACGAGCACCATGGATTGGATCGGACCTCACTCGGGTATGGTCTGCAGCGACGGCCGCCACTGATGCCCCTCCTCCTCCCTGTGCCGGAACATGGAGCTGGTATTGACAGCGCTCATGAGCTCGGATATGACGTCCTCGACGGGCGCGCCGCCGCCGCCGGCGCGCTTTCCGCCCTCTACCCGCCGCAGCAGCTCCTCCAGCTGCTTCCTTGTGATCCTGATCTTCACCTCCGTGGTCGTGTTCGGCGCCGCCGCTGACGCGCCCTCGCCCTTGCGCCGCGACTCCTTCTCCACTTGCTCTTCCACCCACACGGGGTTCGTCCTGGAGTAATGCACGGCGCCGGGGGCACTGCCGCCGCCACCGCCACCGCGGCTTGGCCTCCCGAGGCAGCAGTTTCCCATGGATCGATATCCTTGGGTAGGCAGGGACGACGATTCCTCTCGGCTGCTGGAGGCGAGGCGACGGACGAGCGAGTTTCGTTTGTGTGCGGTCTGGGCAGAATGATTGGTGCGTGGAAGAAACGAGGAATGGCAGATCTTCTGCGAGGGCGGCCGTGGTGGAGTAGTTATAGGCGCGCGCGGCGGGCGGAGACGGAAGGAAAGAGACGACGACGAGGAAACAGGGGAGGGGAGCTGAGCGGTAGTACTCCCTCCGTTTCAAAATACATCTGCATTATGGGAAGCGTCTTGGGTCAACTATTTCATCTTTTGTAAAGTTTTTTAAAGAAAAATTACTAACATTTATGTTTTGAAACAAATTTGTTATGAAAATATATTTCATAACAAATCTAAAAGTACTAATTTTGTCTCATAATTGTTAGTACTTTTTCATATAAACTTTGGCCAAAGTTCACGATGTTGGACTCTCCGGGGCGTGAGAATCGCTTTTGTTTTGTGGAACGGAGGGAGTAGATGCGTGCCCGGGACACGTGGATGGTCGTGATCGGGTCGCGGATGACGGGCCCGTGGACGGGCCGACCACGTTGCCGCGCTGGCGCGTTCTGATGAGGCGGGCCGCAGGCGTGGCCCGGATCGGGCTCTGGCGGTGGCGAAAATGCGAAAAGGGGGACTAGTGTTTAAAAGAACAGTGGGACCTGGACTGTAAACGTGGCTCTCCGGTTACCAACAAATTTTGTTTGCAAAGAACAAGCTTACATAGCCAGATTTTTGGCCTTTTGTGAGGATTTTTTTTTTAAATTAAGGAGCCTTTTTCATGACAATGCAAGCTTAGTTGGTTCGTGCTTCTAAGACCACCTAGCGCGCTGATGCGCGTCGTTTGTACGGATAAACTCTTCCTCTTAATGTAACGATACACAATTCTTTTTTGTGTATTCGAGAAAAAAACAAACAATGCAAGCTTGGACAATCTTCAGCTTCAAATATGCACACTGCAGGCAACATAATCATCCTCTCGGAAGAAATTAGCAGTGGAGTAGTATCTACTAGTAGCACGTTAGTTCATAGGACGGTTTGTACTAGTTTTTAGTTTGTACATTTGTACATTTGTGAGGTGCTGTGAGGCACGCCAGTATGCCACTTGAGTTATTTTAATGAGGGAGCTAACTACATAGATATAAAATATCTATGCTTGTGTCCTGCGCTTTGACGGTTGGCTGAAAGATTAGTGCAGCTCTTGCTAATAATGCTAGCTAGTGTTGTACAAACATGACTTGAAGTCTTCAATCTCGCTTGCTTGATCATCGTATACACGGGAAAGCAGACACGGAATGCTACTTGAACCACTTTAAACCATTAGTCATATTTCTTCACTCAAGAGTTAATCTGATCATCGTATACACTTGCAGAGTTTTAACATCTTTTCATGGACGGTATCGTTTTTTTCCTCTCAGAAAACCAGATTTTTTAGACAGACGGCAAAAGCTTTGTCGCGATTTTTATTAGACGAAAAAGGAAAAGACAAGTGTCAGCTCGGTTTTTTGACCGAAACCGGGCGAGAAAAACCATACAATTGTCGAGGGCACCCTACCCCACCTGCACATCTAGGTACCAAATCAACTCAACTCGCGCTACCACTGGAGCCCACTCAACTCAACTTAGGGGAGTAATCCCCTCCACCTACAACTTGTTACAACAACACAAATCTGATGGGAGAAAATAAATATGAAACTCCGCTCGGTTGGATTGGGACATCAACCCGAGCCTCCATCCACAACGACCTCCGTATTGGGACATCGACACAACGCACACAACACAAACTACACCACCACCACCACCGGGAGAGGAAGCGAAAACAGTCCATCGGAACCTCGCGCCGTCGTTGCCAACGCTGTGCCATGACCAAAAGCCGCAGCCCGCTGCAAACCCGAGCGGCCACCATCACTCCTCCACCACGGGACTATCACCCCCCAAGCCAGCACTCATGATCGTCGATCCCCTCTCAAATAAGCATCGCCAGAACAATCCCGTCACGGCACCATTGAAAACCACCGATCTTGGCTACTCTAATGGGGGGCCTCGCCTCACCCACCGCTTCACACTCCACTAATCCACTTCCCAGGACTCGGATAAATGAAACCACTGAAAAAGTGCCACATCCGCCCAGCCATCACCGAGATCTCCACTTTGCACCATGCGTACCACTCAAGACCTCCAAAGACCCATGGGCCCTCCGCACCTCGCCGCCAACACCAAGACCAAGCGTACCCCCTATGCCGCTGCGTACAAACCAACCAAACCACCTCCCATACTGCGTACAAACCAGATGATTCTCTCTCTCTCTCTCTCTCTCTTTTTTTTTTTTTTTTTTTGCAGTTGTTGTAAATAACAAATTAAGTATTCTCAAACACGGAAATTAAACCGGCTAGTGGCCGAGTAGTCGCCATCTGAGTCCTCTGAATTTCCAGCTGATCATAAGGGTGACTTGTAATCATTAACCATATCACAACCGAAGAATGATTAGCAGTTAGCGTATGCCATTCCCACCTCCCTGAATAAAGATACAGTATACAGTACTACTACATCCCCTGAAATGGTGGTCTCACCTTGTATGATTTGATTTGATCCCAGACTTTGCAAGTTTCAGAACGAACCATGATGGCATATCCAGCTTGCAATCTAGCTCCGCCTTAGTACTAATATAGTTTTTCTAAAATAACCACCGTTTCTTTTAAATTCCCAGATTAATAAAACATGGTGCAGGTTGTGGTGTTCTTTAAACAATCATAGGAAGGTGCCAACCAATGCATCTAAGCTAAAATGGTTATGTTCATACTTGAGAGAACTGCATCGAAATTGTATTAATAAGGTGGATGTTTGATTAGTTGCAGTATGTCCATCGCATCAAACATGCATTGTACTCTCCAACCGCTAAGACCTGAGATCTAGGTCAACAATTCCCGGCTGGTTGGGTACATATATGTATGCCGGGTTGGTCCGGCCACCTGATTGATTGGCTTCTTTGGGACCGTCCCCGCCTCACCCCCACATCGCCGCCACCGGCCAGGCGTTGGCCGGTCGCCGTCGCCGCCGGCTGGCTCGCTTGCTTGCTCGCTTCCCGTGGAGGCGGAGGCAACCCAACCGAGCTCATTTGACCAGCGCGATGCCTTTCCAGTGTTTGACATTGTGATTTGTGAATGTGATGGTACTGGCGATCGATCAGCTTATTTTTTTTCTGCCTGTAAAAAGTTGTGCTGTTGCTGGAAACCTGGAACCTGGCAATCAGGAGAACAATTGATTCTGATTGGGACGCCAACGCCGACGCCGACGTGGTAACAGAAACGGAACTGTGCTTTGCAGGCTGCTGTCTCAACAAGTTCCGTCGTCGTTTATGCATGTGCAGAGCTTGAGTGCATTACAGTAAGTGGGCACTCTCGGTACAGAACGCTAAGCTAGTCTGCATATAAGAAGAACCAAGAACGCAGGCATTATTGTTAGGATGGTATGTGTACACAGATTTTCATTTTTTTTCTTTTGGTTTGTCACAGAATGCTCGGATTCTCATTCTTTGCGAGATGCCCTGGCTGGCGCAAAGCATGCCACGTTTTTTTTTTCAGGAAAAAGATCATGTGCTTGTGATTTGTTGGTTCTGTTTTTGAGCAAATTCTGCTTCTGCTACATAAGTCTTGGAGGTGGCGTACAAGTTGAGATGTTGGCCCGAACTGGCAGAAAGGCCCAATCGGCCATGGCTTTCTGGATGGACGGACGCATTGGAACTGGCAGAAAAGCCCAATTGGCGAAGAGCTGATCACACGACGACACGGGTCCGGGCCTGGCGAGAAATTTTCGTTGGGTCATCGGTTTCAGATTCACTGCGACGGGCTTGTTAAACCATGGGCTTAGGCCCAATTTAGAGCGGCCCACTCTGTCTTTGCTCAATTGCGTAATTTTTTAAAATAAATAAACCAACGATTCGTTTTGGCATTGGATTTTGCAAACCATGCATGGTATGATGGAAGTAGAACAGGGAGTCGTAGTGAACACTAGCTACCGTTAGCTCTGAATTTTGCGAAGGAATATGTCTCATGCATGCCAAATTAGCTTTGCTAATAAGCATATGCTCTCTTTCCTTGACGCACGTGCACATTATTGTACGGCCGAGAGTATGCAGCACCAAGATTAATCAACACGTACTTCAATCCGGACATTTGTTCGCATGCATATTCCATAGTATGTGTCAAGCAAAGCAACGGTTGGTAGTCGATCGGTACTCCAAATCAACAGTGTACTCTATCAGTACCATGCCCAAGCACAAGAGGATCAAGAGCAAGAAGAAGCTGTCCAGGATTGAAGCTGAAGGAAATCCGACAACAGGAGATAGTGGCTAGCGTTTCTAGTTGTTATTTGTCGCATGGGCTTGTACTGGGCCGTGTTCGTATTATGTTGCTGTCGTCATTGTTACAGTAGTTGGGCTGGAGGCGTTTAGGCCCAAAGCTGAGAGAGGGAGCAGGCGTATATAAGCCTGGAGCGTTCACAGACTCGATCATCGAATTTGAAATCTTTAATCGTTCTCATTGCTTTTCCCGTTCCCCTTTCCGTGCTGCTCAATCCTACCCCGATTTTCCTGCTATTCTTCCCGAATTCCCTTCCAGTTCTACTTATCAGTCTCAACCTTGATCGGGGTTGTGACATTTGGTACCGGCTCCTGCGATTCACGGTGAAATTGTTCCAATCGATTGCGGGTACAAGGCTCTGGTTCTAAGACGATCGGCTTGCAATTCCTCGCTGCTGGAGTTGATTGCCATAAATCCATGAGTAAAATGCACCCCAGGTACTTTCGAACTATTGACCCCCTCCATCGGGTACTGAACTATCAAAAACGACCATCACGGGTACGAACTATTGCCCATGCATACCAAAGGTCTAAAAACTTGCCACGCGTCGGTGGCATTTTTCAAAAAGAACCCTATATGTTTTCTCCTTCTCGCAAATAGCTCCTTCCTACGCCTCCGCCCGCCACCGCGACCGCGATCCGCGGGGTGATCCGCCGCGGGGAGCTCCTCCCCGCCGCCGCGACGCGTCTCGCCTACATAAAACCACTTGCCCGTCCTGCTCCGGGTTGGAGCGGCTCGTGATCCCTCCACGGCGTGGGCGCCGTGGTCCACGTCCTCCCTCGCTCTCGTCGTGCGGGGCGGTTTCACGTGGACCTCCACGCGTCGTGTCCCCTGCTCTGCCGTGTCCTCCTCCTCGTCGCCGGGGAGGGCACCGCTCGCTCGCCCGAGCGCCGTTCTTGGGAGGCGCCGGCTTGCGTCCGCTAGCTCGCCGGGGAGGCTCCGGTGCGGCGCCCCGTGGGCCGCTGCCGCCGAGGCACCCCCCGGTGTGTCACCACACGGAGGTTGGGAGCGCGTGGCGGCGGCAAGCGCGGCGGCGGCGCTCCGCGTCGGGCGCAAGCCCTCGAGGCGTGGGGCGGGGCGAAACGGTGGAGCGGGCGGCCACGGCCGGTGCGGGCGGGGGCGGCCACTTCGGGCCAGGCGGACCAGCGAAGCGCTGTCCGGCGGCGCTGAAGGTAAGTCAACGCGAGCGGCGCGGTTGCATCGGCGTGAGCGGTTGAGCGGCCAGCCCAGCGCCGGGCAAAGCGCGCGGCCCGGCGAAGCGGCGGGAGCGGGCACGGCTGACCGTAGCGAAGCACACGGCGCTGGCAGCGGATTGGCGAAGCGCGCGGCGATGTACGGCACGAGCCAAGCTTCCAGCGGACGGCGCTGCGGGTTTCTGGCCTGGCGCGGCAGCAGCGTTATCGCGTGGGTTCCAGGTGCACGCCGCCAATGAGCGCGATGGCGGCGGCGAAGCGGCCAGCGCCCGATGCGAGGCGAGCGGCCGGCGAGGGAGCGAGGAGCATCTTTGCGGCACGCTGGCGTCTTGGCGGCGCGAGCGAGCGCGTGGAAGGGGCGCTCACCACGCGGAGAAATGAGGCGAGGGAGAGGGAAGGAGTTGGTTGCGAGGAGAATAAAATAGATAGTTTTTTTTTTTTAAAATATGCCTCGACGTGGCAAGTTTTAGACCTTGGTGTGCATTGAAAATAGTTCGTGTACCTAGATAGTCGCTCATAGTTCAGGTACCTAGATGGGATGAAGCCAATAATTTGAGTACCCGGGTGCATTTTACTCTAAATCCATCCATCACCCCAATCCTAGCGCATCCTTGCTGCAGCTTGGTGCGGAATTCCATCCGTATCCGCCGCTTTGACCGCGCGCGCACAAGGTTGATTCCCGAGAGGCGTTGTCGCTCTAGCGCCCACGAAGCAAACGAAGCGCAGCCCGCATGACGGCGACTATGGAGGATTTGCCGACCAAGTTCGACGAGATGACGGCGCCTCGATCCCGCGTCGACCTCGCCAAGGAACTCACCGGTTTCGCGAGATGATGAAGCGACGCCGACATCATCCTCGGCGTCGATACCAAGCGCACCGTGCCGAGTCGGTGCTCACCGATTTGCGTGACGGACGTAGGTGGCGGAGATGACGATCCGCGAGTCTTCCAAATGACATTGGATGTGTTCGTCCGCGGATGGACGTGTTGGACCCCCAAAGACCAAGTCTCGGCGTCCCCGGCGGAGTACGATTCTACCCTCTGCGGCGGTGGCGGCGCCGCCGTCGTGCCCACCCAGGTCGGACGGCCTCTACACGGGGGCTCGACCTCAACATTGAGCCGTGACGCCGCCACCCTCGACGACGACGCCCGCCCGTGGGCTCAACCAAACGGGAGTGGCGGCGAACACCGCGGGCGGGTTTAATGCAACCCGGCCGCTGAACTTCGATGGCGGTGCGTTTGGTGACTCTCATCTTGATCCCACTCTGCGTCCCCCACCGTTTCCGAAACTCGAGTTTCCAAAATTTGATGGATCCAACCGCGTTTATGGAAGGACCACTGTTTGATGTATTTCGAGGTTTATGCGGTGCATGATTCCCTGAAGACCCGCTTTGCAGCGCTGAATTTCACCGGATCCGTGAAGACCGGCCGCATACTTTGGAGCCGCCATGGGCGTGTGGTGGATTGGGATGAGTTGTGTGCAAAGGTGTTGCGTAAATTGACAAGGATCGGTACCATTGGTACTCAGGCGCTTTGAGTCTATTACACAAAGTGGTTCTCATTGATGAGTACACGGCTGAATTTGAGTCAGGGGCTCACAATCTGCTTCTCTATAATGCTGCTTATGATGAGACCTACTTTGTCAACAGATATATGGCAGGGCTCCGAGAAGACATTAGATCTGGTCTGGTGTTGCATAGGCCGATCAATTTGGGACACGCAGAAGTTCTCTAGCCTTGATTCAAGAGTCAGAGTTGAGTAAGCAGAAGGGCAAAGCTATATGGAAGGATTATAACAAGTTTCAGCACAAAGGTGTGGACAAACCTAAGGCTGTGGAGTTGGAAAAGCCAAAGGCAACAGAAACTGAGGATAAGCTGACAACTCTTAAGCAATTCGGAAGGAGGAATGGTCTATGCTTCAAATGTGGCTCCAAGTACACTAGGGACCACAAATGCCCCGCTAATGTACCCTTCCATGTCATCGAAGAGTTGCTAGCTGCATTAGATGAGGATTCAGATGATGGTACAAAACAAGATTCTGAAATCACTGAAGATACTGTGATGGTGTTGGGTCATACTCCCTTAACTCCAAAGCCTGTTAGAAGGACAATGAAACTGTGTGGATTAGTGGGTACAACAGAAGTGATGATTCTTGTTTACTCAGGCAGCGTGGCTTCATTCATTAACACCTCTCTGGCTGAAAGTTTGCATTTACCAACAGTAGCTTGTCCTCCAACCCAGTTTGTGGCAGCTGATGGGGGTACAATGTTGTGTGACAAGCAAGTGCTAAATGAGCTGGGAGTGCGTCATGCTTTCTCAACCATCAGTGGGGCTTCTTCCCCCTAAATGCTTTGATATGGTCCTAGGGGAAGACCGTTTGAAGATTGTAGCCCAATGTGGGTACATTGAAGAAGAAATTGATGAAGATCACTCATCAAGGCCACACAATTCAGTTAAGAGGTCTGGAGTCTCAACAAATGTAATGTAATCGAGATATCCGCTAAGTCTTTGCTGGGGTTATCCAAAAGGGATGCTATTCAAGATGATGTCCAACCAAGTAGTTCAAAGAAGTTGGAGATCGAGTTAGTTATGGAGGAGTCCTTTTGCTGTTCAGCCTTCCTGGCGATAGTAACATTCCCGATGCCATTCAAGGCTTGATTCAAGAATATAAGGATTTGTTTCAGCTTGCCTACATCTTTGCCACCTCAAAGACCCTTTTGATCACCATATTGAATTACCGTATGCGTCGTTCCTGTTAATATCGCCATACAAGTACTCCCTAGCCCGTAAAGATGAAATTGAGAAACAATTGAAAGAAATGTTGCAAAATGGAATTATAAAACCCAAGCCCAAGAGCAAATCGACCCAAAACATCAAATCTGGGCCGAGCACGGCCCGGCCACAACTTTTCGAGGGCGAAAAGACGACACCCCACCGAGACCCCCCGGCAAAGCCGAGCCTGGGGCGCAAGACCACTGGGGTGCGGCCGCACCTCCCTCGAGGCGGTTTCGCCCAGCCTCGGGAGGCGGTTCGTGCACTTTCCAAACAGGGGTTTCCGCCCGCTTGGTCGGTTTTATATGATACAAGGAAGGTTTACCAGTCGGTTTTGATGTAAATTAGCGCTTAGGCCCCTCCTCCAAGTGTATAAGTAGGCCCCTCTCTCCCCTCTCTCTCAACACACACCACTTGGAGTCCAAAGAAACCAGCAATCTCTCTCTCTACCACCTCTACCTCTCTCTCTTCTTCTACTTCTTCCTTCTTCTTCTTTTTCTTCTTCTTTATTCTTTCTTAGTTAACACTTGGAGTAGAAGAGCTACAAGGAGGGCTTGTCTCCTAGAAGAAAGTGCTTTGGTAATACATCTACTCTATGGAGCATTCTTCTATTTGCAAGTCTTATATTTATGTTCTTGGCCTAACTTATGAACTAGAGTATAGTTTTGTTCATGTTCTTGTGTTGATATATGAACTAGCATATAGTTTACATATCATAATCTTGACATGTTCATTACAGTTCATCATCGATCATCATATGCCTAACTTGATTAGAGGTGGGATAACGGTTCGTTGTTCCTTCGGGTTTGCTCTTGTTCTAGTCCGTCCATTCGACGAGTGGGGATCCCGGGGGGACAAGAGTAGTGTTTCTAATATGCGGCATGGTGCCCGCATTACGACACCCGCGAATATGAGTGCATGCCACGGTTGAGGGGGTAGGCGGCTTGGTCGTGACAAGCCTTGACCGCCCCTTGAAATCCCCCCGCGTCGCCTCAGGCTTTGTAGGAGTTCAGAAATGCTTCTATTGGGCCAGTATGGCACCCTGAGTCTCCCCTGTTATCTTAGACCTAACCACGATTAAATCGCTTTTGCATATGATCCTAACTATTCATTTGTATGGCCAATGACTAGATACATTAGAACTACTCCATTAGGTTATTCATTTATTCATTTATTCTTTATCTATTTTCTTTATCCTTTTGCTTTGTGGATTCTTAAGTGTGTGTCACACTATCCATGAACCATTATTGCTTACCCCTGTTATGAACATTTTGGTCTAAGCAAACACATGTTCCTCTATTCGCATGCCATGCTAATTTATTAATCACATGCCTTCCTTTGGGAAAATATAAATAACGATACCCTCAATACTTCGGGTGAAATGCTACAATGATAGATCCGGTGCGCTTGGGATGAATATCTAAAATGGCAAGATCTATCCCGTTGGATGATCCCTTACGGATCACCGACATGGTGGTTTATCGGGGAATGTCGGTGATTGCATTTCTCGACGCTTTTATTGGGGATGGGTTTTATACGTTTCCTTTGATTGCGTTAAGAAATGCCAACAGATACCATCGACCGCATCCAACCCAAAGTGACACCCACAAGACGCTTTCAAGACACACAGTGGATTATATGAGTTCCTAGTAATGGCCTTTGGTCTGACAAATGCTCCTGCTACTTTTCAAAGTGTCATGAATCTTATTTTTGCTCCTTTGCTCAGAAAAGGGTTGCTGGTCTTTATGGATGAAATTCGATATATTCCTCTACCCTTGAGGCGCATTTATCTTTGCTCAAACAGTATTTGACATTCTCGAGCAAAGACCAATTCTTCATTAAGTTGTCTAAATGCTCTTTTGCCCAAAGAAGAAATAGAGTATTTGGGTCACAATATTTCTAGGTCGGGGAGTAGCTAACGAGAAGACCAAGATATCACCAGAGTAAAAAGGTTCTGGCCTTCTAGGTCCTTGAAGGAGTTAAGAGGCTTCCTTGGCTTAACAGGGTATTATAGGAGGTTTATTAAGAATTATGGGCTCATATGTAGGAGTTTAACTGATTTACTCAGGAAAGGAGTACCCTTCATTTGGACCTCTCAACATCAAGAAGCTTTTATGCAGTTGAAATATGCTTTAGTCAATGCTCCAGTTCTTGCCATACCTGATTTCAGTAAACCATTTGTCCTAGAAACAGATGTTAGTGAGTTGGGATTTGGTGATGTGCTTTCTCAGGATTCTCATCCTATTGCTTATCTTAGCAAATCAGTATGTGTGAAGAATCAGGCTCTTTCTACATATGAGAAAGAATGTCTAGCTATCATTTTGGCAGTGGACAAGTGGAGGGCTTATCTTCAGAACTGTGAGTTTGTCATTAAGACTGATCACAAAAGTCTGCTTCATTTAACTGAGCAAAGAATCTCAACAAGGATTCAGCAGAAAGCTCTCCTCAAATTGATGGACTTACAATATAAAATTGTGTACAAGCAAGGGGTATTGAATAAAGCTGTTGATGCATTGTCAAGATGTCATGCTCCTAAAGCTTTGATGGCCATTTCAGTTTGTGACCCTACTTGGTTAGATCGACTCAAACAAGGCTATGTGGATGATCCTCAAGCTCTCAAAATTCTGGACAGTCCACCTGCTGATTTTGTGGTCCAAGATGGTTTGATCAGGCATCAGGGACGGGTCTGGTTGGGTGCCAACACTCTAGCACATCAGCATGTATTGCAAGCTATACATAACTCTGGCATTGGTGGTCATTCTGGGTTTCAAGCTACTTACTATCGTGTCAGAAATTTGTTTTCCTGGCCTGGCATAAAGAACGATGTGCTGCAGTTTGTCCAGCATTGTGAGGTTTGTCAGCAGGCCAAGGTGGAGCATGTGAAGCTACCGGCTATTGCAGCCTTTACCTGTGCCAACTCAGGCCTGACAGGTAGTATGTTTGGATTTTATTATTGGTCTGCCCAAATCCCAGAGGTATGATACTATTGTGGTCTTCATTGATAAGTTTACCAAGTATGCACACTTTGAGGCATTAGCTCATCCTTATTCTGCTCTGGATGTGGCTCAAATTTATTTGGACTTTGTGTATGCTCATCATGGTATGCCCTACAAGTTGGTGTCCGATAGGGATCCTATTTTCACTAGTAATGTCTGGCAAGAGCTGTTTAGAATCTCGATACACAATACCGTTGATGAGTTCTTCATATCATCCCCAAACCGATGGGCGATCGAGCGATTAAACCGATTAATGCGAGAATTTTCTTATTTGTCTTTGTCGGTGCCCGTCCAAAGCGTTGGCACAAATGGTTGTCGGTTGCTCAGTTTTGGTATAACACTAGTTACCACTCAGCTCTTGGTCGTTCTTCTTTTGAGGTCTTGTATGGTCATCCACCTCGTCACTTCGGTATTACTAATGATGCTCAGCTACATTCTCCTGATTTAGTGCAGTGGCTGTGGGAGAGGAACCTGTTAAATGATGTTGTGCAGCACCATTTGCTTCGAGCCCAGCAGCGCATGAAGCAGCAAGCAGACAAAAACAGATCTGAGAGGGTCTTCAATGTGGGTGATATGGTGTATTTGAAGCTCCAACCTTACATTCAGTCATCTGTGGCTCCTCGAGCTAATCATAAATTGATCTATCGCTGGTATGGTCCTTTCTGTGTTCTGGAGCGAGTTGGTGATGTGGCTTACAGGTTGGATTTACCGGTCGCGGTCGTATCCACCCCGTCATTCATGTTTCACAACTGAAGAGTCATATTCCGTCGACAATTCGGGTGGAGGATGATATCACTCTTGTTCCTGACGATCCTTCAAGATGTTGACCCCCAATTCACTTGAGTACTACCAGGTACTGTAAGAAGGGTGCTTCTACTGTATTTCAGGTGCTGGTGACTTGGGATGGCTTGTCTCCGTCATTGGCTACTTGGGAAGAAGCGGAGGATTTGCGACGGCGTTACCCAGATCTTCTAGCGTGGGGACACGCTGGTTTCAGAGGAGGAGGGTATGTCAGTACCATGCCCAAGCACAAGAGGATCAAGAGCAAGAAGAAGCTGTCCAGGATTGAAGCTGAAGGAAATCCTACAACAGGAGATAGTGGCTAGCGTTTCTAGTTGTTATTTGTCGTCTGGGCTTGTACTGGGCCGTGTTCGTATTATGTTGCTGTCGTCATTGTTACAGTAGTTGGGCTGGAGGCGTTTAGGCCCAAAGCTGAGAGAGGGGAGCAGGCGTATATAAGCCTGGAGCGTTCACAGACTCGATCATCGAATTTGAAATCGTTAATCGTCCTCATTGCTTTTCCTGTTCCCCTTTCAGTGCTCCTCAATCTTACCCCGATTTTCCTGCTATTCTTCCCCGAATTTCCTTCCAGTTCTACTTAGCAGTCTCAACCTTGATCAGGGTTGTGACATACTCCTCGTTCAGGAACAGCATAAATGTACGTTCTCCGTATAGTAGAATCTCCCTGACTCATGGTCACCAGCCGGTCACGGCTCGCACGTGATGACTGACGATGAGACCTTTTTTTTTTTCCAGGCGGCCAGCTGCAAAAACTTGGCGGCCAAGTCTACTACCCGGCACCGCATTGATTTGCAGCCAGTCAGTCATTTGCCTTTCTGCGCCCATGCATGCTGCTGAGCGGCATCGTCAGATGTGGCCGCCGCAAGAAAGTTCGTTGAATGTGGACCTGTTTCCGTAACGCACGCTCCCAGTCCCAGGCTCCTGCCCTTCATCCGCGGATTATACTGTAGGTCATCTACAATTCTGCATTATCGCGCGTGTTCTGGGAAAGGAATGAAATAAACGAGCATATGCACGCAGATGCAGTGGAGGTCACAAGAAATCTCGGTTGCCGTTGAAAGTTCACCAGTCACAGGACACAGGCGGGCCGCCGCAGGAATTGTGCAGGTCTCGCTCGTCATCACCGCTCACGCGCGCACCTGACCACCGACCACGTACCTCGCGGATCGCGTGAAACCAAAACCGGTCCAGGTACACGCAACCGGCCGTAGGCTTGGTACGTAAACCAGCATGGTTGGCCGTAGAGCGAGCGAGGACCGTATCCCTTTGCCTATTCCTGTACGGCACTGCCTGTGAACGTGTAATGTAATCGTGCGTACACATACTTAGTATACGCGCTAATCCAATCCGTCTCGGCGGACCATACGTGGCGTCATTATCCGGATTGCCAGTTAAACCCTCCCCGGCTCCCCCTTAATTCCTCCCTGCCCGAGTGCCCGTGACCGTGAGAGAGCGAGTAGTGACGAGGCATGGCAATTCGGCAATGAATGACGTCATCACCTACGTCCTCCCGTCCTAACTACTGCACCACACATCTGATCCGAAGATGCCACCCACAGATCCCCACCACGTGGCCCGGGGGCAGGGCGTCAGGCCAGCGCAGCAGTGAGTGAGTCGCCTCGTCCTCATGCCTATCCAGGCGTGCAGGTGGACCTGGTCTTTGTAGATGCACGCATGCACGGGCCTTTTGTGCCTGTGGATAGTACATGGAGTACTGCCGGCGGCCCGGCGCGTGAAGGCATGTGGTACAGTAAACAAAAGCCGGAATGGAGCAGGCAGGAATCTTCGCGCGAGGTGCGGTGTGCAGTGCATCAGATGATGAGGTCACACACTGACACACCCCTCGCAGGATTTGATTTGTGTGTGCCACTACGCTAACCTCGTATTCGTCGGTGCAAAAAACAGATAAGATTGTTAGGCATTGACCTAGCATCATCCCGTCATGTCACCTACCTTAAATATATTTTGTAACAGTACCACTTATTGACCGGAGTACAATAGTACAGTGGTTTATGGTAGTACCGTTGTCCATGATTTGGATCCGATTGGCTGCGAAGCGGCAAAAAAATTCAGAGTATTTTAGCCATTTGTTCGTGTTTTTCTAGCATTATTCATGAACGAGACGTGCAGAGTGATTTTGGCATCTTAAAATATGTCGACGTGTAGGATCTTAAAATACGAACGAGATGTTTTTTTTTTTTTTTCAATTACGAGGTGTTTTGGCGTTTTAGATACATAAGTTTTGCTACACAATTAGACATACACCGTGTCTATATGCATATATATGCATACCAGAATTATTGTAATCGAAAAAGCTAACATGTCTTATTATTTGGAATGTAGGGAATATTTATACAGATAGGATAGTGTCCATGTTAGTTTTATACTCTCATACTTTCAAATTATAAGACATTTTGTCTTTTTTTTGGATTAGATACAATAATGCTTTCACTATGTATCTATACATGGTGCATGTCTAAGTGCATACTAAAAGTTATTAATCCGAAAAAGAGTCAACATTTTACAATTTGAAATAGAGAGGAAGTACACATTTTATTATTAGGAAAGAGAAAACATAAAACGCGTCCTACCACGCAGGTTCCGTGACCCAGTGTACAACAATGAGGATAAACCAACGACATCATGCACACACACATGACACATCCCTTCCTTCCCACTTGCCAACCAACCAAACCGAACCGAGGAAACAAGAAACTACTCCGTACAATTAGACCAGAGGAGTGGGCCCTACTGCCAGCCGTAGTAAGCCGTAACCACAGTACGTAACGGACACGTAAACTGGGGAGTAGTAGTAACGTGAATCCGTTTACGCGCGGGAGGGAGCCCGTCACGACAAACCAAAAAACACCACCGGGCTTGGGCTGCTGGGCCCACACCCGCCGCCCCGCCCCGCGGCCTATAAATGCGCGGCAGGTTGCACCGAGCGCCAAACCTTAACCAAAATCCCCTCCCTCGCTTCCACCTCGTCTCTCTCTAATCAGGACCCTTGGAGGAGGTGAGGTCTCGTGCGCGCCCGGCTTTCCTCTCCTCGCAGACACGCAGGTCCAGTCGCCCGTCGCTGATATGGCCAAGGCGCGCAGGTCGCCGTTCGCCGCCGCAGAGAGGTTCCTCGGTTTCCCCGCGGCGGGCCGTCGCCGGGGGCCGTGGCGCCGGCGCCCGCTAGCGCCTTCGTCGACGACGACCTGCCGGACCTCGCCGAGGCCGACGTCTGGTACTCGGCCGCCGGAGATCCGGATAGCCCCTACCTCGCGGCGTCCCACCAGGTGGAGGCTGAGGCCAGGAGCGGCGGCGGCGCCGGGAGGGAACGCGGCCCGCGGCGCGGCGTGCAGGGCGGCCTGAGCCAGGCGTTCGGGGACGGGCGTCAGATGGCGGCGTCGGCGCCCGTCGAGGTGCCCGCGTGGCCCGCCCGCTTCGCCGTCCCGGACACGGAGCCGGCGCTGCTGTTCGAGATGGAGATGGGGACGACGACGACGACGACGAGGACGGCAAGCGTGGCGCCGCCGGCGCGGGGTGGGTGCCGCCACACGTGTACCTGGCGCGGCGGCAGGCGCGGGCGTCCGTGGTGGAAGGCGCCGGCCGGACGCTCAAGGGCCGCGACATGTCGCGGGTGCGCGACGCCGTCTGGAGCCGGACGGGCTTCGACGGATAATGATTAATGAATCAGCAAGCGAGCGAGCTGATGCGAGCCTGGACGTCCAGATTTTGATCTGCTTTTGCTTCCTCCTCCTCTTCTTCATTGCCTCTCAGTGATCAGATTTCTCTCTTTTTGTTTTTTTGGATGAAGTGAAAATTTTGTAAGAACTAAGGCCGGCCGGTGTGCTTGTTTTGGCCTCCGATCCATCGGCGATTTTTAGTAGCAAAAATCAAATCAATGGCAAAGAAAAAAAAAGAGCTAATCAATAAGCTCAGCTGCTGCCAAAGGAATATAATGTGTGGTGTGCCATGTGTACTACTACTCCTAGTATCAAAAGAGTATGCTAGCTCAGCAGGTACATTGATCGATTGGTTGATGAATAATAATCTGGTTGCTGATTGGGCAGCTGGGGCCTGTGGTTGGCTCCAACTCGAATTCGTTGGAATGGAACCCTCCTGCTGATTCTCTTGATACTGTTTCTCTTTTTTCTAGTACAATACAATACAAGGGGAGAAAAAAGAAGGGAGAAAAAGAAGGGGCCATGTGTTGTGATCCAAAGCTGAAATTTTTATACGTTTTCTCTCCTGCTGCTGATGCGCATGTACTTGTCCAATTAATTCTTCTATTTCTGAAGATTCGAAGCACTGTTTTAATATTAGTGAAACAAGATGATGATCAGCAGACTGAAAAATCGAATCGAAACCATGATGATGATGGTTGGGCGATGCCGACTTGGCTCTCAAATGAAATCGTGAGACGTGCGTTGGTCGTTCTCCTCCGGCAGGCGAGTTCCGCCCGCCATGGAAATCGCCGTCATGTACAGTATAGAAGAAGGGAGGGAGCAATCCCAATCCCATCGCCGCCTGGCGGCTGCCTTTGGCTTGAGCTTGACGAAGGACCGGGACGTGAGTGTATTTTGTACTCTACTGCAGCTGCAACAGCGGATCGCCGTCAGCGCGTCACCGTGCATTCAAGCCGAAGAAATCATTCCTCATTATCTTACGGCGAGATGGCCACGGAAACGCGTTCGCCGCCAAAAGCGGACACGACTTGCCTTGATGAATAAAATAGTGTCATGTTGCAATTCCAGCATGTGGACCAAGCTCGATTCGGATAAAAATTGCTATTTTTACACTTCGCACAGGTATAAAGGGGATGGGATTTAGGAGTAGGAGTAGGAGGAGCTACCAAGAACATTCCCTTGGGCTATCCTACCTGCTTCCACGAATGTGCGGCAGTTCATCAGAATATAATATATATATTCTAGTACGTTACGTAGTTGCTTTTATACAGTTTGTCCACCACGATTAGTCGATAGTGCTAGAGATAAAGATCCGCTGAAAAATAAAGGAGAGACAGATGGGATGTGCCCAAAGTCATCTAAAGCTTGCCGCACTGCATATGCTGATTTAACGGGAGTATCTACTTATCCACAACAGGAAACGTAATGACTAGTCCCGATGTTTCAAATGACGACTCCCTCCCCTCTGTCCTTCCAATTTAAGAGGTTCAAACGATTTTCATACAAATAATAACTAACGAGCTTGGCAAAGATCAATCATCTTGCCTCCCGCTAATTACAATGGTTAGACTCGTCCATTTGTCATATTTAAAAAAAAAAAAAGTACGTGCTAGTACGTGCTTTGATTGGATTGAGGCTGCATAGGCCTCAATGAGGTTTCACGAAATAAGCTTTACGCATTAAAAAATATCAAAGAAAAAGAATTCTCACTATCTATCTCGAGCATGAAAAAACTCGACTCGATGGATTAAGACTAGCCGGGTTTTTGCTTAAGAAAAGATCTCACGCAGAGCAAAGAAAAATTTCCGAACCCCTATCCCACCCCATAGACAGCGACATCGTAGCTCCATGCTATCTCCAGCATGAAGCTAGTGAAGTCGATCGTTTGCAACAAATCAATTAAACTAGGGGCCGATAGAGGTTGAATTGAATAAATTGTCTTGGAGTTTCACCTGGCTATTGCTACGGTGTAGTAATCCAGCGTCGTTACTGTGTGTGGTCCGGGCTAAATAGTTGAGAGTTTGGATGGTAGTATAAATAATTCGATTGGACAAAATATTTCCAGATTCAGACAAAAGCATGACAACTGTAGGTCTGTAGTCCATCCAATCCATAGAGGAGACGTAGCGAGGCATCGCATCCGGGCGGGAAGGCGACGACGACGACGATCGGCGGACACGCGACAGGCCGAGGGAGGCAGACCACCAAAACCAGGGGACCTCCGGCGTGGAGCCCCGCCGGTACACACGTTGCCCTCCCCCGCAGCACAAGAGTCCGTCTCCCGTCTCCGGCCGGGGTCCGCCGGGCCCTCCTGCTTTCGGGGACAACGACGTCTCGTCGATCTCGTACGTACGTCATCTCGTTCGTAATCCTGGCTGCCATGCCATGGCATGGCATGGCGCTCAGCTCGCGCGGTGCGTGAACCGTGAACCAGCCGGAACCGTCGCTAGCTCCACTGTGGCGTTTTGCCGTTGATCTGGCGTCGTGACTCGTGTGCTGCGCCGTCGTCCGATCTGCGCGCTCTCTGCCGTTGTTGCCGCCCCTCGCTCGGAGACAGAGCATAGCGAGAGCGTTTCTGGCGGCTTCCTCGTCGTGGGCTCGGGGCCAAGCGATTGAGGAACAGTGACATGGCCCCTCGCCTCCGGTTCCTCCGGTTGCTAGCTAGCCTCCCCTCCCGTCGTCGCGGCTCCGGATGCGGCTGGAGCTGGACCCGCCCGCCCCGCGGAATTGGTCGAGGTAGATTTCGCAAAATCTCGTTCGATTTCGCTCTAGCTCTTGTTTTACCAAGGGGTTGGGTTCGGGGATAGCTCATGTTGGCTCAGCTTCAGTGATGCAGCGAAAAAGGCCAACCGTACCAGGAACATTTTGTTTTTTTATGTGCGTTTGATTGATCAACAGTCAACTGTTCATGTGTTAAAGTAAATTAAGAGCTCTAGTTAGTTTTAACAGCTCTAGTTAGTTTGGTAAAGGCATCCGGTTAATAGTTATTACTGTAAATTTTTACTCCTAGCTAGATTCTTCTTTTGATAAAAGCAACAACAAAAAAATCTGTCTAATCGGTTAAATTTTTACTCCTAGCTAGATTCTTCTTTGGTAAAAGCAACAACAAAAAATCTGTCTAATCGGTTAAATTAGTTTTAAACAGCTCACTGTTAACTCTAAACGTTCCTGAGAAACCTTGCGCGCGACACCAAATACCGTCCTAACACTTTGCTTCTCTTGTCTTTTTGTTTGGGAAGAAGCCATGAAACTGCCACGACACTGTCCCACAGCCAAAGGTGGCCTCACTGGCCGAGAGCGACGTCCAATGACCGCGGGGCGCCCCATGGAGAGGGACACTCTCGCCCCGACGCCCCAGCACCCGTGCAGCCCAGCCGTGCTGATGCATGCACCTGCCCCCCTCCCTCCTCCGTTCTCCAAAGGCGCGCGCACGCGTGGATTTGTTCCTTTCCTCCGATGTCCTCCGATGCCCACCCAGGGTCCCCGGCGGCGGCCCCGGTCCGGACGCCGACGACCTCTCTCTCTCTCTCTCTCTCTCTCCCCGGTCCGGTGCCGTGGCTCGTGACATGAGTGAGACCAGCTAGCGGGCATAAATTAAAGCCGTTCAGCGGCTTCCTGCACGCCGTATGTATGTGGATCACGGGCAATTTTATAGTACTCTACTACTTCTGTGTGCCCGTCCGTGACATGTGTATGCGCCTCATGTAGTATACTGTGCTAGTTTTCGCCTTGCGTCGCTAGAGATGATGTGATTTGGTTTGGCGACGCTGACAGTGGAAAGTTCCCCTTTCTTTTTTTTGATAAAGTGGGAGAAAAAGTTTCCTTGAGTAGGTGTGTTCAGCGTTTATTGGTGTGCACTGGTGCGTACGTGCGTGCCATGTGCTTAGCTAAGTAGCTAACAACTACTATAGCAGCCGCCCAGAGCTTTGCTTTGACTTGGAGATTGGAAGAAGATCGAGCATGTTTGGATCTTGGAGCTAGAAAATTAGTCTAAAGTGTCTTGGTTAGCCATCTAATTAATTACTAGCTAGCAACTAATCGAAAACTATTCTTAAAATTAGTCAAACTTAATTATATTTTAATTTAAGAAAGCTAGCAACATATGTTAAGTTTCATTGTGTACTTATGTGTAGTTATAGATGATGTTGGTACTTTTTTATAAAGTTAGTCAAACTTAATTATAGTTTGATTTAAGAAAAGCTATAAAAGATTGGAAGGAATAACTAACCTACTTATTTTTTTGTCTATGAAATATAATTTCAAATGGCCCTATATATTTAATCTAAATGACACATATACCGTTATGAAAATTATGCAAAAGTAACCATTACAATTACGTCTAAATTAAGTGCATGCATATGTCATTATACATATATAGTAATTTATAATTAATGAATGGATATAGAAAAGGAGAATCCTTGTCGATAATATATATCAAGTGTGATATTTTTTGCCAATGTCATTGTTGTGTGGTTTTTCAAGAAAAACAATATATATTGATATCAACAAATAAATTAAAGGAGAACCCTTTAGCGGTGCTTTGGATCCTTCCTCTTACCACTATGGTGGAGACACGAAGGTGCAGTCACCCATTAGGTTTCAACTTTTTTGAATATGAAGCGCGGACAAGTGTGAGCTAGTGGTTTTATCTATAGTCGTGTAATATGAGAGACACACACACACTCAACAGTAAACTTTGTAAGGTAAAGGAAACCATAAATATAATAATTACTTCCTTCATTCGATATAGCTTTTCTAGATACCTAAAACTTTACTATGTACCTAGATATACATAGTAACAATAATTAATGAATGTATATAGAAAAAACTAGAATAATTTACAACTTAAGATTGAGGGAGTATTATGTTGTTGTGCTAGCGCACCCAATATTTGTCTAATCAGTCTAAAGAAAACTAGATGTTGACAACAAATTATCTCATATGATGTTCCACCAAGCATGTAGACGGTTTTACATTCCTGGTTGCAACACTAATATTATGATGTGTGACGCATGCACCCTCCCTTTTTCTCGTCTCTGATATGGATAGATGAAACTTGATAGCCATAATGGAGGCACAATAATGCTCATCTGAGTCATCATCTCCTCTTTGTTGAACTGCCACTAACGAGAGTGGTCGTACGTTTCTTGACAAAACACAGGAGGAATACCTCACAGGAGCTTATATATATTGCACGAATGGAAAGTCATGCACTCCGTTCAAATTAGGTTACTAGATCTATCTTTGTTTCAAATAAAATTTCTAATTTATAGAAAAATGCATCAACAAACATCAGATTAAGTTTTTTATTAAAAATATATGTGAGATATATCTAAGCAAATTTGGCTTGAAATGAATTTGAACCCGCCTATATATATATATATATATATATATATATATATATATATATATATATATATATATATATATATATATATATATATATATATATATATATATATATATTTCTTTGGGAAAAATGTTTTCTAGGAAATTAAGCCGCACAAAAAAGAGGAAAAACACACACACGGTCAATATAAACAGATCTAACCCAGCTTCTTATTTTTATTACAAAATGAGGCTGGTGGAAATAAGTGTGGCTAGAATAATAAGCTGAAAAAAAGTCCTTTATTGGCTATAGAGAACTTTTGCGCTTTTCTTTAGCTTATGAATCATACATGGATCCAGCTAGGTTGCTAGCTACTTGCTAGGGTTTTGATATTCTTCGTCTAGTCAAGGTGCTTATTGTCCTTATATATATTTTAATTTAGGACTAAGTTGTGTCACTACTCACTAAACTAATAAACTTTGTTTCATGACGAGAATATTCACTGGCACCTATATAGCATTCATGGAAAGGTATGATATAAGATGTTAATCCCTCGGCTTTTGCAGTGCCTTTATTATTATTTTTTCCATGGAAATGCACCCACTTAACACTGTTCTTTTTTGATATATTTCTGCCGGTAGTCAACAAGGTGTTTTTGTCTATCTTTCGGGAGTAAGTTGTGTCTCTGCTCGCATCACAGCTTGATGCTTCAATTACAGGCATGTGCATGTGTAAAAGGGCGATCTCATCGGATCTGCAAAGCAAGATATGTTGGTGGTATTTATCTGGATCCTTTTTGGATAGAAACAGGTCTGCTTCGCTTTTGTACAACCAACATCTCGATCGTGCTCATGCTTTTACATGCTACAGGTAGGAATCTTCCCCTTCCTGTTAGTTTTGTTCACGGTATATGCGCATCTACATACTACTGTACGTAGTATATATATATGTGTGTGTGTGTTCACCTTTTCATCTCATCTGCTTATTTATTTCGTGAAAAGAGTATGATGCCTGCACATGTTATTCCGCTGTATATATACTATAGTTCTGATGAATACAAAGTCAACACTGGCCGGAACTAAGGAAATGCATGTTGGAACTGTAAAACATATATCGAACGCCAATTGTTAATCTGCCACGCTGATCAAAAGGAGAAACATGCACGACTACGAGCTAATTGTTTTTGTTGAGAAAAGGAGGTCTGGCACATGGTTCGCCAATGCAAAAGATCTAAGGCGACTCTAAAACAATACTAGAATTGAAACAAGCATGCATGGCTTCATCACAACAAAAATACATCTTTAATTATTACTCTAGCTACACCCTTTCTTCTTATTGTTTTGAAGAAAAATACCTGTCATGAACAACCCGGCAGATCAACAAGCTTACATATAAATATCAGAACCACATAATAAAGAGATGAGAGAACTAATAGTTAATTAGTTAGTTTTAGTTTAAGCAAACGGGTTTATTAACGGGTTTGTACTTTTTTTCTATGCCAGGGTTTTATTTGTAAACGGGTCCGTTGTTCTGAGGACGACGCGTTCCGTTTCTGTTCGCAAGGTGTGTACTGTTCAAGTTTGTGCTGGGTATGTACTGGTGTTCCATTGACGAGCATCTAGTACAGTATAAACTAAATCAGATTTTTTACTGTAACGGTATACAAGTGAATGAACAATGTAAAAAAGCCACCATAGGAATAAAATATTCATGTGGCTGACATTATACCATTGTCCATAGTTCGTCTAGCGCTATGGCCGGCCATAAGAATAAAAAAAATATTTTCTCTCATCTCCTTCGCCCCAGCCGATGATGTTGCTGGAGCAAAGAACGAAAGTACGGGCCGAATCGGGCGCATCGTTGCATGAGCACGCAAATCAAGAGATGCCGCCGCCGAGATCCATGCACCGGAGCTCGCCACGCTCGAAGCTCCATGAACCGCGCTCGCCGCCGCCACCGGGCCCACACGCTGCCCGCGAAGCGCGCCGGGGCGAGATCCGCCCAGCCGCCGGGTGCCTGGCGAGATCCACCAGCCAGCCCATGTGGGCGGGGCGGGAGATCCACTCGCCCCTCCGCGGGCGAAGCGAAGCGGGCGAAGCCGGCGAAGCTCCGCCATCCCCACCGCCGCCCGAAAGGAGAAGGAAGGCCACGCGGAGAAGCTGCGGTTGGAGAGAAGGAACGATTGATTTTTTAATCTAACAGGCCCACTCCTATGGATCCACATTGTAGCAAAATTCATGGTTATGGATAGCTGACATCGGGCCCTTAGGACTGGATTGGTCCATATAATTGCAGTTGCTCATATATAGATAAGTTAGTAGCAATGCCTTTATTACTGTTTTTCTAGCCAGGTATTATTTTTGTTGCGACTTTTGATGGGTTGTCAACTTTCCATACGAGCATCTACGACACGGTACTAGAGATCTGGGCATGAACAGTAAATGTCACTAAACATTACATTGACCATTGTGTCTGTCAACGTGTCACTGTTTTGTCACTTCGTGCGTTCAGCCGTGTGTCAGTTTGGCTAACATCTTGTTGAACAATGAACACAGGGGAAAATTTCGCTAGCTTCCCAATTGGGTATCTCACTACACACACCTAATTGGGTGCCTAGAGGGGCGGTCAGGGGGTAAGAAACACTGGAAAAGAAGTGCTTTTACTCCGTAATAACTTAAACAGTATACTAGTGATAAATGTTTAATCGTTAACCGGCAAAACCTTATAAATAAATACAGCCGGCATGCAAAAGCTCAACCTTCAGTCAAGCAACTTTTGTACGCAGTAATATTTTATACGTACTGTAACTTCGCATATAGTAATCGTAGGCATGAAGCGGCCACAAAATTAATTGACTACCGGGCGGCTGAAGCTCAGGTTCAGCTCAGTTTGCATTTCAACAATGGCTGTAAAATTATTGGGACATCTATACCTACTACTAGGCGGCTAGAAAAGGACTGACTCGCCTGATAACCTTAAGATTACCGTAATGTTTCATCGTAAACAGTTAAATAAATGGAGCTGAACAACGACAAGCAAAGGGGGTCGTCCCGGCCCAACCCACAGGGGTAATCCAGCCAGGGAAACCTTCCGAAAGGCCTTAACTCGGGTTAAGGGCCGGAAAATTTTAGCCTTTCCTCTGAAAATACAGTTACACTCACTTTATATATGGAAGATATTGGTGTAAGAATGCCAAGCAAAAGGAAAAGTGTATTTGATCAACGCACCAAGAGAAGAAAGGAGAATATTTTAAATTGTATACTCTTTTATTAGATGAACCTCAAAAAGGTCCATTAAAGTAGTACCTGAAAGCATTTATTTGACATCAACTAAGCACAATCTTGCAATACCATGCAATGGCCACACTAAATATTTGGGATCAATTTGTGTCTGAAGCCAGGCTGCCAGTCATAGACCATCATCAATATACAGGCTCACAACTTCATCATTGCATTAGGTTGAAGAACAACATGCTACAAAGAATTCAAGAAGAAAATACCCTTTTAAGAAATGCACTAACAAAAGATTATTGTGGCTAGAAAAATAAGTGTATGCATAAGAGATGTTACCTTTGACCTGTGTCCGATTGTATGTGTAGGTAACATGTATGAGCTCATCCATAGACTGGATCACGGCAGGATACGAAAATTCCATACCTTTGGTATCCTCTAGTGTCATTACTTCATCCCCATGAATCACCGTCGTTTGAGGAGACTGCAATTTTGAGCGTTCTCTGGAAGGTGTTGTAGGCAAGCAATACTCTTCCATCCTTCATCTTAACTCCATCGATTCCTACAGGTGTACCCGTCAGAGGTTAAAAAAGTGAAGATAGCAAAATATTCTTTGAAAACTCAAAAGCATGTCTTAGAACTTTCTGGAAACACCAAACCATCAGTTGATGTTCGCTACAGCCTTTCTAGATGAAGGAAGTTTATCTTCTGGCCTCCCCTCAACAGCGAGGGACGCATTCAATTAAACTCCACAAGCATCTAAATAAGTGCCCACCAGGATTTCCTGGTGGGTGGAGTCATGCACCCACAACTCCAGTTACTCCACCACACTTGATGATGCTTTTGTGGTCTTCAACAAACCCTTTAAATATTATTACTGTTACAAGGTTTATTGAATCATGCAGAAAGCTTATTAGGCTCACAGAATTTGGGTTTGGAAGCTCAGTCTCATGGACATAACTCCATGTCACACCTTCATCAACAGAATCAGCCATACAAACACGCCCTATTGTATCAAATGATCGCAGCAACACTGAATAGTTCCATTGTTCGTCCGGTAGGAACTGGCTGAATCACCCCAAAGCGGTTGACCTTCAACACATATAGGGCCATACTTCCTCCATGTCCGCCCAGCATCTTTTCGTTACCTTAGTTGATAAAAGTTGTTAGAACATAGAGCCATGTTGCACAATGCTACATATGAATTTCTGAAAGAAATGAAACATGTGACTACCTCAAGCCATGCACCCCAAGAATTCCAACTTTCAACTGATGATCCACACAGTAGGCCCCTTCTTCAAGCAAGAAAGGCTGCATTGGAGAAGTTGTCATCAGGTTCCATCTTACTATGAGAAAATATACATCAGAATGGAAGGATAGAAAACTAATGGAAACTTGTTCTAAGATGTGAAGTAAAGAA
Organism: Hyparrhenia diplandra; assembly: GCA_015847255.1. Classification (NCBI taxonomy): domain Eukaryota; kingdom Viridiplantae; phylum Streptophyta; class Magnoliopsida; order Poales; family Poaceae; genus Hyparrhenia; species Hyparrhenia diplandra. The sequence continues at coordinate 24,074 of JADLZK010007494.1, read as the reverse complement.
AAAACACCACATTTATACATGCCTTATTCTTAATAGGACCAAGTATACCAGGAGGTAACTGCTCTCTCTGTGACCAGGTTACACCGCCATCTAACGATCTTTTCATGGCACCGCTCCACCCTGAACAAATAATGTTCATTATCCGATCATTACATTCCTTCAATCAGAGGGAGTTGATAGTCACAAATAAAAGTCTTACTTCTGAACTTCTGACCAATCTTGTAGAATAGAAGCAGCTCACGAGAGGGAAGTTGAAACAAAACAGGGATTCCACATGGGCACCCCATCTTGTTCATCAGCCACCACGGGAGGATGCCAGTGACCATCCTATACAAATGTAGTATTCCAAGTAAGAACTGATCTTCTAGGTACAGAAAACAAAAGTATATTGGATGGGTTGAACGCACACTATATCTCTGTAACCAGATTTTGACATCCGAAGCACCTTCCCTGGATCCACCAAAAATATGCTGCCAAAAGTTTTCTTTGTCAATCTGAAAAGTAAAAATTCACATGAGAGCAATTCCAACTGTCTTCAAAATGCCTACATCTGAAGGACATACACCTGACCTGTACAATAGTAGAAGCATGGCAGCTACTGAAAGGGCACCTCAGAAGGAAATGTGAGGTTCTTCTTTCAGCGCACCACCTAGACGTCACATTTGTAGTCATGTTGATAATGCTTTGGGTGTCCTCTTCCAAATTTTGTCCAACTTTTACCTTGCTGTCAATCAGGTCAGCTGATGAAGTCCAAAGATGAATGACTAAGCCTATTGAACATTAAAATGTAAAATCTAGTTTCATGAAGCTGTAAGAAGCAAACTAGAACTTACTCCCTGAACAAGTGCTGAATTGGGGCCGATCTCAAGCAACGACCTAGCAGGCAGCTATGGTGAAGCTGAAAGGTTTGTTGTTGGAGAAGATTTTATGTATTGAGATGGAAATAAAAGAGGAGCACAGAAAATAGCAGGATGAAGGGTATGGCGCTCCACACGTATTGTAAACTCATCCAAAGTGTGTGTTCAAATACAAGGCTGAAACAGAGTAAAGTTAAAGATAAGTAAGCCATATAAGATGCCTTTGCAATACCATGTACAACATGTCCACTGGACCACTAGACTAGTTTTCAGAATTGCTTTAGGAACAGAAGACTGCAGACTGCCAACAATTTCTTTTTCTTAGGATCTCAGGCCCTACCGTAACAGGGGAAAAACAACTACTGTATATCCTACAAAATGGATTCTCCCCATCACATTACAACTAATTAGAACTGGCATAAGAAAAAGCATTCATGTTCTAGGAAATGAACGAACATTATGCATTACTGGCAGCGGAAATCACACTCACTGCTTCACATGCAGTGTACCACTACACTAAATCACTTTGATTGAGCACCAAGAGTGTCGTCCTCATCATCTCCAAGAGGAAAGAATCGAAGATTTCAACAAGAATATCGACCTCGACCCTCATCCACCTACTGCGAAGACCCGAAATAATCGCACCCACTCATTTAGGCTCCTCCGTCACCCAAAATAGTTGTCGATTTTCGTTTCGAAGATCCCTAATTATATATATAAAATAGGATTAATATTTATATTACCCCTAGTTTTTTTAATTTAATTTAAATCGCACCCGCGCCTTTTTAGCCAACTTTTTGGGATGGAGGCCTGGATGGAGGAGTACATCACTCCAGGACCAACAGAAACGATATGAGGAGAATAGGTCAGAGGGATCACCAGAGCTCAGGAGCCCAGAGAAATCGGCGGCCTTACGCCCACGGGATGGCATCCTCGGGCGTTGGTCAGGGCCGGCGGCGCTGCACGCTGCAGCTAGCAAGTTGTGGAAGCGAGGCGGTCGCTTCGCCGGTCCTTCGCTTCGCCAGCTCCGGAATGGGGTTGCGTCGGTCGCTGCGGTTCGGGGCGGCGTTGACGGCTATGGTTCGGGGCAAGACGCGACCAGCTACGCCGCGGTGACAGCTCTAGTCGCGTCTGTGGGTCAAGCCGCGGACACAGGAAATGAATGATGATGGTGGAACCAGACATTCCCCACAGCTATGATAGCACATACTTTCCTCCGTCTCAAAATAAACGACGTTTTGGATTTTTTAGACAGTTTGACTCGATTTATAGAAAATACGTAGAAGATTTAAATCTCCAAAATAAATTTGTTAAAAACTAGATCAAAAGATCTTTCCAATGATACTAATTATGTAATATAAATATTAATTCTATTTTAATATATAATTCTTGTAGATGTTTTACTATAAAGCGAAAAGCATTTGTTGTCTCTATGACGGTAGGTCCTCCAGTGTTTAGGGTTTGAAAAAAAAAAAGTGTTTAATGTTTAAATATTTAGTATTTAGAGGGTTTAGGTTACATTAAAGGGTATTTACATGTTACTATAGTTGATAAGTGTTTAATAGGTTAAGTTTGTTTAATTTGTTTAACACTTTTTGCCCTAGCACAAGGACACTCATATTTACGAGTATACTCAAATAACAGTGACTGGTTAACACTTTTTAGTGCAAAAAATAACGAGCAGGACATGTACTCTCCATTTACTAGTTGCTAAATAAATAAGTTACCTGTTTTAAACACAGTTTTCACTCTCAGCCTTTTTGCTTTTTTCATTTGGAACATGGGAAAAAATTTTTGAAGGTATTTCATTCTTTTGGGAAAAAAAAACCTATGGCTAGCACTGGAACCAATCAAATTCCCTTCCGTAGGAAAGAGTGAGCTGTGTGCATTTTGGAGGAAAAAAAACATCCACCGAGAGTCAATGGAAATCCTGGCCAGCGTCTTGAGGGTGCTCTCTGCCTCCGGTGTCTGCTCAAGCTTTACATGTTTTTCTTTCCTCTCTCCACTGCTCACCATGCACGGTAGATAGTAAAAGATGTTGTAGTTGTGGACGGAGGGGCAGTTGATGAATTTAATTAAATAACATATAATATGCCAAAGCGGCTTCATGCTCCTAAACCACTTTAGCATATAGTGATGACTAATTTGTTATTTAGAGGCGTGTCAAGATCTTTTGTATTCTGCGATCCAAACAGCTCAAGTCAGTCAAAATTCCTATGTTTGGAATCCTGCTAGTATTCTGCTTTTAAATCTACCCTATTCCTCCATTTTCTTTTTTCACTACATTTTTGCATTCCTTTCGGTTCCAAACAGGCCGTATTGTTTGGATTGGAAGTAGAGAGCGAGGTTGGGTGTCGCGACCTCGAAGCTTGATCAGACACCGAGTATTTTTTTCATCGAACGTGCATTGCCGCAGTTCCGCGAAAGAGAGTTTTAAGCTACAACACGCACACAGCCATAAACACAAACCGAAAATAAAAACATCAAGTATCCTTAGATTACTGAGCGGCGTGAGGCAACATGGGATTGTGATTACGGGGAAAACTAGGCGACATGCTAAGGAAATGAGGAATGCCTCACTGCCCCTCCTCTTCCAGGCCGACCAAATTCAGATTCGAGGCCACTGGGCCCAAAGCCATCACCGAAGAGCACCTGCATTAGCCTCTTCCTTGGTTGGCGTCAGTGGACCCGAAAAGGCCTCCGGAACCCAGCGGCGGCATCCAAGTCAACCCGAGCAGGGATCGCGTTACAATGCCCATCTTATACCTTAACACCGTTTGCGCCTGGGCGTCGCATTTGCCGCCTTGTAGCGGGGGTTTTGGCAGCCGGTGGCGGGGCTCCGACGGACGAGTGTTGTTGGTGTGCGCGGTCGCAACTTCGACCCGCCCTTGATCGGCGGGGAGTCCAGCGGGATGATGCACACACGTTCCAGATCTGCAGCGATAGTCACGTTCGAGGACCTTGGAGAGCCACGTCACACGACCTCCAGACGCCATAGCATCGCCGAAGGCTGAACCATGTGTGGAATGAAGGGGTCCAGCACCACCTGGGCCTCCACCACAGAGACGAGCGCGTGGCGACAGATACAAACTCTGCTGACACGGGCATTCTCTGTTGACAATAAGTCGATAATAACATAGAATTACTTCAATCGTAGAAAAAGGCTGAAGATCAGTTACGGTTACAAACTCATTAGCGGTCAACGTTGTTTTGGATTTTATTTTAGTTTTGAAATGTAGAATGGCATCATACTATAGGGTACTATGGAATTTTACAAATTTTATGTTTTATGTAAGATTTTTTATTATGTTATATATAGATTGAAGGCATCATAGAATGGGGTATCAATTAAATTTTACTTTTTAAAAAATTTTAGTATTATTATTAGTACTATTTCCAACACCCCTACTTTTAAATAGTATTTTACTAGAACTAAATCAATTTAAAAGGTCATTAATCTCAATTATTGTATGGTACTCCCTCCATTCCAAATTATCAGTCACTTTAACGTTTTTTTTATTCATCCATCTATTTAGTTAATTGATAGATCATATTATCGTGATATAATAAATTTTTTATCTACAATCATACAATATACTATAAATTTTTGATACATGATATATGATCAACATCTTTTTCAGTTGATATAAAAATTTGACAGTCCCGTAAGGATACAGATTCGGATACTAATAACCTTGCTAACAACTCATTTGGTTGCACTCTCCACATGACCTAGAGGGTAAATGGAACTCTTTGTGGGATATATTTTGAATGCTAGCGTGCCAATCTTTTTTTTGGGACAGATGCAGCGTATGTTAAAATGTACTTAGTTGCAAACGTTTCTTCAGCAACAACCAAGAAGCAGAATAAAATCAGGTAATCTAGCCTGTACTGTGTAAAAGGTCATACAAAGCCGGTGTAGAAAGTTTAAGTGCCTCCAAGCTCAAAGTTGCAAACCATGATCTTCCCATAGTTGCGGATTCACTTCATCGTGGCACCAGGTTTAATAACGACATGCTACAAGGCATTCAAAGAAAACTCTTTAGAAATTCAGTATTGACAGAAAAACACGATTGCTGTGAAGATTACTGTGTTATTATGCATGAATCAGGGAAATCACCTTAATCTGAGTCCGGTTGTATGTGTATGTCACATGTATGAGCTTATCCATGGTCTGGATTACAGGATATGAAAACTCCATACCACTGGTATCCTCAAGTGTCATCACTTCGTTCCAAGAATCACCATCATTTAAGGAGACTGCAAGCTTGAGCGTTCCTCTGGAGAAGGTGTTGTAAGCAAGCACCACCCTTCCATCCTTCATCTTAACTCCATCAATACCTTCAGGTTTCAAGTCTGGAATTGTAAATAGAGAGGTAGCAAACATTTTTCCGCAAATTCGTATGGATGCCTTGAAGGCTTTTAGGGAACTTCACCGGAATTCGGGTTTGGAAGCGCAGTCCCTCGCACAAAACTCCATGTCACACCTCCATCAAAGGGAATCAGCCATACAGACCCGGCCTATTGTCTGAAATGATCTCAACAGCACTCGAATAATCCCATTTGCAGTTCAGTGGGGAACTGGCTGAATCACCCCCAAGTGGCTGTCCTTCTATATATATAGGGCCATACTTTTCCATGTACGTCCGGCATTTTTCGTAACCTTTGCTACTAAGGATTTGTCAGAAGACAGAGCCATTATGCAAGAAACACTAGCTGTTACTTCTAAAGTCGTTTTAGCTTTGTCCTAAGTCAAGCTACTCGAGAGTTTTAACCAAGGTTTTATTACACTACAGAATATATGTTGATAATGAAATTATTTTTTATAAACATGGTCAAAAGACAAGTTTGAACAGATTAGCTTCTAAATGATTTATAAAAATTCTTTTAAAAAATGATTTCTCAAAGAAAGAACAGAGGGCCATCCGGATACCTCAAGCCATGCACCCCAAGAGTTCCAACTCTCAACTGATGATCCACATAGTAGGCGACCATCTTCAAGCAAGAATGGCTGCATTTAAATTTAATTAGTTTTGCAGAAAACATAGCATCCAAAACTGCTATGCTATGATGTGACACAGAGCAAAAGAAACAAATTTTGACATGCCTTTGTTCTTAGTGGACCAAGGATACCAGGTGGCAGCTGCTCTCTTGGTAACCAGGTTAGGCCGCCATCCAGGGACCTTTCATGGCACCACTCCACCTGAATGAGTTATAGTTAGCCTCAGGTCGTCAATTCATGTATGTCTTTGCTCCAGCCTGGTCTATCAGAGATAAGGGGCCGAGATCATAAACAAAGGCCATACTTCTGGACTTCTTGGCCAATCTTGTAGAAGAGAAGCAGTTCACGAGGGAGGGAAGCTGAAACAGAACAGGGTTCCACATAGGCACCCCAATTGTTCATCGGCCACTACTGGAGGGATGCCAGTGGCCATCTAAAATGTAAGCTTGTTAGTAAAACCAAATCCTAATCTTATAGGTGTAAAAAAAATACTGAAGTATGTATGATACTATGATGATATTGAACCCACACTATATCTCTGCAACCATATTTTGACATCGGGCACCTTCCATAGATCCCGCAAAATATGCCACCAAAAATTCCTTCATCAATCTGCTCAGGGCAACCTTCATATGTAGTGATTTTCATGTCTTCTTTAAAATGATAACATATCCAGAGGCCATGTACCTGTACAATAGTGGAAGCATGACAACTATTGAAAGGGGGCACTCCTAGCAGGAAATGTGAACTCTTTCTTCACGATGCTCCATCCAGATGTCGCAACTGTAGTAACGTTAGTAATGTTTTGGGTGTTTTCTACCAACCTCTGTCCAATGACGACGTTTCTGTAATTCAGGTTAGCCACAAGCACATTGGTTCAAATCTGAAGCCTACTAAAACATAATCAAAATCAAAAATCAAAACAGGAAATAGATAGTACAAAAAAGCTGACTCAGGCTGTTGAAGAAAAATCAGAACAGTACATACTCGTTAACAAGTCTCGGGTGGCGTGGATCTCATGCAATGACCTAGTGACCAATGCTGTGAAGTTGAAAGGTCTCTTGGTTTTGGCAGATCTTATGAGGTGAATCAAAAGTGACGAAAGCGTGAAGAGCAGTACGCACGATATAGCGTTCCATACTAGCTGTAGCTTGCTGGTACTGTGGTGAAAGCATGCATTACACAGGTTCTGTTCCTACAAAGTTGCATTGTTTTAATTTTTGAAAGATCAGCAAGTTTATAGGTACAGTCCCAGAACCTACAAAATTGAATAAACTTGTACACAACAAATTACAAAGCAAGATATCCATACACCAAATGTAGAACCATTACAAAATTAAATTTTACTTCAAAGGAGTAGAGTGGCAAACTTTTTTTTTTTTTTTTTGTTCTTAGGCATTCCACTGCAATCATACTAAAGAAGAAAAATTCACTTTTCATGCTTGGTAATCACTCATCTGAACCAACCCATAATCCATACAAAAGAACAATTATCACATGCTTCTGTATAAAAAGATCCGTATCAGTACAGGAGAGACACTATCTGTCGGACGTCCTGCAGCATATAATAATTTGTAACTTTAATGGACCCAATTTTTGTAACTCACTCATATGGCATGCCAAAAGGAAGAGAAAAAAAACTACACAAAAGAACCTGTAAATGGTGCGAATTTTTAAACAATTTGTATGTAGCGTAGCCAACTGTAAAGTAAATTAAACTGATTAACTTGCAAAATTCGATCAACAGCAGTTCGTAGGACATGCTACTGATAGAACCACGCACCTAACGGAACCGTTAAGATCTGCACGACAGCCTGCGTAGGCACCAAAATCTGCAGCCGATAGAACCGCGCGCACTGGATACCATACGGCATCGGACCAAAAACCAAAATGCTCAACCCAGTGCTGTAAAAAAAAAGGACGGGATGAGGGGGAGGGAGGCACCTTCTGACCAGAGCAGTCGAGGCGGGATCGGGGCGGCGGCTCGGTGGCAACGGTGACTTGGTGATTCCGCGGCGGCGCTAGTGTGGGGTTCCTGAGCAGGTAGTACTAAAAAATACTGGAGAGAGTAGATAGGAAATGATTATAGCGAGGATTTGAATACTGTTTTTTTAGCTTTTACCTACTCCCCTTTATCCTATTTTTTTTTTTTTTTGGTTTCCATGACACAAGTTTGACACTCATAGGAAACACATGCAATATTTATATCTTCAAATAAATTTATTAGAAAACTAAATTCAAAAATATTGACACTCGTAGGAAACACATGCAATATTTATATCTTCAAATAAATTTATTAGAAAATTAAATTCAAATATATTTCAATGATACTAATTTTATATCACAAATATTAATATTTTTTAATATATATTTTTGTGAAAGTCGTTTCTCGGAAAGCAAGAATAAGTTATTTTTATTTGATTTTGTTAATTATAATTGTGTAAAAGAAACATTTCCTCCATCTTCTTCTTCTTAATATGGAGACGCGCAAACCTTTGCGTGATCGAAAAAAACTTAGAATCTGCAAAAACTTATTTTTTTGACTGATAAGTAACCTAAAAAATTTTTTCTCTAAAAAGTGACGCAAAGAGAGGTTTACAGCAATCCATCTGTGCGATGCCAGACGTTATCTGAGGTCTGACTGCTGAGCTTCCCCGCTGCCCTTCTCTGCGTCAAGGCCAAAAATCACGCGCTCACGCGTCTTCCTGCTGGCATTTTGTCTCTATCTGGGTGCTGCTACGGTATTCCCTCTTCACAGTGTCTCTGTAACTTAGATATTGCTCGCATTATACAACTAAAAGAAGACGAATTCATTCCAGTGAACAAAACAAAAGGCTAATGATGCTGATGCCATGGTAGATGGTACTCTTCTTATCTAAAGAGCCAAGAATCCGGTAACGATCCACCCAACAATTCTCCTACCAGATGCACTGTTCACACACATCACTTATCCTGGGCACCAAGATTTATTATCCATAGTTTTCAGGACCTCAACTGTGGTACAAGATCTCATTTGGATTGACACTAAAAGTGCTTCTACCACAAATTCGTTGGGGTTTCCAGGATAATGAACTACATAGACACGGTGGGAATGCTTATTGATGATTTGATGAGTGGTTGAATGATCTGATTAGAAGGCTGACGATGCACTTTCGATCTCAATCCCAGCATTCAGCGGCAGCGCTGCCACTTGGTAGGTTGAACGTGCAGGTGCAGGTGCCGGGAAATCTGCAACAGGAACGCAAATATCTTCAGATAAAAGCAAAAAACAACGGTTGGGATATGACATCGAGGGCATCTGATTATGGTAATCTGAACTAAACACTTTCACAGCTCCGTGGTTAAAGAAAGGAATGACATCACTAGGAACAGGAAGGGTAACACAGCCCAAACGTACATTTGCCATAGACCTCGTTCACTTTCTTGAAATCCTGCAGATCAATAACCTGCGGGTACAAAGAATAAATCACTGAATCACGCCTGGAGAGATCAAAATATCTTGAGCAAAACAGCCTTGACCGATGTAAGGAACATGTGCTTACATGATTGGCAGTCTTCACAACTGAAGAATAGCTAGCACCACTTGCTTTCAATATCTCACCCATATTCTTCATAACCTGTGACAAAAGAGTACATTACCCAGCAGACGCCAGGCTACTTTTCTCAACTCAAACTTGCAAAAGACAACTTATGTTCCTGCAAGAATGTCATACAGGATATTCCATTTCTCCATTTAGCGAATGCGGATTCATTATCAAGTTCACAACTTATGTTTTAACAGAGATGTCTGAAATGCATATTTTTTATGCCAGATCAATAGATACTGTGAACACTGAACAACTGAGAAACTGAGTCACAAATGATACATATTCACATCTGGGAATCAGTTTTTCACCTGCTTCTGTTGCTCCTCAACATTTTCAGAGACAAACTTCCGGGTCTAGAAAACAGAAAGGTGCATTAGTTGTGTCATTTACCTACAACTAGCAAACTAGCTGATAAAAGTGATGTAGAAAAAACCAACAAAATGGTAGAACAACAGTCAAAAGCAAACCTCAGGATTCAATCAAAGAACTCCAGAAACAAACACAAGATTGTTTTGCTTTGATGGCCTGAGAATAAGGGCCTGCGCGGCGGTGCCTTCTCTCTGTCTGAACAGCCTCCTTTAAACCTAAACATAATTCCCCAAAATTGTCATTATAGCATATGAAATGGTCCGAAAGATGTTCAAACTCTATTTTTTGGCTTTACCTCAAGAAAGAACCAGGTTGTTTAGTTGTTGAACAACATTAACTTCATAACTCATAAACCATGTTAATTATGTTTTTGGGTATGTTGTTCCCATGAAAACATCAGGTCAGGTGAGCAATTGTTGTTTGGCTCAACTGTATTTTCACACTGTGCTCCAGTTGCTTGCGTGAATCTCTCTATGCCACTGAAATTTAATTTCGCGATTCTCAATGACATACAAAGGATTGCGAAAATTTTCAGCGTATAATATACGCTAATAGCACTTTAAAGAGGTATAGGACTCTTCTAGCAAACTGTCACTACGGAATACTAGTGATCATTCAGCACTTGTGAGAGTAGTTTCTTACATAGAACCATGTGTATCCCACTATCCCAGGTTCCCAACCTATATGAACACCATAAACTTAACACATTCAGCAATCCACTAATCCTCTTGGTATCATAAAGTAATCCCTCATTGCTTTGCTTTCCTATCGAAATTAAATCATTATTTATGCTTATATTGGACCTTGCTGGTGTCATACGCACTGAACAGTGACCACCATCCAGCTCAGCAATCTAAACCTTTTTTTAATTTATTATTGGTTAACGATTAGTAAGCTTTGCACTTCACACTGCATAATGCAAACTTTATCACCTTTTCATCAAGACAGAAAGTGTCAACCGGAAAATTCAGCATTTCACATACGTAGCTAATTATTGCCATGGATTGGCTGCCCCTACAATCGAATCGCTGCAGCAATCAGTCCTCCGTTTCCAAATGAAGAAAAGGATGGCTAAATTCGCAGCTTCGCATTACAAACAATACATATTTCCCACGATACGACTGAGATAAACAGTAAGTGCAAGTAAACCACTAACAAGCAACCCGCGCGTCTGTAAGCGGAAGGGGAGCGGGAGGCGTACCGGTGGCGGAGGTCGAGAGGGACGCGGCGACGATGGCAGCGGCGCCCCCTGGAGAAGGATAAGGAGGAGCGGGAGGAGGCGGCGGCTCCGAGCCTGACGGAGATGGGCGCGCCGCGGCCGGGGAGGTGGCGGCGAACCTGGAGACGGCGGCGGCGCTCCACGCCATGGCTAGAACCCTACCAGTTGCCGAGCACGGGCGACGGCGTCGGGACTCGGGGAGGTGGGTGGGTGGGTGCGAGTGCGATCGCTCGCGTGAAAAATGCTTGGGCTGCTGTACTAGTAGCAGTAGTGACGACTGACCAGCGCGGCGGATTTGTTCCTGGGCCTATTCCGCTTTCGAGAGGCTTTTGAAACGTAGTAAGTGTTGGGCCTAAACTGTTCCCGGGCTGGGCCAGGAAGAGACACTTCGTTCAAATGCAAGAAATTGCATTCGTACCGAAATTTGCACAGTGGAGTTCAGATTTTTAGTTGCTTGCTGAGATTTCTACAGTACAGTAGACACATTCGCAGGAGCAGCATGCAGATGTTCACTAGTGCAGTCGCACGACGATGCAGGAGATGTCGTCCTTGCTGCCCCGCCGCACGGCCTCGTCGACGAGCCTGACCGCCGCCCTCGCGGGCGTCCTCGATGGCCCGAGCCTCGTCCACCGCCTCCTGGTTCGACATCACATTCCACAGGCCGTCGCTGGCGAAACAATGAGCAGCTCGGCGCCGTCGCCGACGTCCTCGATGACCACGTCCGGGTCCGAGCTGATGTGCTCCTTGAGCGACCGGTCCCCGAACGCGCGCGCCATGGCCAGCTGCGCGTCCACGCGAGGGACGTCTCCTGCACGTACGCATCGTCGTCGTTAACAAACAACAATGGATCGTCGTGTCGTTTTCTTCGTGCAATAATAATGCAATCGATCGAGCCCCGTTCCGTGAGGCGTTACTACTGACCGTGGATCTCGGTGACGAAGCCGCCGCGGGCCTCGATGGCGCGGCGCTCACGGAGCGGCTCGTGGTCCACGGACAGCTGCCTGGCCGTGCCGCCCGCGTCGCACAGCACGGCGCGGAGTCGCCCACGTTGGCCACCACCAGCTCCTCGCCGTTCACCAGGATCGCCGTCACCGCCGTCGAACCACCGCGCGCCGCCGCGTGCTCCCTCGCCGTCGTTGTCGCCGTCCGCCTTCGTCTTCTTCAGCACCTTCCGGTCCGTGCGGTGGTACGCGTGCCGGATCGCCTCCATCGGGTCCGTCCAGAAATCGAAGCCCGGCTACCGAGGAGCTAGCACGCGTCAGCAAAAAGAACATCGATCGGCCTGAACTGCTAAAGGAAATGAGCATGTTTACAACTTTACTTGGTTGAGGATGTTGTCGAAGAGGTGCTCGCGGAGGTAGGTGGCGACGTCGGCGCCGGAGTGGCCGTCGAAGACCGCGAAGAGGCCGACCTCGCTGCCTTCGTCCAGCTGCCGGAACTCGGCCACGTGTCGGTCCTCCATTCCGTGCGGCATCCGGCCCTCCACCAGGTGGAACCCGTAGGTCACCTTCCACGCCCCGGCGCCGTCTTGCTCTTTGCCTTTCCCTGTCCCACACACCGCCTCGTCCGCGACCCCGCATGGCCATGGTCGCCGCCGCTCTCCTCCTCCTCTCCGGCCGAACAATAATACCAGAACCCACACAAGTTATTATTATTTACACGAAACGTGCCGGATCCCCGCCCGGCGAAGACAGGAATCTCACCGTGCTTGCCGCAGGGAGGCCATGTCGTGGCTGCTCAGTTTGATCGAGCTCTATCAACTTCTCTTCACGTACGTACTATCACTGACGGGAACTAGTAATCTCAGGTACAGAGGATTACCCTCACCGTCTCCTGGTTATTTATACCGATCGAGAGGTGTCGCGCTGAGTTCACCATCATCATTCATCAGCGTGTTCTTCCCGTGACTTCGTGGTAGCCTGCTAGGCTTCTAGCCTTAAGCGGCGGCGGCGCGCGCGACACGTGGCGCTCTCCCGCGGTCGTGGATGCGCCTCGCCGGGCACCTGGCGGCCATCGTCATGGAGTGGCTTTTGGGGCCGGGCTAGGCGGTCGCTCGCTTATGTCCACACGCTCACGGGCGGGCACGATTGCAACTCGCTGCGGTTTAACGTTGTAAATTAGTTTCTTGGAAGAATTTGCCCTCGTGCGATGCAACGAAAAATCTATACATATCAATGGAAAACAAATAAGAGAAATAATACATATGTATTTATGCTTTATCATTTTTATAAAATCCCAAGTCTATAATTTATTTATTATATTGAGAACTCATAAAATATATGTAATTCTAATATCTAGTGCAGATATATATATATTAGTAAAAAATACGTGAATGGTAATGAACAACGGACGATGCGGGCGAAAGGACTTGCAACCTTTACACACTGCTCGTAAACACCACCCCCACGCTCCATCAGGTTCCGCTTGCCTGCACGGGCCGGTACGTCGTCCGGTTGTCGGCCAGGTGCCACCACGCTTCGGTGTCTCCGATTCCATGTCGTCATAGATCCTGGTGTGCACGTGCCCGAGATCCCGTCGGAGCCCATGCCATGAGCCAATGACCATGTTGAGGTGTGCCCGTGGTCCATCAAGTCGAGCGTGTTTGCCAATTTGAGCAAAGAGTAATAGGCGTAGGGAAACCGGTCTCCCCGTGATATCCTAGGACTCTTTTAGGCCTATTGACGCATTTATTTAGACACAAAAAAAAAGGTGGACAAAAATTTTATCTCTTTATTAAGAGGTATAGATATGTTTAGCTATGGGTCTAGAGCCTAGACTAGACACTAATAACATATTTGTTCTAGGTACTGAAAAAGTAAAGTATAGAATAAAGATCTACTCCTTCATATCACTAATAGAATAGGTTTTGGAAAAGATTTAGGTTAAACATTAGAAACATAAATCATGAATAACTTTTAAATCGTTAAGTTTAGAAAGGTCTTGAAAAAATACTTTCACAAAAATATACATATATAACTTTCTAATAATTTTTTATAGAAAAAGAAGTTAAAATCATGCTTTGGAGACCGTGTTACTATCCTAAACGTCTTCTAATAGTAATACAATGGGAGTATTTATTAATTTTTTACCGATTCAATAAGATTATGTGGAAGAGAATACTCTAAAAACAAGAATAAAAGAACAAAGGGAAGAGTGGGGACCAACAAATTGAGGAGCATGGGCCGTAAGGTTGGTCCATTAATATCAATTAGCATATCTTCAAGAGCCTAAATAATTAGAGACTACCAATCCCTCTTATAGTCTCTGACACTAAATTTGACTAAAATTTTTCTCTCAGAGCTCTAATCCCATGAAACCAAATACAATTTCACGGGACTAAGAGCACCTCAACTCTACAAAGTTAAGAGTCTTTTGGCTAGTGTTCAGCTACAGAGCCTTGCCAAGCATCCTAAATAAACTATAGTCCAGTAAGCTTTTTAGAACGCTGAAACCGGACTTTTTGCCAAACTTGTACAACTATAAACTAATGGGATCCCTAAACTAATAAAGCCAAGAGTTCAGCTCAAACTGTTCAAAGGGCTGAATGAGTTTACTGTTCAAGGGCTGGATTTGAATTCATTTCAGACCTCGTCACAACGAAATTAAAGCGCCGACGAACACCACCACACCAGTACGTTGATTTTGGGCATTTTGTGCGAGTGCGACACGAGAAATACAGTGAAGTTCCATTGCGCCCAACACGGACCAAAACTAAAAAAAAGATGACAGCAAGCACACTGTATTGTGTATGTATAGTTTCCTTCATTGTACATTGTCGGTGCCAGGAAGATAGAAAATCGTTAATAAGCACAATGCTTTACAAGCTGAGGTCCTCCCTCCTACAGGAAGCAGAAGCAGAACACATACTACACACTTAGAATCCTCCAGGCTCCAACAGTCGTCGCCGTCCAGGTCCAGCTGCAAGGTCAAGACCTCATTCAACTGGGCCGAAGAACCACATGCTGCAAAATCACAAGGCGTTGAGTCAGGGGCCCCTAAAGAAGGCAATCTCTAAACCAAAATCACGCAGTTGCTCATCGGAATGGGGAAGAACAAAGCAAAAGCTACCTTGATCTGCGTCCGGTTGTATGTGTAGGTGACATACACGAGCTCGTCCATGGTCTGGATCACTGCTGGATAAGAGAACTCCCAACCTTCCGTGTTCTCCCAGCGTCAGCACCTCTTGCCATGAGAGGCCGTCATCCGGGCGGAGACGCCACAATTTGAGTGTGCCTCTGGAGACGGTGTTGTAAGCAAAGCGCCACCCTTCCATCCTTCATCTTGATTCCGTCAATGCCTTCCATGGTGGATCGGAGTTTTGTCATATCAAACATTGTTCAGATTAAATGAGGAGTGTATATATATGAAACAATATATCCGGAAGTCAATTCAATTTCAGAGGAAACTTGAATACCGGAATTTGGGTTTGGAAGCTCAGTCTTGCGTGCAAAACTCCATCTTAACCTCCATCATAGGAATCAGCCACGCATACCCGACCGATTGTTTGGTAAGACCTCAGCAACATACGTATAGTCCCATTTGTGGTACGGTAAGGACTGGTTGAATCACCCCAAGTGTCTCACCTTGGACGAATATAGACCATATTTGCTCCATGTCCGACCAGCATCTTCTCTGTTACCTACATTGTTCACACAAACTTAGACCATGATACATGATCACAAGAAAATACTACTTTTTCACCCTTTTTAAGACATTCTGTTGCTACCTCTAGCCATGCACCCCAAGAGCTCCAACTTTCAACAGATGACCCATACATAGTAAGCGCCCATCATCAAGCAAAAAAGGGCTGCACAGATAACAGTTTAATCAATAACTTGTAGGACGCATAGAATATTAAGTTGATAAAATGGTTATAAAGTGGAGTGCTGTTTCTCTGACAATGGGTTTCTTGTCAGATATGAAAGCCTTCCTCAACCTTAAAGATAGCTTTGCTTACGCGACCCTCAATTTGTACAAGCTTCTACCCAATCCCAAAGTTTGTGATTACTTAATAGTTAATACTCCCTTCGGTTTTAAGTTGTCCTGACATGCCATATTCAAATTCGGATGGAGTAATCTCTTTGATTCCAAAATGTAAATATGTAAGTCATTTAGACATTGACATGGTCTTCAATATGACACTTTTGAATTGCACTTTTTTTAAAAAAAGTATAAAATATTTCAAATAGAGAAAGTTATATATGTTGTGAATCTAGTAACATCAACTATATTGATGGGCCAAGATAAAGAGGTTTGACCGATTATAACTCTAATAAAATGATTTGCATTTTGGAAGCAGATGGAGTACATTGTGATCTTATTTTAGGGACAGCTGACAAGTTTATACATACCTTATTCTTAATAGGGCCAAGAATACCAGGTGGTAATTGCTCTCTCTCTAACCAGGACATGCCACCATTGAGAGATCTTTCATGGCACCACTCCAGCTGAACAAGTTATTTCAAGATTATAGCAGATATCATCACAACCTTTGTTGAATTTCCTGTTCCTTAAAATATTTCTGTTCATTTTTAAAAATGTTTTGAAACATTTGAGGGACAGAACACATGAAGTTCTTACTTTTTTGAGGGTGTTCACCAATCTTGTAGAAGAGAAGCAACTCACGAGAGGGAGAGCTGAAATAAAACAGGATTCCACATTGCCGTCGCATTTTTCTTCATCAGTTACTACTGGAGGATGCCAGTAGCCATCCTAGAGAAAAATGAAGTGTTAACAACTAGTAACGAGGATCAAGATTCAAACACTGTTCATTGCTTGGAGTCGTGAACCTACACTATATCTCTGTGTCCAGATTTTGACATCAGGAGCCCCCTCTATGGATCCACCAGAAATATGAGACCAAAAATTGTCTTTCTCAATCTACAATAACAGTCACATATAAGAAATCACAGTCATCTTTCCTGACATTACCTTTTCCTTAAAGAAAATGACATACCTCTACAATGGTAGAAGCATGACAATTATTGAAAGGGCGACCAGCTGCTTGAAATGTGAACTCCTCCTTCACAATGCTCCAACTGGAAGCTGCATTTATGGAGCTGGTGTTCATGTCGTACATGCCATGTTTGATCCGTTTCCCCTGCCTTGCTGTTACTCAGGTCCATGGCATGCTCCGAGGATAAATTTCGGTTCCTGTTTTCAAGGTAGCAAAATTTGATCTTAATAGTACTACTTAATCCCTCCTCTCCTAACAAGGCTACAAAGGGCCGCTAGTTCATTCTTACTCCTGGGTCAATGTAGTGTCATGTGATGATCCAGATGGTGGTGGTAGAGCTGAGGTACTTGCTGAAAAAAAAGCCTGAACGGCGAATCGAAAAGCTACAAGGAGTATGGAGAACAGCATCACAGAGGCTGCTATCTTCCATTTGTGCTGCTTGCTCAAACTGCAGATGGTGGTGGGCATCGCTACCTGCAGCATACACCACAAACCATTATCATTCAGTGCTACTTGGAAAATATATAATAGTAACAGTTGTAATGAGCTCATATATTCAGAGTACAGTCCAACTCATGTAGATGAAAGGTTCTGTAATGGATATTACAAGCAACAAAGCTTCTAGAATCTAGACAATAACTTTCATTGATCAATCTTAGTTAGCAAAACATATGCAGCAGACTGCAGATACAGCTATTTGCAATTACATCCAGATTTGTACTTCTGAAAACATGCCAGGGTCCAGGGCACTATGAAATTGCTTTTTCTTGGTGAGATTACTTTCTCGCCCTTGGAAGCTACTCATCAACTTTTCCCAGCGAAACAGACGTCAAGAAAGGCAGGAGAAAGATCATAAAAATGACGGCAGATATGGTTGAGAACTATCAGGAACCAAGGTTATTCGAAACACCGATCGGGATCCAGGGGGGTGGTCTGCAAGAACTTACTAGCCACCGGCGAAACAGCGTGCGGCGTGCAAGGGCCGAAAGGCTGGTCGTAGCGCGGTGGCGAGGAGAGCTCAAGGAGAGATATATCCTGAACGCATCTGGTTCCCCTGCCGCGGCGGCGGCGACCGGAGGGCTTCAAGACATCACTGCGTGCTTTCGTCATTTTCTATTCCAACCAAAAACGAACTCGCAGCTGCAGAGCACTAGAGGAGCGGAGCCTCTTGGACTTTGACTTTCACTCACCCCCGAGGCGCCGACGAGAGACGGACTGACACGGAGGATGGGCCGTCCCTCGCGGGCCTCCTGCCCGAGATCCGCTGGGTCCTACTGGCCCATGGAAGTCTCGCTTCCCCGGCCCAGAACAACGCCACGTGCAGTGCAGGTAGGTGGTGCCCGGTGCAGCACGCTTCCCCTTGCAAGTTGAACGATCGGTTACAAACAGTCACCGCGCAGTTGGTCACCCACCGGTCACCGGTTTCCTACACGACCCGCTGCCTGGTGGGCCCCGAGGAGGCCTGGTCCCACCGCGCCCATATCACCTCCCACTCACGTCACGCGCACCGCAGCGCAGCGGCAGGCATATTTCCTCCGTTTCGTACGGCCTCCCAAAAATCTCAACCCGGTCCGGTTCTCTCCTCTCTTCTCTCTCCTAACGAAGAGGAGAGAAGAGGGGGCAGGCAGAAGAAAACCTCGCGCGGCGCGAGGGAGGCGCGAGAGGGATCGCCGAGGAGCAGCGGCCGGTAGAGGTGGCGCGCGCCGGGACCGTCCGAGGTAGCGCCCGCTTCCCCACGACCGGCCTCGGAATTGGGTTTCGGATCCGCGGATAGGGGCCGCCAGATGCGGTAGCTGGTTCGATCCGGGTTGCGCGGATTTCGCGCTGGATTAGTTGGCGCTCGGATCAGACGCCGTGGTTGGTCTGTTGTGTGGTTGCGGCCGTAGAGAATCGCTGCGATTGGGTCTCATTGTTGTTTGCGCTTGGTTCGTGTGTGTCACTGAGGGGAGTGAGGATCTGCGTGAGGAACCGGTGTCGGATTTACCGATTTGGCGCTGCTGCTGGTGTTCCAAATTCTGCTCACTGAAATCTCTGGTACTCTGTGCAGTTGATTTTTGTTTAGCTGCTGTTTCTGGGAAGATGCTATATGGCCTAGGGTGCTACTTCATAGGCATTGTCATGTGGAAGCGTGGGAACGCTATTAATGTTCTGGGAGTATTACAATAGTTGTTGTCCTTCTCAAATAAAAGCTGCAGAATCACCATAAAACGAACCTGTTACCATGTATGTACACAGTGCCCAAAAATGGTTTATGTTGTTCTCTTCAAATAAACTTGTGTCTTGAAAGTGGAACTATAGTTTAAACTAATTGAAGTTAGAACTTACTCAGTGGAATTTCGTGAATGTTTTTTAATGTGCATGTGTTTTTGACCCCTTATAATCTGTAGGATCTTATTGCAATCACTGTGAGAATCATTGGAAGGTTTGTTGGTTTGTGGCCTAATATGTGTTACCAAAATTTGGCTGGCAAAAAATTCCGATGGCATCTGATAATTGCTAAATTCTGTGTCTACTAGACATATCGCAAAATTCGCAACAAGGCTGGCTGGGCACAAACCAAAAAGCCTTTTTATTTTAGGCATCATTGTTGGAGTTGTATTGTTCTGATTGTAGAACTTGACATGGCTTTACAATTGGAATATCTACCCTGTATCACCATTTATGAAACATAGACCTAAAATTGAGTCATGATTGTTAAGCTATTTTTGGTTCACCGAACACACTTTGCTACACCTGATCTGAGTTAGTCAAAGTCAGACTTTCCACTGTAGTATTCTTTTGTTGACACACTTGTGAAGGAATACGGCCTTAATGCAAAATGCAAATCAGCACTTTGAAATGCAAAAGATGCCTGTTGTTCATATTATTTCCTAGAGGTAATCCTGCATGCATCATACCAAGAAGGTGATATAATTCTGCTGCTTCAGTCATATTAGTTTGTATCTATTTTTTTTTCCATTCGAATTTAGGGATTGCAATGAGATATTTGGACCTGTATAGCTATATTGAGCAACCTATGTATACTTATGTTATTCAAATTTGCTCATTCAGATGGAGTACATATCCCCTGAGAGAAATCTGGAGGGGGCTTGTGGAGATCCTGGGCCATTATTTGGAGACCAAGGTGGCAGCCTGTTGGACCACTTGGGTTATCAAGGAGGAATTCCACAACATGAGTCTCCAACACTGGATCATGGACTTTTGGTTGACCCGCTGATGCAATCCCGTATTTATCTACAGATTCTCCGCCCTTCATGAATGATCAAATCACTAGCAATGTTATGAAATCTGCTTCAACTAGTCCAGAATCTTTGATGAAACAACCTCAAGAACCTCTTAATATAGAATCTGATGTACAGAATGATGCTGCTGAACAAAATGTTCTACAATAGTAACTCTGAAGAGCAGATCACTTCCTTGGTTATGATGTACATCAGAACACAGAAGTGATTGGTGCAATGTTGCCTCCAAAGCTTCCTGAAAAGCAGTGGTAATGATATGTCAAACTTTCAACCAGAAGCTTCATATTCTGATTCCTACCATGGTGACTCTTTGTTAACTGAAAATAGTAGTAACGTTTTACCAACTTAACAATAGTGGTGTTCCTGATGATGATATTCCAAAAAAACTCTCCTGCACTTCAGATGGAAAATGAGGAGATGGAAAATCTACATGAGACTTCTCACAATGAAAACAGTGGGTCAGAGGATGATCAGATGATTGGTAGGGAAACCTTGCCCCATGAATGGTCAAGACAATGAGAAGTTTAACACTTCAGCTGTGCCTCCCTCTTGGGAACAGACAGAGCAGAAAAATCCTGGTACTAGAAATGGAAGCTCAACTCCAGACAATCAATTTGATTCTCCTGATAGGTTTGCAAGACTGGAAAAGGGACACACCATCTCAGATGGGAGAGCATCCCCCTGAAAGGTTTGCAAGACTGGAAAAGATACCCCATCTCAGATGGGAGGATACCCCTCAGTTGAAGAAATTCACATGCCCATCATTCTGAGAAGATGGAGTCCACAATATCGTGCCAAAGATGTGCGTGAGTTAGCTCATTCAAAGCCCACCAGTAGACATCGTCCCGATCTTCTGAAAAGCTTTTATGACCCCAGCCGCGAAAAGAGCCTCTTCAAGAGAGTTGCTCACATGCGCATATTTCTCCTGTAGAAAGGAAAAGAAAGGAGAGAATCTAGACATGGTGATGGAGTCACCTCAACAAGATCTGCATCTCGAAGATCCTACACCCCCTCGAAGAAGATCTAACCCCTCGAAAAGATCTATAACCCCTCGAAAGATCTATAATCCCCTAGAGATCCTCACACAAGAGGAGGGAATCACCAAGAAGGGGAGACCTTCTCGCCTGGGAGGGAGGCACTCACCTAGGAGGAGGTCCTGCTTGGGAAGAGAGACCACCAAGAAGAGAGATTCACCAAGGAGAGAAAGATTCTGGGGAGAGATTCACCAAGGAGGAGGAGAGATTCACCAAGGAGGAGAGATTCACCAAGAGGAGGAGGGACTCCCCAAGAGGAGGAGATAGGTCAAAATCAAGGTCACCTTCAAAGAGAAAACACTTGATTCCTCTAGACATAGAAAAGAACATGATAGATCTCGGTCCAGGTCTCCCCACTCAAGGGATCATCACAGGCTTATCTCCAAGGTGATTCCTTGCCATTAGTAACTATTAAGGCAGTAAGGCTGCTGAAATTATGTCCTTTAAATGGTCGCCCAGGTTCATGTTTCTGAACATACTGGATTTATGATTAGATACTGTCTGGACATGCATCCTTGAATAGGTCGTTCTTGTATCATGTTTAATTCTGTTTTATAGTACTATTTATATTTGGTGTCTGCATCATCATTTTTTCCTGCCTGCTATTTTATTCACTTCTATTTATTTTGGTATTGTAGAAGGCATTCACCAAGGCAGATCACCCCCAACCAGTCATCGCCATCATTCACCAAGGAGACATTGGTCACCACCTGCCAACAGGAAGACTGGATTGGGTAAGCCTGGAAAGAATCTCTTTATTGCAGGATTTAGCTATGCCACCACTGAGCCGAGATTTGGAGAAGAAATTTGGCAAGTTTGGACGTGTAACAAGTGCACGTGTTGTTCGTGATAAACGTAATTACTTCCACATTATGTTATTTGTATCTCCCAGCACTTCTAGTATACTTGCTTTCATAGTGCAGTGTCATCATTGACGAGACCCTTTGTGCAACTCATGCTCATCTTTTGTTTATGTTTTTCTTTAAACAGTTATGATTTTTTTTTTTTTGGTCTTTTGCAAATTGAATAGAATTCTTTTTGGTTGTTTTGTGAAGCTCTTGCAGAATTAATCTATTAAATAGTTTAGTTATTTAAACTACATTCTTCTAACAAGTCTAGAATAAGATGCTTGTACATTTTGGTAGGCAAGCTGATGTGAGATAGTTCATTGCACGTAAGTTTGGCATGTTGTCTCCTAAATAACAGAATCTTGATGGGAACAATTTTTTTTCTTGGCTAAAAGTATAACTGAAAAGAAACCGCAGATTCTTCTTTTTTGGTGAAATTATACAAAGTACTGGGCTCTTAAGTCAATACGCCAGAGCAAATTGCAACTGAAGAGTCTTGTTATACATAACTCAAAGCAATTAAAATGAAAAAAAGAGAGTTAGCCTGGCAAATGGGAATTCTTCAAACTACTCATTGTATTGCAAAACCTTGATTAGCTAAATTTATCCTGTCAGATCAGTAGCAAAACCAGAAGCAATCAGTCATTGGATTGCCTGGCTTATACTCTTTACAGATTAACTATAAGAAAGCTACTACTGCATTTTTAGCACTTTTAGGTATACTTTCAGCATTGTGTTAGGGAATCACTGTTTTCCCCTACCTTATCTAATTAGTTCCCAGCATGCAGTAACTTTTTGAACCTATCATGTTGACTTTGTACTCAGATACATCACTTTGATCGAATGAAGTTACTCAGTACTGTTTCCATTCTTTATAGAACTGGAGATTCCCGTGGCTTTGGATTCTTATCCTTGGAGAAGGATGAGGATGCCGATGCAGCAATCCGTGCTTGTGACGAGACTGAGTGGAATGGGAGGATCATCCTTGTGGAGAAGTCAAAGGCACCTGCATGGTGAATCTCATTGTTGGAGGGGCTCCTTGTGGGCTCTGCACACATCATTGTTGGAGGGATCTCATTGCTTCAACTTTGCACAGATGATGTTATCACTCAGGAAAAGTAATTATCGGTATGACGGTATGACATACTCGGTACATGTCAAAGTTCACCCGAACCTGGCTTTTGATGCTGTACTAGGAGTAAGAGTAATAAATAATGCACTTCCTTGCTGACAGTTATTGCAAGAATAAGATGTAACGTCACACCTTAGCTTGTTTCAGGGCCCTGCTGCAGATAAGAGGGACTTAGTGGTACCTTTTAGTGTCTGCAACCTCTACACATGAAATGTGATACGTGCCTGTACGTGAGCTGTCAGTTCTCTTCTTCACCTTCGTCTCGCGCCCACTGATGGCATGGACCGATTCCGGGAGACTCAAGCTTTGCGATGCTGTTGCTACTTTGAGGATTATGTTAGTAGTTAAATAATCTACATATTAGCTAATGTTTGCATCCTCTAAATGAGGATTTGGAAAAAAAAATGTCCTATGGTTTGTGTTTGATTCCAAGATGTTTGACTATGGTCGCCACATGACACCTATGCCCCCATTTGTTGGTGATTATTTTTCTGCTGACATGGTTTTTCCTTCCCGTATTCTTGAATCTAGAGGTGTCTGTATTGGCACAATGTGAGTGAGATGGAAATTCAGCTTGATGCATGCCACATGACAATTGACAATTTGCGTACTATGCTGGACGACAGCCGCTCAGGCTATGATGTCGACGCTTGATTTTTGGTCTGGTCTGTTATGTGTCGCAATGGTGTGGTTGTTGATCGACTGGAGGTACTACAATGATAAATCGATCTTGAAGGTCGCATGCTAAAGATTTTACCTAGACAATGTGGTGTTAATTATTTTGTGTTCTAACTTCTTTAGTCGGTGGAGTTGTAGTATTGTGAAGAG
>JADLZK010007493.1:0-92964 GCA_015847255.1 Hyparrhenia diplandra | reverse complement strand
GGTGCAATTGCAGATAAACGCTTGTGTAAACACCACGCTACACATTGCTTATCACCCACATAGTGATCATCTATATGGATGCTATACAATTCCATGCATAAAATATAAAGCAATCTTACTAAACTAAACATATAATCATAGCATGCATAAACACATAACAATAAGAATATAATAATTATATAGATCAAAGCCATAACAATAGTGTATCAATAATAGTACTTACAGATCAATTCAAGAGCGAAGAACAATGCTCTTGCTATTGCTTGACTATCGTGAACTCAAGATGAACTTGATCTTGAACTAGAACTAACTAGTTAGCTAGCTACTTCTAGTATGATGAACTAGGGCTTAGGTCTAGACTTGGCGGGTCTTGATGGGTATGAGTTGATAATGAATATGATTATGAATTTGATAATAGCCCCAGGGTCAACCGGTCTTCTTATATAGTACTTGGCGATGAACGGAACCCTTAGATCAAACCGACCTTCAATAACAAAGTGTAGATACAACCTCAAAGTCAAGAGTAAACCCGACCTAGAAAAGGAGAGGCAGATAGGTGACCCCACCCGGCGCCGCCTATATGGCACTCGGGCGGCCGCCAGCCGAGTGCCACCTTGGCATCCAAATTTTTCTCGTGTCCTCGGTATCTTCTAGAATGTTTTAGTCCACTTTTCAGGTTGAGTTACTTCACGTCAAGTCTTGTCATCATATGTCTTGTATATTTCGAACTTTCTCCATTCTTCTCGGCATTTATCTATTAAGTCCCCTCGAAAGTCACGTAATCACCAAAACTCGTGGAATTATGTTAGTTAGACCCCTAGACTTATGTTTGATCTTTGACTTGAGCCCTTATTTCATGTTAATTGACTTATAATATTATGCTATAACAGGTGTCAACCACAAGCGACCGCCCACATCCGACCCCTACCGAGTGTCCTACCGATGCTTCGGTGTGTGCTCGGTCGACCCACCTAACTCGAACCTAAAAACATGCTCTTTATAACTTCGACGAAGCATTGACCGTATCGTCGGACGGATTCGCGTGCTTCCTGGTCCGAGGGTCCCACCGGTGAGTCCGGCCACCTGCGAAGCCGCGAATTTTTGTCGTTGTGTTGTCGCCTCCTTCGCCTTTGCTCCAAACCGACTTCCGTCACTTGTTTCTTGTTGCCAACACGCCGAAGAACACCCCGACACCATGTGTTAGCATTTGGAAAACCATTTTCGGATAAGTACGGCAGAGTTAGCTCTTTAGGTTAGAATGCATGCATATGAATTTTTGAACCTAAAGGCACCGGAGGACCGATATGTACGATAAGTTTCCCCTCTTTATAGTACGGCTTATCGATCCTATAATCACTCACACACCCTCTATGGTGTCTTGAGTGTAAAATCAAAAGGCCCTATGGTTATACCTTTTGCCTTGGGCTCAATTGATCTCCAAACTTCACCAAATTGATGCTTGATCATCTTTGATCACCTCGATCCATCCCGCATGATCACCATGTTCCAACCACCACGACCAATCTCCAATCTAGTCAAACACTTAGCATCGAGATTAGTCCTTAGGTGTCACTAATTATCCAAAACCAAACTAGAGATCTTCAGCCGCCACCGTGCTTTCTGTCGCCAGATCCATGCTCAAAGCCGCCGGATCCGTGCTCGCCGCCGCCGATACGTGCTTTCGCCGATCCATGCTCGGGGTCGCCGCAGCCCCCTTACCACCACCGCCGGCCGGGTTCGTGGTTAGGGAGAGGGAGGGATGGAGAGAGGGAGGGTGTCCTACTCGGGAGAAGAAGTGAGGAGAGAAGTGAAGTGTTGGTATATATATTTCTGGCCATGATTTTCCGCTGGCGGGCTATTTATAAAAACTGCCACGGTTAATCGATTAATCGTGGCGGTTTTTAACAATGCCCACCACGGTTAATAGGGATTAACCGCGGGCGTTATTTTTATTAAAACCACCACGGTTAATCAATTAACCGTGGCGTTTTTCCCCGCCCCCGTGCCGTGCCACCTATTTTTCGTGGGAGGTTTCTCAAATGCCCGCCAATTTGAAAATAAAATCCAACACCATGCAAAAATCAATCCCCGTAGTAGTGAAGGCTTGAGCTTCGATTTTGTCAAGGTGTTCATAGGTACATTGTTATACTCTTTGATATATTTATATCTTTGGTATATTCATTACTCATTGATCATCTATGATATTGTTCTTTATCTTTATTATATTATCATTTGCTTTGTTTATTGTTTGCTTTAATATGTCTAGTAGCGTTATTTATTTACTATGGATTGCATGCTTAGGATTGTATAGCCCTCATCTTGTAACGTGCAAGATAGGTGTTATAACTTATGTAAGTGTGGTGCTTATATATGTTGTATCTCAAGCAAATGCCCCCTATATGACGAGGTTTGGGGGTAGTTCGTAGAGGTGACAACTTTATTGAGTCTTCTATTGTCCTCCCTCTCCATATAGTTAATCTGTAGATCATGTGTCGCAAAGAAGGTGAAGATCTTATTATTGAATCCTTCCTAGTTGATGATCCTTAAGTTTGTTATGAAGTAATAAGTAGTAGCTATGATAACTAGATGTTTGCACTAATTAGAGTCTAGCAATAACATGTGATGATAGTTACACATAAGTTTTCCTTATATTGCCCCATATGAGTCCTTAGACTAGAATATTCTCGTTGAATCTTTATCATTTCATGATGGCTTGATCCCTCGTATTTATCATTTATCTTATTGAGCATTTATCATATATATATATCTTTATTTTATTTATTATTATTTTATGTGACATTAACCCTGTTGATGAGTAGAAGCTTTATCATTATTGGTTATTGACATTCCATATATAAGGACTTTATTAGTATTAACATTAAGTAGATTAATCTGTTTTCCTAGTGGTACGACATCCTTTTCACCCTTAAAATGCTACAATGGTATAGATTATTCTCGTCCGCCCAAAAGTCTTTCTATATTCTTTATCCTTTATCCTGCCTAGTCATATCATTTTATGCCATGTTATACTTTCTAGTTGCATAAGTGGACCGACGACCTGCTTGACTAGAAGTATAGTTTATTCTTTGACTAGTGTATAAGTGGCTTTATGATTGTTATAATACCAAAGACTTGTTTGGGGTCATTACTCTTATAGTTTTGTCACCTAGCTTCGCTTCAAGTATGAGAGGCGCCATAGTATTTGAAGGGCTAGAGAGCTATATTAGTGATGTCGTTAGCGAGGTCAACACTCACCCATTGACACCATTTAACCAAAAGCCGCTTCATTCTTAACGTTTGTTGTAGAAAATTCCAATTTACTTTGTCATAAGCTTTTTTTCAAAGTCTATCTTAAAAACAATTCCCTCTCTTTTTTAGTGTAACTCATGTATTGTTTCATGAAGGATTACCGCACCTTCCATAATATTTCTCCCCTCGGTAAAAAGCCTATTACGTAATTGAATCAGATAATATTAGGCCCCGCTATTTTGAGGTGACCAAATTTTCAAATGCTCAAAGCGACGGTTACTTCATGATTTCCATTCAACAACAGGCATCAACGCATCATCAAAGGGAAGAGATAGAGAGCACACAAAGTGTCACCGTAAGTGAGGAAAGGTGATAATTTTGTCCTCGATGGATATATGGTGTTGTAGATACTTGAACAATACACCCGACTTCTACTATAATGTTGTTATCTCAGGTGTTTTGTCATAGGAAATCAAGCTACTACAATCGCTATTGTCATAGCACCAATAGAGCAAAATCGTGCTATACTATTGCACTTTTTGGCGCTATTCGTGCTATTGGCGCTTTAGCGCCGCAATAGCGCCGCTAAGCTCAAATAGCGCCACAACGCGCTATTATGGTGCTATTGGCAAATTGATCGACCTAGCCTAATTGTTAGTGATTGAGTGATTTACGTAACTTTATGGTTGTTTGCTTATGTAGTTGACTTGATGCCTTCATGGTTGTTTGTTTTGAGGATGAGAACTTTATTATATGGTTATCATTATCACTTATCAAATTATAATTGTGTACTTGTCCTCGATTTCTGTTATTTGAAACAAATAGCGTGCTATAGCGTGAACTGCATGGTGACATTACGTTGCAAATAGCGCCGTTATAGCATCGAACATAGCGCCGCCATAGCGGCAATAGCATCCGAAATGCCGCCGCTAAATTTCATAACGCCGATCTAAAACATGGATCGTAGGAAATCAAGACTACTGTTCCATATTTTCTTTATAGATAAATATACATGCTCAAGAACAATTACGCTTCTATAGAGTACTACTACTACTACTACTACTTTGTCTTACAAAAATGTGCCTATTAAATGAACTCAGAACTAAACTACAGCTTTGTTCATATTCCTATTCTGAACCACATTTTTTTTGTGATCTCAGGCCTCTATGGTTTGTGTAGTCCTCATAGACTGCCTAATACTGCAATTGAACTATATAATATTAGGGCCTTGCTAATCTCGTGCGAATGAAATTTTCAAATCTGTTTAGGCGATGAAGCTACTTTCCGATGATTTCGATCCAACATCGCAACAACACATCATCGAGCGGAAGAGACAGAGAGCACGCAGTGTAACCTAAATTTTTTTTCGTCGCCTATTAAATGAGGTGCCTTGGGATAGTTGATTATGCGGCACTCTACAAAGAGTGGGCGAAGGAGGACGTGGAATTGGCCGCCAAAAGAATCCGTAATCCTTTGGACAAATATCCGAGAGAACCTGCTCGAGCTTTTTGCGTGCATTGAGCATACTTGCCGGTGTCACCGACAAGGCTGAAATTGTTTGGACCTGTGAAGAGGCTCGGTCTTTATCTGGGATAGTTTTAGAGAAGGCAGCCCGTCCTTCTGATGTCATTGGTGTAAGGGAAAGATATGAGCTCATAGGGGCCCTGGCACCCCCTGCAATGCATGGCGTCGCTGCGTGGTATGTCTACATGGGTTGATTGGAAGAGAGATGATGGTTCCACAGGGTGGCTTACGGGAGATGTTACTACAGAGGGGCAGGCATCTGGGCATGTGCGTGGTATGTACAGTTCGGTTGGTTGGAAGCCTTGGTGCTGCGACATATGCAAAAAGAGGAGATGCAAAAAAGGGGAAGGTGACAATCGAAGCACTTGGCACAATGTTTCAAGCTGGAATAGATGAGCTCAGGACTAAGTTGGAGGTGATGGAATCACTATTCAACGCCTGCCAACACCTCTAGCCCTGTAGGTCATCTATAGAGCAACTGCGCCTTAGCCATTGACGCAACCAGACCGGATGCTGCAGTTGAGATGGAATTGGAGGCCGACGCAGTTAGAGTAGAGTCTGGAGTTGCAATAGATGAGCTCAGGGACCTGCAGTTGGGAGTGGCTTCGAATTCCCTTCAGTTCGCACTGCCCAACCCTAAGTACCTGCATGGATCTCCAATGCTATCACCTAAAGAGCTTCAAAAGACAGGGCCTTCTTGTGCTACTCCTCATGAGTGGTACATGCAGCAAGCAGCCACAAACAGGCAAAATGTGGCGTTTACTACGGTGCTCAGAAAGAGGTGTTTTGGCGTGACACAAAAACGAAGAGGTTGCGATCAATGTCGGTTTCGATGACTTCTTTGACCTCATGACACTAGATGTATTAGATGTGTCCATCCTTCGGCCAGATGACAATCGTGAGTACAATTTCTTCTATTGACTCACTTGGGATGCCTCTTCATCTATTTGCTTGCTAAATTTGCTTTGCATGCCTCTATTCTAGATGCCTTCTGAGGGAAGCTAGGGCCATGTCTTTGTCAGTTGGCTTTCTTGATCCTGAACCATTGACCTTCGAAGGGCTGACCGGCGGGCCTGGTAGTGTCACACCCCAAATTTTGCCTCTTTTGAAATAGATAAAAATTTGATTTATTTATGTATTTTGGTGCTCATGAAACATAGGAAAATAATGTTTTTCATTTAATTAAAATTTATCTTAGGGGATAGCAACATTTATGTGGCATGCATGCGGTGCATATTTTATTTTGTGATGGTTGTCTTTTTGTTTGAAATGAAAAAAGATTTCAAATCCATTTGAAAAGGGTGTTTGAAAAGGTATTTAAATTCTCTTGAAAAGCTCTCTGAAATTAATTCAAATAAAAAAAGTATTTCTCTCTACTTCTTTTTCTTCTTTTTCGCCGCGTGGACCGTGTCCATTGTTTTGGTCGAGAGGCCTACCTCCTTTGCCTTGGCTCTCGCTGGCCTATTCCAGTCTTGGGCTGCCACACCTTGGCCCAGTTGGGCACCGCAGCTCAACACAGCCGCGCACCGTGCATCGTCCCCGTTCGATTTGGACAACTGTGAGGGGATGAACCCCTATCCCCTCATGGGCTGCTTCGGGCTAGGCTTTCCGGGCCGGCCCAGGATGACGGACTGAAGCCCTTGGCGTTAGAAGACCGCAATCATCGGAGATCACGCGGCCTAAACGTGGTCGCTAAGATAGTTTCCTTGTATAGCTCAATCGTAATCACTACATACTTTCCTATTGTAACCGATCGATAGATCTTGCCGGGACCGATCAATCTGTAACCCTCCCCGGACTATATAAGGAGAAAGCGTGGATCCCCGAGGGACACGATATTCTCAATCAATCAATAACAAACTAAGCGGAGACATAGGTTTTACGCCATCAAGGCGGCCGAACCTAGGTAAAACCCGTGTTTTGTCCTTCGCTCGTTCTCGCTTAACGCCTCGTTAGCCGTCTAGCGCACCTCTACCGCTCAATCTACTAGCCGGGCATACCCTGCTAGACTATCGCCGATAAACCGGCGACAACGGCGACATCGCGGATACTGCGTCGCGCTGATGCCGCTTCCCTTCCAAATGCGTCGCTGCCTTCCTTCTATCTGCACGCTAGCTCTATAAGGCGCAGCCGCGAGCATCGTGCCACTTTTTCCCGACGCTAGCGAACTCGCTTTGCCCTCGCATCGAGCAGCGTTGCCGTGGAACCCTAGGCGGATTCGCCGTCGAGCCTGTGTAGCCGACCTCGCCATTCTCCGTCAACGCCAACCGCACCGTAAGACCTTTGTGTCGAGCTCCGCATTGTCCGCATGAACTCACCGGTGCAGTTTCCCTATTTTTCTCACACTTCATCGCTCACGTAACATCGCCGTTCTTCAGCTTTGGGAGCCGGCCCGCCACTTCCCACCGCACGTCCTCTAGCCGTCACCGCCTTCGTTTTTGCCCTAGGTGAGATCACATCGACGCGCGATTTCTTTTGGTACCGGTCCCGTCCATTTTGGTGGCCGGAAACGCTAGTTCCGGTGCTCGCCGGTGAGCTACCTCGCCGCCGGCCATGTCTGCCACCGCGTCGGCTTTTGCTCCGGCCGGCCGCGCCACCCGCCCCTGCCCGGTCGAATCCCGACCGTTGGATCCCGATCCAAAGGGCCCCCGATCGTCGATACCCCTTTGGGGTCGGTTTTGATTAAGAAGGAATCTAAGTTTAAGGCAAGTATAGCATGAGACTATCCTTGTTACCTATACACATTATAATCATAATTCATATGCATGTGTCCTCCTTGACAAACTTAAAGATTATAACATAGTTATTGTTATCTTGTACCTTGTTGCCTATGGGAATGCTTGCATATGGGTAGTAACTTTTGCTAGTGCTCAACTTAAGCAAATATGATCTCATGATGAATAATGTTTTGAATGAGATGATGTTGACCAACCTGGACCATAGGGCAATAACTCATGCTTTTACATGATGCTCTTGCCTCCCTTAAGGACTTATCCTTTGGCAAAAGCTGGGACTTATAGTACAACTGTGAGGGTTATATGGCTCTGACTTTAGTCGGTCAGAGGACCTTTTCCATCTTGTTAGGGTTCCCAAAAGGCGCAAGAGGGGCTACAATTGGTTTGATCCTGGCCTGCCAAGGGGGTGCACCTTGGTTTATTGGTATTTTGTTAGTCACACCTTGGAGGGAGGATCCTACCAGTCCATAAAGGGAATCCTTAGCGGCTCTGACATTTTAGAAGAACCTCTGACAGGCTTTATATGATTCTTGGTGTTTTGGGCCTTGCTAACCCCGGCATTTGAGAATCATGACTCACAAAGGAAAGTGTACACCTCTCGCGTAGAGTTTGATCAAATCCGATATATCGGCCGTGCTCATGGTCACGAGCGGCCCGGAAAACTGAGGGAATAGAGTTGGTGCTGAAACATGGATTTAAGTTGATGATGGACTTTGTTCTGGATGATGATGATGATGAAGACGGCTATGATGAGGACGTTACCATAATGTTTCATGTGGGTTAATCGGGGCTTAAGCACAACTTCTTGCTTAATTAATTTTAAAATTTTGACTTACTAAAATGCTAACCGCAGTTAAACCAATGTCAGCCTTTTGAGCCTCATAACCCCATGTTATATTTGCTGAGTTCGACATGGACTCACCCTTACAATTTCCCACTCAATCCGTGATGGTTGCAAGATTGCTAGAGTTTTGAAGGAGTCGGGCTTGTGATCAACCCGGCCAATTCGCCCCTCGTGGCGTGGAGGCTTCATCCCTGGATCGGAGTGTCTTTCCGTTGTTCGCGCTTTGAGGTTATGTTCTTATATTAAGTTTGTTATATATTAAGCATCATGTTTTGATATTTCCATTAATTGTAACTATATGTGAGATTTGACTTCCTGGGCTCACATATGGTGTGTATCTGGTTTTGTTCTTAAAACCGGTATGACAGTAGCATGGGCATTACATATCTAGAATGGGGCCTAAGGAAACATCTTGACAAGGATTTTGTCATGTTTGCACATAACCCTAGCGGACACTAGATTGTTGTTGTCATTGCTATCAAGTGGAGGAGGGTTTATTGTTGACATCTCTTATAGCATAAAATGTATAGGTTTTTAAAACTGAAATAAGGGCTTAAAATGAATATCAACATAGCATAGGGGCTTTACTGACATAATTCCACGAGTTTTGGTGATTTATATATTTTCAGGGATTAAACAGGAAAACGCCCAAGAGTTTGCAAGCCCTACAACATAAAGACGTATCCGTGAAGCAATCCAACTTGAAACCCACGTAAGAACATTCCAGAAGACACCAGAAGGCACGACCCACAAGCTGGGGCCCACCTGGCGTGGGGCCCAGGCGGCCGCGGCCACCTTCTAGGGCGGCCGCCCTCTGGTCCCACCTGTCAGTGAGCATCTTGTTAGGTCGGTTCATAACCGCCCGTTAAGAAGAGATCTACACCGCTGCTCAAGGTCGGTTTGATCCAAGGGTCGTGTGCATCGCCTAGGGCTATATAAGGAGACCCCCCCCTGGGTGAAACCCTAATTCATTATCATTCATTATCAATAGGCCGAGGGCTCGAGTCTCCACCTAGGTCTAGACTAGAACTAGAACTAGATGAGCTAGTATTCAAGAGGGATTAGATCTCATTAGATCTAGTCTTTAGAATAAGAGAGATAGAGAGAGGGAAGGAACCCTGAGGAGGTGCCGCCTGCCGGTTGCTACCTCTACAACTTGTACCTCGGTGGAAGTTAACCTACACTTGGAGTTACTCTAGTAATCTACTTCTTCTTTTAGTAAGCATCATTGTTTATATTGTTCTTCTGATCTGCGGGTCTCTTTTGAGTACTTTAATCTAAGGCATTAGGTTAAGGTAATATTCGTAGTGTAAGCGTGGTGCTTAGGCTCGGCATCTCGTTAGATTCATCCTATATTCGGATTGGTGGTAGATCGCGACCGTGATAGCCCGCTAGTTGGATATGACCAACTAGTTAGGGTGTCGTTGATCCTTTGTATTCCCCATCCCGCCTCTGTAGGACTCGTGGGATTTATCTCTAGATGAATCATCTTTTGTTGGTGTTTCTCCCTATGTGATGTGCCTAGATAGAACAAAGAGAAGGCAAGTTTACTACGAGTAAGGATTAGATATCTTAGTAATCATCTCTATACTTTTAACCTTCTTAGGTCTTGTGCTACTCGGGTTAAGATTAGATCTTAGTCTCCCTCACACGTTTCCCTCGTGGATACGATATTTAAAACCCTCCGGGTGAAGGCTACAAACGGTATCCGTGGCGCTTTTAAGGATTATTCATCTTCAATATTTCGTGGGCATAACAAATACCAACAAGCTTTTCTCGCCGCCGTTGCTGGGAAACGTTCTTTGAGTTGACTTTTGAATCTACCTTATCCTTGTATCATATTATTTTATTCTTTTATCCCTTTTATTCTTTTTTGTTTTTTTTTTCATTATGGATTCCACGCCTATCTATAAATATCATCAACGCATGTTTAAAAGCTTTAGGATGCCACAATCTTCGAGCCTATCTTAACATCGCCCTATGAGCTACCCCTTGACTTTATAAACTTGGTTCGAAACTAGCCTTCTCGAGAGGGCGAGGCCAACCCATATTCACACCTACGAGTTTGAGCTAATTATGGATTGTCTTCTAATAAAAGGCATATCCAATAATACCTTACGCCGGAAGTTCTTTCCGTACTCTTTGACGGAAAAGCTAAACAAAGGGTATTACCTGAATGTAGAGAAAGTGAATGGAGATTGGGGAACATTGTACACCAATTTTTATCTAAAATTCTTTTCCCACCTATCGAAAGGCCCGCCTTCGAAAGTAGAAATTCTAACTTTTAAACAACACAAAGAAGAGTCTCTTGCTGCATCATGGGAACGTTTTAATGTCCTTACCACTACATGCCCAAACCTTGCTATTCCAGACCCAGTCTTTCTTCAACATTTTTATTTAGGTCTTAATAAGGAAGATGCAGATGACCTTAATGCAGCCTTTCGAGGAGCATTCCTCCATCTGCACGCTAGAGAAGCAAGACTTCTCGTGGACAGATTTAGTGGATACTCCACCTCCCCTAGTACTTTTCCCGAGAAAAGGAAGAAGAGGAAATTACGATAGCTAATTCACAACACTTCCAATCCCAAAATTTAGCTATCCACCCTGAACCATCAACATCCCAAAATCCCCCAAAGGAAGAAGAAATTCCACCTTTGAAAGATCCTTTTGAACCAACCCTTAGAGATTATGGGAGAAGTCCATACAAGAGATCTCCAAGTGACTATAATTCGATTCTTTTAAAGGAGATGACTCTTGTTGAACATGCTTATTCTTTTAAAAGATATTGGGAGAAACCCAAGGATGGCATGTCGATCATGTCATAGAAGGAGAGCAAAGCTATCCGAAGACCACCTTATCTTCTCCCTTCTATGCCAAAACAAGATGACCTATTCGAACCTATCTCTAAACCCATCCTTGACCCCGATGAATCCACATATCCCTACTTCTTTGAGACTCATGATGATCCTAGAAATTCACCAAACAACCTATGTCTAGGAATCATCAAGACCACCAAGAAGACCAACAACAATGGCTTGAAAGTGTTAATAACATATGTGTCACAGCCATCGAAAGTTGATGGACAAAATTTTTAGATGAAATCGGCCCGAGAGACACCAACCCAAGGATATATTAACCTTGGAGGTTGAGAAGGAAGATGGCATCAATGAGCATGAGAGCCGCTTCATAGACACTTCATCTAGTCCATGTTCACATGATGAACTTCCCCGAACCACCTAGTCTCTCTATCTTTAGCACACGCAAAGTTCTTCACCCC
Organism: Hyparrhenia diplandra; assembly: GCA_015847255.1. Classification (NCBI taxonomy): domain Eukaryota; kingdom Viridiplantae; phylum Streptophyta; class Magnoliopsida; order Poales; family Poaceae; genus Hyparrhenia; species Hyparrhenia diplandra. Next base: position 81,335 of record JADLZK010007493.1, on the reverse strand, counting down.
CTTATTCTCTCTCCTCCTATAGATTTTGAAAGGGTGGTTGTGGATGTGTTCATCTATCATAAATATTCCGATCCCGAATCCTCGAGACAGATTGATTTTAGAAGGGAAACCACTTTGTCATCATGAATCATAAATCAATGGTTTCCCAAGGACGAGCTTGCTTGTCCTAAAACAAGCATTTCTTAAGAAATAACATGAGTGTTTACCTTATTGCTATAAAACCCTTGTGAAATGAGCATAGAGATATAAATGAGGAAATATTCCTTCGGGTATTTTTGTCGCTAACCATTTCGTGTCTAGAGCAAGGAGAACGAAGGATGACAATGTAAGGTATGTCCAACCAATCATTGTGCAACATTAATTAACATGCATAGAAATATTCCTTATCATGTTGCTACACTACTTGGTTGTCTCTACCATAACGACATGCTAAAAAAAAGAATCATATTCTTCATCTCTCGCTTGAATAAATCTCTTTAATGTTTTCATGTTACCATAATCTACTATGTTATATGATTTGGTTTTGATGTACTTTCAAACACCTTTTTAAATTAGGCATGGTGCTTAGTTTATGTTGTGTTCCTAAATTAAGTTAGACAAGGTGTCTAGTTTGATTTTTGAACCAAAGGTGTGCTGATTTTACTTCTAAAGGTTTTTAAATTAAGCGTGGTGCTTAGGTTAAATGCCTTCCTAAATCAAATTAGACGTGGTGTCTAGGTTGATTTTTGAACCAATAGTATATTGTAGTAGATCTTGGTATATTTTATTGGACTAACCCCTGTAGAAAAGAAGAAACTCTCAAATAAGCTTGGGGAGGTCCCGATGGACTCACGGTGAGAAGAAGCAAGATACAACAAATCTTTCACAAGGAAGACGCTACAAGCATGGACAAAGGAACTTTATGGAATAAAAGGGAAGACAAGTTAGGAAGAAGCTACATAAGAGGCCAAATAAGGAAAGCTTCAAGCAGATGGAAAGGTCCACCACGAGGTGTTACGGTCTTTCCAAGCATGCTCCAACAATAAAGGTAACATCTTGAGGTAGGTTGTCAATAAATAAGCTTTCCCTTAATTACGGCATGTTCATAAATAAAGAACCAAACATGTTAGAGTAACACCCTTGCTTGATCCGCTCAACATGTTTAGTTAAGTTGCTCCTAACATCACTCTCTTCTCATAGTCCCAATCATATAAGCAAAAAATATTACAACATTCATGTTTCATCTTCCTAACCTTGCCACCCTAGTTAAGATTAATCGTAATACATAATACATCAAATACATTTTGTGTAATGTGCCCGAGGTTTTAAAGAAGAATAAATTTTGGTTCTGTTGGTGTTTTCCCACCAACAGGGCCCATGCACTTGATCTCTACCTTGTCTTTTGCAAACAGACACACTTCGAGCAAAAATGTTGAGGAGTCCGCACTCCCCAAATTTCTATGAATGAATGTCCTAAACCACAAAGCTGCACACACGAAACAAGAGGCGCCAACCCCCACTATCAAATTTTCACTTCAAGTGTTGGACCAAAGAATAGAACATGGGTGACACCATCTTCGTAATCACCATCTCGGAGATGCACCCGCCAAGATCGATGATACACTTAAGAAATCAACAAGGTAAGTAGTCTTGTTCGGAGACTTAAAACACCGAACCCTCACAAAGGTAAGATCGGTAGTTATCCATATTTAATGCATACCATATTTACTTCCTTGCATTGCATAATCATTTTCCTTTAGCATATTCCAATTTCCGCATTAGCATTGCATTGAAAATTTCTAAAGCCCCATTGGAATAATCTTGTGGTGTGTAACAACCCATAAGGATATTCACCGTGGTGGCATAAAAATAATTATGCATTCTTCTAGTTGCATTTGCATCATAGTTCTTTGCATGCATATAAATTTATAAAACTCCAAAAATATTTTCCTGCCGAAGTTCTCGCTTAAACTAATTGTGATCCATATCTAGGCACATGAAGCCTATGTGGCCAACCACTAACGCCTAATCTATTCCACTAGCTTTGTTGTCTATTTGAGTTCAAGAGATTCAAAGGGAGAGAGACATGATAGGATGACACCCTCATCGCTGTCTACCTCAACTTCCACATTATCAACCCGACATTCCAATCTAGCTTGGGGAGAGCACCCCCCGTTATCTCGATAAGTATCTCTTTCCCTATGTTTTAATATTAGCTAGATATGTTTGCTTTATTAAAAAGAAATAAAAAGATGTATAACCATAGAAACCAAATGAAAAGTATAGGATATATATATATTTATAACATTAGTGTGACCTTTAGGTTTGAGAATAAATAAATAGAAGGAGTGTACCAAAGGTTACTTTCTGCCAAAATAAAATGAACTCCAAGCTAATTCTCATGCATGGAAATGATGAATAGTTGCTCGTTGTAATTCCTTTCAAGTACCTAGCTTTCAAGCTTACTTTCTCTTGAGCCTTTAATGCAAAACTATTTTGACTTGAGATTTGCTCTGAACCTGAAACCTGTGTGTAGCAAATGCTTGCTCTAAAGTCTAGGTGATTGACGGATATGATATATGAAAGTTTTAGCTGCTATTTATCCTACTCCTAGTGACACTAGATTTCTAGAGATTTACCTTTTGAAAATTATAAAATGCACATGATAAGTTCTTGTATGACATAGTGTTGAACCTCCTACCACAGCCATATATACATGCTCTTTTTAGATAGGAAAACCCTTTTCGATATATATAGGCTGCTTGCTTTGCATTGAGTTTGGTCAATCTTTGTCGATCCTTAGGAACTTGTCATTCTGCTTATCACGTACACTCCACCTCATACTACCTCATCCCACTCTATTCCACTTGCATATATGCTACTTCTACCCTGAAGTAAGCATCCATCACACACACCCACCATAATGCATCCATCATATACCCCCAAAAAAATGTTCCACTCCAATCCTAGGAGAGAACAACCAAAAAAATATTCCTTACACCCATCAATTCAGCCAACAATCTTATAAAGCTCCATTACTCTTGTCTATCTCTCAAAGTTATTGCAAAAGAGATTTGGGTTGTATTCAAAAAAAAAAAAAAAAAGAAAGGGGAGATGAAAAATGGACAAGTGTCCTACTGGCAGTAGAGCCTACCTCCCTAAAAAAGAAAAAAGAAAAGAATAAAGGAGAGTAAAAAAATGGACAAGTGTCCGCTATGAAAACAATGGGTACTAGAGGCCTGCCTCTAAAAAAAAAAAAAAGAAGAAGAAAGAAAGAAAGAATATGCAACCCAGGTTCTCTCAAGTGTTTCCAAGTTTCAAGAGAGATGATTCTTCAAGGAGCTAAAGTAGAATTAGGCTCTTTCCCCTCATTGCATTCATTAAATTCACCTTATACACCCACCATCATATTCATTTCACTACACCATACACATGCACATGCAAAGATGACTCGTGACTTTGGATCCATTGCTTGAACTTACAATATATGCTTAGTAAGTAGATTTAGTTTTTCTCCCACCTATGAACTCCACATATAAGCTTTAGATATAGGGTGAGAGAGAAGAAGGCATAGTGTCCTACTGCCTTAGTCCAAAAATACCAAAATTATGAGAGAAAGGCAAAACAACCTTATTGCCTTAGTGAGGATCCACAAAAAAACCACAAATGAGAGACTTGAAAGGGTCATACTAAAGGAACTTTGAGTTTGCAAGCCCTACAACATAAAGACGTATCCGCGAAGCAATCCAACTTGAAACCCACGTAAGAACATTCCGGAAGACACCAGAAGGCACGACCCACAAGCTGGGGGCCCACCTGGCGTGGGGCCCAGCGCCGCTGCCACCTTCTAGGGCGGCCGCCCTCCTCCCCCACCTGCCGCTGAGCATCTTGTTAGGTCGGGTTCATAACCGCCATTAAGAAGAGATCTACACCGTTGCTCAAGGTCGGTTTGATCCAAGGGCTGTGGCCGCATCGCCTAGGGCTATATAAGGAGACCCCTCAGGTGAAACCCTAATTCATTATCATTCATTATCAATAGGTTTGAGGCCCCCCGAAGTCTCCCCCTAGGTCTAGACTAGAACTAGAACTAGATGAGCTAGTATTCAAGAGGGATTAGATCTCATTAGATCTAGTCTTTAGAATAAGAGAGATAGAGAGAGGGAAGGAACCTGAGGAGGTGCTCTACCTGTCGGTGCTACCTCTACAACTTGTACCTCGGTGGAAGTTAACCTACACTTGGAGTTACTGCGGTAATCTACTTCTTCTTTTAGTAAGCATCATTTTTTATATTGTTCTTCCGATCTGCGGGTCTCTTTGAGTACTTTAATCTAAGGCATTAGGTTAAGGTAATATTAAGAGTGTAAGCGTGGTGCTTAGGCTCGTATCTCGTTAGATTCATCCTATATTCGGATTGGTGGTAGATCGCGACTGTGATAGCCCGCTAGTTGGATATGACCAACTAGTTAGGGTGTCGTTGATCCTTTGTATTCCCCATCCGATCTGTAGGACTCGTGGGATTTATCTCTAGATGAATCATCTTTTGTTGGTGTTTCTCCTATGTGATGTGCCCGGATAGAAATCAAAGGAGAAGGCAAGTTTACTACGAGTAAGGATTAGATATCTTAGTAATCATCTCTATACTTTTAAGCTTCTTAGGTCTTGTGCTACTCAGGTTAAGATTAGATCTTAGTCTCCCTCACACGCTTTCCTCGTGGATACGATATATTTAAAACCCTCCCGTGAAGGCTACAACATATCCGTATAAACTGATGATTATTCATCTTCAATATTTCGTGGGCATAACAAATACCAACATTTATTTCGTTGACTCTACTGACAAAAAGGTAAAGTCAGGTACGCTCGCTGGAAAACTCCAATAAAATGTTGAGTGTTTCCTAACCTACAACCCACCCATGCATTTTTTTTCTTAATTATGTCACTAAAAATAAAAAAGAATGTGACATTTTACATTTTACTCATGTGTAGGCTTACCGAAATTTGTTTTCAATCCCACGGCTAAGAAGGTGACAAGGACGCAAAAGTTTTTGGTTCACCCCAAATATACGAAAAGTAAGTAGTGTTTCACTTGAAGTTGTCGCGCTATGCTTCCATTCGATGAATAACCAACTGTGTTGTTGTTGAGATATTAGGCAATTTCTAGATTAATTTCATAAAAATAAATCATGACCTGAGAAGCTAGATTAATGCCTATTTGGTTCCCATGGGACTAGGGGACTAGGACTTAGTCCCATTTAGTCCTTAAATTACCAAACATAAGGACTAGGGACTAATTTTTAGGCCCATTAAGTCCTATTCTATTAGATTCTTGGGAGGGGCTAGGGACTAATTTTGTAGTCCCTATTAGTCTCAGTCTCTAGTCCCTAGTCCCATGAACCAAATAAAAGGCCTAAGTATGTGAAGCATACTAGTATAACACAAAAGCATATCAAGATCATAGCATGGTTCAAATATCATATAGCATAAACATGATCATAACAACTAGTGTAAACATGTGTATCATACTAGCATGACATACCATCATATAACAAAGCATAAATTTGATCCAAAGCGTGGAAGTTCTGCCTCTATGGTTGATTTAGTCAAAATAGTGCACATTACAAGACCTACATGACATTGTGCCACCCCAAGAGTAAAACATACCCACACTAGTATGTGAGATTTGATCAATATCGAATTCGGGTTAGCATCACTATATCCCTCTAGCTTTAATTTGGGTGCGAATAGTGAATCCATAACTCATTTACCTTTAAAAGATAACACAAGACCCTTTTCTAGTCTAGTTGCACTAGCTAGATACATAGTATTAATTTTGAGAGTACTTCAATTTGATCTCACCGTACACCTCTTATTGTTTCGCGATTGTCATGCTGGATAAATTTATAGCTCCTAAGTTCTATTGAAAGAATAGGTCCATCTCACTACAGAATAGCTTTTTTCCAATCATGCGCATTTGGAGATGCGCCATGCACCGCAATAGGGTGGGGTATCATCCACAAGGTACATAGTGAAATCATCATCAAAAGATTTTGCAATCCTTTGTCTCTTGTTCCTCATAGACTTCATAAGAAAAAATAAAGAGATGTCAGCACACGGGAATATTGCTTTTGTATCCACCCACCAACTTGGTAAGGCGGAAACGCGGTGATAGTCGCGGTAGGGAAAATTCTTTGTACTCATCATCGGCATTGCTAATAGTCATGAGGTTGAAGTTCTTATTTTTTCCATGAGAAAAAGGGACCAAGCTCTCCCACTAGTGAAGCAAGGCACATCATCATTGTTTTTCTTCTTCACCGGAGGTAGTTGTTAATTTGGCATTGGAAGATTTATTCCTTTACCGCTTTGGTCTTGCCATGTAGGTTTTCCTACTCCAAATTAGGTACGGAATGGCTCGTTCCCAGGTTTTTCTCTTACGCTGATTTTTCATCTCTTGTTACTTTTGAAGCTCTTCTATGAAGAGACAAGTTAGCATTAATGCAAACGGGCTAAGCAAGCTCATTAGGGTATGACACACTTAAGGAGTTCAAGTTCTTTTGCCATGTCTTTGAGCACGAATGGTTTAACCTCATGAGCTTGCTTGACTATAGATCGGTTAAGCAACCATCTTATAGTCATGAAAGCTCTCCATAATGTACAACTTAGAATATGTATTTGATGGTTGCATTAGGTTGATAGTGTTGCCCCTCGATTCTTCTACGTCTTCTCTAGAGATATTTCCCTCGGGCAAGCCAACAATAATCCAAAAAACATTTTAGCTTTGTGGCCAAAGCATGGCCTTAACTCACTACCTCTTAAAATATGCACTGAAAAAAATATTCTAGCCTCAAAGTCGATTAAAAACAACCATAGTTAAATCAAGAAAAAGGCTATAATAAAGGTTTTTGGATAGTTGAGTATTAGGCAATTTCAGATTAATTTCATTTAAACATGTGAAGCATACTAGCATAACACAAAAGCATATCAAGATCATAGCATGATTCAACATCATATAGCATAAATATGATCATAACAACTAGTGTAAACATGTGTATCATACTAGCATGACTTATCATATAACAAAAGCATATCACGATCTAAAAGCATATAGCAAAAGCATGACATGATCCAATAGTATATAAGAAAGCATGATCACGGCAAGCGATGTAAACATAGCGGTTCATACACGGACCAGTTGAACATGATGAACAATAAGATTAGAACATAGATGTTGTTGGGGGCAATATTAGCAATACCCCTAATCCACGCTAAATCAAAACAAACCCCCGGCGCGCCTTCCAAATTCACGACTAGTGGGTCCTATGAACTGAGAAGCCGAGCTCAAGGCCGGGTCTCCTGAAGCCGAGGCTTCGGAAGCTAACAATCTCGTCGGGGACGCCGCGTACAACTTGCGAACTCCGTTCTCCGGGAACTCGCGGCCCTACGGACCTCGGTACCGACGGCGACTCGCGTTCCGCGGAATGCGACACTGCGAGTTAAAGGCTCGACTTTCGGCAACTCGTGATTCCGTCAAGACAACCTCCGTTAAAACTCCAACTCGGTACAACCTCGGGGTTATGCGGTCTCGCCTATCGCATGACCTCTCGCGCCACGCGCATCCTCCGAGCTCAGCGAGCTCGCCACGCAGCGCGACCTCCGACGCGAGTCAGTCCCGCACGACCCTACGGCCACGGAGCCGCACGCTCACACCAGCGCGACACATCCGACTGCGCACAACCTTGGAGCTTGGGAGTGCGCGGAACTCGCGAGCTTTCGGGGAGCTCGTGCTCCTATCCGGACTAATCCCTGTGACCCGGAGGCCGCCCGGCTTATCTCCGACTTCGTGCGACACGGGCTTCGGAGCGGCGCAAAGATTCACGAGCTCGCAACTCTCGGGACCACATGCGCGAGCAGGACCGCACATCTCAGCGAGGGATTGGAGGAAGTCAATCTACGGTAGTGTCGCGGCGCCGCCCGTAGTTCCGCGCGGCATCTTTGCGCGGCCTACAGCGGTGCGACGTATCAACGGATGCCCGAATCCGCCTCTCGACAGCCGCTACGGACAACCACTACGGACAAACCGACCTTTAGCAGCTCTCCGGCCACATCTTCCATAGCGTCACGGACCCCCACATCTACTGCGGCGCCCGCCGCGATCCAGGCGGAGGCAAGGGAGTGCCAGCCGACGGACGCCGGGCAGCTCTGAATCCCAGCGCCGCACCCTCGCAATAACGGCGGCCTAGGCAGCGTGCCCATTAACAAAAGGCGTGTCTCGGCGTCGAGGGCGACTTTTGCACTTTACCCCTCTATTTTGTATTCTTCACACCTTTAGTCCTTCTCCCGAGGTGGCACCCATGTATCCTCCCCTTACGACTATAAAGGAGAGCCTTGGCCACCGGGAGGGGATGGATCTTCTTCCGCCTCGCACTCCTCATTCGAACACACACAACTCCACTGAGACTTGGGAGCCGGCCTCCCTCTCTCGACATGTGCTTATATTAAGCCCCGATCACGACGTTTGAGCTCGCTGCCACATAGTGACTCCGACTCGGAGGCCGGACTAGGGGCCCCGATTGTCCCGAACCGGTATAAATCTTGTGTCTTGTGTCCTTTGAGGCTGGAAGCCATCGAAGTCCCACACGAGCCATTTGACCGGGTTTTCTGCGTATCCTGGTATATCCGCCATATCCAGACCCGCGACCGGGTTGGCGCGCCGAGGTAGGGGCGCTCGTTCGTGACGATAGTCACCGCTTCGATAAGCTTCATCCGCTTCTCGCCGTCGCTCGTAGCACCCGTGGCGCTCCGGGGCGCTCATCTTCATCGCCTCGGCCGCTCGTCGGGCCGCCTTTTTCTCGACCAATCGCACCGTCGCCGACTCAGGAGTTGGTATGCTCCATCCGCGCGCTATCGATCACTTCTTCGCTCGCCATTCCCTCGAGCAACGAGGCTCAATGAGGAAGAGGGCGCGGGGCTCGAGTCGCCTCTAGGCGGATCTGAACGGGTGCGCCGCGACATGGTTCGGCCGTCGTCCCGCACCCGTGGTCCGCCACGGCCCGCGGGCGCGCTTGCACGACCATGCGCTCCTCCCGCCCGCACAAGCGAGGGGACGGAAGACCGCTCCGCTCCTCCGGTTACTCACGGACGAGCTGGGCGATCCGCGCGCGACCTCGCTCGTGGGCCTCGAGGTTCGCGCAAATAAGCCGCGCTCCCGGTCGACCTCCGGGTCGGGCGCCGAGAGGCACGCAGCGTGGCGTCACGCGCGTGGGGAGCTCACACGACCTGACCCGTATCTGCGCACGCGCGATGCGGTCTCGCACGGTCCCAAGCGGGGCCGGGGCGCTGCCTCGCCCGAGCTCCCGCGCGGCGCGCTGCATGACCCGAGATGCGTGCGGGGCGATCGCCTCCGCGCTACTGCGTGCAGCCAAAGAGGGAAGCACGAGCTCCACCCGCCGCTTCCGCGCGAGATCGATCGATCATGAAGGTCGTGGAGTCGCGGCCCGTCCGCGCGACCTCGCGGCGACTGGCGGAAGGCCGTCCCGCATGACCTACCGCGTGCGAGTCCGGCTCGCTTCGTCTCGCGTCGCCGACCCGCCCCTCGCGACCCCCACGGCCCAGCTAGCCGCGAGTCCAACCAGCGCCTACAGGGCTCGGCGTAACCTGCGGCTGGCCAGCGTCCGAAGCGGTCGAGAGCCGCGGCGTCGCTCGTCTCGTCCGCATGCGACTCAAAAGGCGCTGCGCGAGTCCCGTCTCGTGCGACCTCGCGTGCGGCCTCGACCTATTGCGCGCCGCAGCGCCCTCCATCCGTCGGGGCCGCCGCGCGACGACTTCGGTCCATGCACGGCCGTCCACGCGAGCCGTCGCCGACGACTTATCGCGACACGCCCGCGACCTCTAGGTCGCTACGGCGACCTCCCGCCACGCTGCGAACTTCCGCGCGACCTAGAGGCTCGGCGGGCGCGCCGGTCAAGCGACCTTTGTTGCCCCGCTCCAGCGCGGCCTCCACTCCGCGCCCCAGAGCTGCCTCACCTCGCTCCCGGCTCGCTGCGTCGTGCGCTCGCGGTCTCGGCGGCGCCGTCAGATCTCATCCGCCCGGCTTCATCGCCAAGCTGCGCCGAAGCTCCCTCTATGAGGTCCGCCATGAGCTTTCGGTTCGGGGAGCTCCACCTCGAGCTCCGTCGGCACCAACGAGCCTCGCCGAGGCTCGCGTCGACAATGTTCTCCAAGAGCTCACCGCCACCGAGAGCCTTTGGAACTCTTTTTCCGACGGGCTCCCAAGCTCATCCCGAGCTCCGCGCCGCGCACGCACGGCTCCGCCTCGGCACGAGCTGCTATGGCGCCGAGCTCCCGAGCTCATCTTGAGCTCTTTTCAGTCCGTCTCATACGAGCTCTTCCGGCGAAGCTCTTTTCCGTCTCGAGCGAGGCTCTTCGGTCGCGAGCTCTTCCCCGTCTCGTACGAGCTCTTGGCTGCGAAAGCTCTTTTCCGTCTCATCACGAGGCTCTTCCATGCGAGCTCTTCAGTCTCAGACGACTCTTTGGTCTGGCTCTTCCGTCTCGTCACGAGCTCTTCCGTCATCCTGAGCTCTTGATCCTGAAAGCTCTTCCCATCTCGAGCGGGCTCTTCTGCGGAGGCTTCCGTCGGGAGCTCCCTCCGAGCCCGCACGTGCCGGCATCTGTCTTGCGCGTGCAGAGGTCGAGGCCAGGCCACTCCTCTCGCACGACCAGAGTCCAGCGGAGTCGCTTCGCCCATCTCTGCGTGGTCGCCCAGCCTTATCTTCGAACTTCCGCCCCATCTCACGCGTCCGCGCGCGACCGGGACCTCGCCTCGGTCACGGCCTGCGCTGACTGAGAACCGCAAAGAACTTGAATCCGTGGCCCGGCTTCGCCTGGTCGGGCGCGAGTCCGCTGCGAACTCCACGAACTCCGCCAAGAGCTCAACCGCGGAGCCCGGCCACGGGAGCCCCTCCGCCGCTAAACTTCTCTGGACTCTTCACCAACGAGCCTCGCCGAGTCCGTCCACAAACTTCTCCGAGCTCTTCACCGACGTAGCTTTGCCGAAGCCTCTACCCCGCTAAGGCTCGTGCAACCTCGCCACACACGTGAAGAGGTCCGACAATCGAGTCGTCCCCAACGCTTACAAACATTGAACAGCTAAGTCTCTTTCGCCCCTAGCTGCATCCACAAATTACCGCTATAGGCTTACTCCCCATTCGATGCAAAAAATTGTGCGAGCATTGAACTCTTTCCGTTTCGGCTGTTGAGCAACGGCCGCCCTCTACCTCCAGCGAGGTCACCCCTTGCTCGGGGGCTACAGAGGACGGGGCGCACACCCCGCGCTTACCAATTTTTTTTTCACAAAGAGTTTGAAGTCCCTCCCGACCTGTTCGTGTTTGTTTTGCTCCTTCTCCGTTCACTTGCACGTATTGTCGTCCAACTAAGTTCGACGTCGAAGTCGTAAGGCATGGCGCGAAGCGCCTATCGACCTCCTACGCCTCCCGCGGCTACCGAGGAATGGCCGCCACTCGCTCCTTAAATAACTCGACCTCAGACTTGGAAGGTCAATAAACATATAAGCAGATAAAGAAAAACAAAATGCTCACGCGACTCAAACGACTCAAAAGTTGGTTACAGTTTGCCTCGACTACGGGGAATTCGCCCCACACAAACGAAAGAGGCACTGCCTCGATCTACATCTGCTTCTATGAATGTGCAGGTCCGTCATGAGCCTCGACGTGCGCCATCAAGTGACATCTGGGCCCGATCGACTTCTTCCCGCCTCGTACGAGTTCCTTTCGCACGGAACTTCGATTTCCCGAGTCCCAGAACTCATCTACGACTCGTACGACCTCCAGGCCTGCAACACGAGGAGCTCGACAGCTCGTGCGTCCGGCCTGCAAACTACTCGACCTCCGAGGTCCACGAGCTCCACGAGCTCCGTCGCTTGCCGAGCTCCACGAGTTCCGCCACGAGCTTGGCTTCGAGCACCACCACGAGCCCCGCGAGCTCTCCCGCTCGCCGAGCGCCACGAGCTCCGTCATCAGCCCCGCGAGCTCTGCCGCTTGCTCAAGGCCGCCTTCGCCGGAGGCCGTGCGCTCGCCCGGTGGCGCGGCGACGTTGACAAGCCGAAGTTGCCATCACACATGGCCGTGCGCTCGCCAAGCCAAAGCACGCCCCACGGTGTCCTCCGCCCGAGCCCGATGCTCGCAAAGTCTGAGCCGCACTCAGCGCGGGGCCGCCCGCCGACGCCCCTCGCTTGCACGACGCTCCTCCGGCCAAGATCCACCCGCAAGCCGCTCCGAGGGCCGCACCCCATCTGCCCTCTCGGAGGTCCGCTACGCGCCGTCCTTTGCCGAGTTGGGCTCATCTGCCGAGGGCCGCCCACCGAGGATGCGCCGCGTCCGCCCAAAGAGCGTTGCGCACCTGAAGAACGCGGCCCCCTAGGTCACGTGCATCTGCTTCGCGCGCGCCCCGACACGCACGCCCGTACCAGGCGTCCGCGCCACGCACGGCCAAGAGCCGGGGCGCCCGGCGCGTACGACCTGAGGCCGCGGCCCCGTCGCCGTGACTCCCGTCCCGCGCGACCTGAAGCCGCGGGTCTCCGAGCCCGTGACTCCCGTCCCGAGCGACCTGAAGCCGCGGGTCTCCGAGTCTGCGTCCCGCACGCGCGCCCTGGAGCCGCGTCCTCGTCTCGTACGACTTGAGGACTGCGAGGCTCGAACTCCGACCTCACGTAAGCACGAGCGACTCCGACTCTTACGACTCGTATTCAGCCGGCGCACCCGGTTCCCACGACGACGACCCGCACCCCGGCCACGCGCGCACAAGATCCGTTCCGCGTGACTTCAAGTCGAGGGCCACGAGGCGACCTGCATCCGTCCCGCGCGACTTCAAGTCGCGGACCGCATCGCCTTCGCCCGCTTCGCACGACTTACAGCTAGGGCCGCAACGCACTCACGTGACTCGGAAGGCCGGGAGACCACTCCCTCGCGTCTCCAAATTCGAGTCGCCCGACCTTGGCCACGAGCCCCCGGTTCCGACTCGCACGAGTTCCAGTCGGGGGCCGCACGGCCGCGCCCCGCGCTCCCAGCCACGACGACACGAGGGCCGCGCTGTCCGCCTCGCACGACCTGAGGTCGTGAGCCTCGCATGACCTGAGGTCGCAAGCTCGTGATCGCTCCGCCCATACGCACCTCGCACGACCTGAGGTCGCGAGCTCGCGATCACTCCGCCCATACGCGCCTCGCACGACCTCTCACGTGCGCGCGCGCGCGTCCCCGTGGGCTTCCGCCTCGACTAGAGGTCGATTGGAAAGCCGTCCCACGTACGCGCCCCGCATGACCTCGACTTCGACTTGGTTCAGCCTCGACTTCGACTCGTGTCCGCCTCGCCGGCTACTGGTCGTCCCGCCCCCTCACGACCTAAGGGGGCCGCGGGCTGGCTCGCCTCAACGCTGCTCCGCGCGGCCCAACAGTCGCGAGGCTCACCTCACCTTCGTCCGTCCCGCACGACTTCGGAACCACGACGCGCACGACCAAGCGGACGCGGGGGCCGTCAATACCAACGCCCCGCACGACCTACGATCCGCAGGGCCGCCCCATCCAGTGTGACGGGAGATGGGCGTGACTTTTAACGAGGTAAATAAACAAAAGGTACAATCTTCTTCCCTCCTCCGATTTCGACTAACACATCGTGCCCATCCGCGCGACTAAGTGGTCGACTTGGTTCGACCTCGCGCATGTCTGCTTCAAGGCCAGTCCACGACGTAATGGCCAGGATCACAACGGCTAAAAGTTACAACAGTGACTCTAACGGACGGCGCAGCAGCGAGCTTGTCGTGACTCGGGGCTCGGGGTTCAAGGCCGGCCCACCGAGGGCTCGACGGTCGCCCTGGTCCGACCGGGTGAGGGGCAGATCGAGGAGAAGTCCAAGCGACTCGCCGCTGCGAGCCTGACGCCGCAGTCCCCTCGAACTCGTGTTCGAGTCGCGAGCGACGCACTGACCTCCCGCCTCTTCCTCGAAGAAAAGGCGTCGTAAACTCGAGACACGATCTTGGGGAAATGCGAGGTCAAGCTCCCTGAACATGAGGTCGATCCACCGGCTGAACGGTGATCGAACGAGCCGACGAAGCTCGGGCCTCACTCGAGCTACCCGCTAGTAACTCATCGAGCACCCCATCTCGCCCACCGAGGCAAGACGAGGGCATGAGCTCACCTCACCTCTCCGCCGAGAGAGGCAGAATGGGGAACCGAAACGAAAATACGGCTCAAAACGAGAGTCGGACAAACTCCACCAAATCGACCGAAAATGCAAGCCTCTACGGAGTCCTCCACTCCCACGGCCTCGGGGCTACACCCGAGGAAGCGCCGCGCGCACCCATCCGGATCTAACACCGCTACCGATCCAGACTCTTAGCGCTTGAGAGAACCTTCTCTCCCAAACGCTGGCTACTGTTGGGGGAGCAATAACGATGCCCCTAATCCACGCGAAATCAAAACAAACCCCAACTGCCTTCCCAGGCTACGACTCGTACGGTCTATGGACCCACGAGCTCCGAGCTCAAGAGCAGTCTCCCGAAACTCGAGGAAGCTCGGAAGCCCGATCTCGTCGGGACCGCCGCGTACAACTTACCGAACTCCGTTCTCGGGAGCTCACGGCCCTACGGGACCTCGAGCTCGGCGACTCATGATTCCACGAAGCGCCGCGACTGCGGTTTGAGCTCCGAGCTCGGGCAAACTCGTGATCCGTCAAGACAACCTCCTCGTTTAAACTCAACTCGTACAACCCTCGGGCGTGCGGTCTCGCATCGCACGACCTCTCGCCACGCGCATCCTCCGGCTCACGAGAGCTCGCCCGCGACCCTCCGACCCGCGAGTCCGTCCCGCACGACCTACGGCCATGGAGCCGCACCCCCGCTCACCAGCGCGACACATCCCGACCGCACAACCTTGGCGCCGGGAGTCACGGAACTCGCGCCATGACTCGGGGCTCGTGCTCCTATCCGGACTAATCCGTGACCCCGGAGGCCGCACGGCTTATCTCCGACTCGTACGACACTGGCTGGAGCGGCGAAGGTTCACGAGCCGCAACTCTCCGGGACCACATGCGCCGGACCGCACATCTCAACGAGGGATTGGAGGAAGTCAATCTACATCGTAAATGTCGCGACGCCGCCCGTAAACTGCGACATCTTTGCGACCTACCACGGACGCGGCGTATCAACCCGGATGCGAATCCGCCTCTCGACAACCGCTACGGACAACCACCACGGACAAACCGACCCTTTCGCCGAGCTCTCCTGGCCACATCTTCCCGCAACGCATCGGACCCCATTATCTACCTGCGCGCCCGCACAGATCCCTCGGCGGAGGCAAAGGAGCGTGCCCCAACGCCCGGCTCGATCCCAGGTCCCGCGCCGCACCCTACGCCAATAAACGACGGCTACACGAACGCGCGTGCCCGACAATGGCGTGCCGGCGTCGAGCGACTTGCACTTTACCCCCTCTATTTTGTATTCTTCACACCTTTAGTCCTTCTCCCCGGTGGCACCCATGTATCCTCCCCTTACGACTATAAAAGGAGAGCCTTGGCCACCGGGAGGGGATGGATCTTCTTCCCTTCGCACTCCTCATTCGAACACACACAACTCCGCGAGAGACTTGGGAGCCGCCTCCCTCTCTCGACATGCTTGTATTCGCCCGATACGAGCGTTTGAGCTCGGCCACATAGTGACTGGACCGAGACTGGACTAGGGGGCCCGATTGCCCCAAACCAAGTATAAATCTTGTGTCTTGTGTCCCTTGAGCTAGGCCATCGAAGTCCCACACGAGCCATTTGACCGATTTTATCAGGTAAGGTGGTATATCCGCCATATCCGACCACGACAATATCAGTGTGTATAGGTGGAGCAAAGATTAGGTGGTTTTCTTGATCTATATAAGATCTTGTCAAGTGGAAAATACCCGGAGCTATTTTGCCACCGCAAATCAAGTTATTTTTTTCTCTTATTTTTAGACAATTAGTTTAGGATGGAGAGGGTGTGTAGCTGCAGTCATGGGATGGAGCCACTGATCTAGAAACGGCATGGAGCTTGCAGCTCTAATTATTGGCATCTTCCTGCACGGTTCGTAACATCGTAAGGCAAGAACAGACACCTAACAGGGCGCTGATGCGCATGCCTATGAGTGCTAGAGCATGCCGAGTCTATAGCAGGAGCAAACACAACAACAAACAAAACAAAACAAAACAAAACGCTAACAACGGGATGAAAACATACGCGCACGGCGCTCATATATGGGTGCGTTTGGTTCTCGTATTTGGGTCAGCCAGGCCCGTGGGGTGCAACCGAAGGCCGTTTGGTTCCCTGGACACCCACTGGAGCCTGGTTCGTGGCGTGCAAATTCCATCCTCCAGCTGCATCCGGAGAAACGACATTTCCCTCCGTTTCTCCGTGGGGCGGCACTCACGCCAGCGCAAGCAGCATGCAGCTGGGGCATGTCGATGAGACAAGACATGCATGCATGCAGCAAACCAAACGAACTCACCGAAAGGCGGTCAAAGCTCTATTACTACGGTAACCAACGCCACCATGGTGCATGCGCACGGCCTGGTTGCCTTTGCCAGCCCGGGCTGTCTCGAGACAACCCGGCTCATCTCGGTGAGCCAAACGCGCCCTATATTGGTTCGAAACAGTAGGGAGGCGGCTTCACTACCATCAGCGACTGGTGTGAGCGCCAGCCGGACGGACACCAATGATTTGTCCCAAGAGACGACGGCACGAGGGCCCCGGGCGCTACCGGTTCCAGGCTGCTGCGATCGGAAACGGAAAGGGACATGTGACCCATCGACCGACCGGAAACGGGAACGTGTCTACACAGTGGACTCAGATTCGTGGCATTGCCATGGCGTGTCAAGCCGCGACATTCGGCAAATCTAAAGCTGTGCAAACGAATCTGACGTCTATCGGCCGGCCGCCCACAGGAGTCCGTTTTCCACCCCGTTCCAACTAAGTTAGTTGTGGGCCAAGCAGGTTATAGTTCAGCAATGCTATTTTGGGATGCAACTAAATCCGGCCGGCCTTACTTTGACTTCCGATAATAAATGAATGAATCAGTAACTTTTGTGATGCTATTTTTCCAAAAAAAATAAAATAAATAAAGCATGTCCAGTCCACATATTTGGTGGATGTAGAGATGATAAATTGCGACACATATAACAACTTCAAGCATTCAGATAGCACTGAACTTAAAAACAGTCATATATAACAACTTGGAGCATACATGTCACTGAAACAAGTCCTTGGAGAATAGAGAACAACTATTCTAAATTTAGGCCATATTCATTTGTACAATTTGGCCACAAAATACTATAGTTAGCACAATGAATTGCACAATACTCAAATTTCTGAAAAAAAAAAAAAAAAACTACAATAATCTTGCAAGCCATACAGATTACAAATAAAACTTAAATGAAAAAGGTTGAGTTCCAGGGACATATTAGCTAGCAAAGTCTTCTATTTAATTGCATGAAAAGGTGGAGTTCCAGGGACCAGCTAGTGCACGTGCAGTAATCATGCACAAGTTTAAACATCTTCAATTTGTCTGCATGAAAGTTTTTTACTAGCTATACTTCAATTTAACATATTGCATAAATCCATATACATTATGTTTGATATGGACAAAAAGAGTATAATGTCAGGAATAGATTCATATACACTTCACGCCACCTGCATTCATATACATGATTATTTTCTCAAGTTAACATTAAAAATCTGTATATTCGATTAATGGAACCCTTCTGCATACACTTCACCCTGCTGCATGCTTACACACACACACACACACACACACACACACACACACACACACACACACACACACACACACAGTTCATCGATTAATGGAGAACCCTTGCGTGCTACGGAGTAGTGTCTTGCATCAGTAAATCATCAACTCTCGATAGATCTCTCTTCGGCAACAGCTCAAGACTCACAAGGATGCATGGTTTCACACGCGCGCGCGCACAAGTATACACATTTGCGTTTGACTACAGATTATCGTACCGTACTCACCCAGGTCGCCGATCTTCGCCGCGCTGAGGTCCTCCTCACCGGGCGGAGCGTGCAGGTGCCGCGCTGAGGCCCTCCTCGTTGGCCGCACGGGCGGGGGCGCGTGCGGGTGCTGCTGCTGCAGCTACTGCCCCGCAGCCCGGCGGCGGCCGCCGCGGCGGCCCGACGGCAGGCCAGACCACGGGGTGGGCACGGTGGTGCGGCTCTTTCGGTTGGGCGGCGCGGCCTGAGTTCGAGTGGAGGGCCCGCGGCGCGGGAGGTCGAGATTTGGGGCGGATTGGGACGCGAAGTCCAGCGAACAGCGCCCGTCGGGCTCAGCGTAACACCCACGGTGTTACTTTCACTAAAATATGTCATGTCATCATGATCATTGCAAAGCATACATCATTAGCTCACCATGTTGTGCATTGCACTAAAATAAGTTTAATTATAGCTTTGGTTGAGTTGTTGGCGGAAAAGACGCGAAAAGAATAGGAATCCGAAAGTTACCCCTGGGTGGAAACCCTAAACCCTAACCCTTATCTATCCCCTTTTCTTTATTTCAAAATCTAATCAAAATTTGACAAAACTTCCAAAAGCTACTTTGTAGATCTTGAAATTTTAAGCAAAGTTGTTTTTTGGAGTTTTTCAAGTTCAGTTCAAATTTGTGGAGAATTTGATCAAAAACCGAAAGTTAGGGTTTGGGTGCTACGATGAAATGGCATGGCTGCCCATGCCGGAAGCCATTGCTGGCCGCCCGGTCGCCATGGCTCGACCGTTTTGCTTTTGCCACTGCAGAGCCGCCGAACGCCGACCTTGCCATCGGAGAGCGCCGCCCGCCACTCACACCGCCGTCCAATCACCTCCGCTCGTCCTAGCCTCAACCAGCCAGAGCACGTGTTTCGGGTGAGCGTCTCGTCATGCCCGTGTCGACCGTTTTACGTTTCTGCGCAGAATGATCGGAACGTCGTAGCCGCGACAGCTCCGCCAACGGCGCCACGCCCAGCCCAGTGTTTGGCGTCTGCGTAGGGGGCCGTTTAGGACGATTAGCGAGGCTCGGGTTCGCCCGATGGTCTTGCGGGAATCGCCGGGTGTCCCCGCCGCAGCGGAAAGCCCCGGGCGTTTTGGCGTAGCCTTACCAAACACGCCGCCGCCGCCGATGGCCGCCCAGCGTGCATGCCGCCATGTCCTAGTGTCCAGTTCTGGGTGTCATCAGGTCCGCGAGGTCGGGGGAGTGACCTGGGCCAAACTTGTCGCCCGGTAAGGTCGCCGCGGGCCAAGTTGTCGCCGATCAACCCTTCGGCGGCCAGCGGTCGTCCACGGGCGTGTAAATGGCGTCCCGGTCGCATTTAGCGCGGGCAGGGGGAGTTGGGCGGCCTGCTGATGCTTTGGGCGAGCGGGCGGCTTTCTATTTAAAATCGTTTTGTGTTTTTATTTAAATTTGAATAGTGCGAAAATTGCAAAATTCATAGAAATTTGAAAATAGCTTCAAAAATTCTGAAAAATTTTTTGTAGAACCTTCCTATGAGTATGTCTACCCATGAAAAATTTGAAACTTTGATTTTGAGTAGTTTTTGCATGATTTAAAAATACCATATTTAATTGAAAAATGCATCTTCTATGATTTTTAGAAAATAAAATATTTGTTCAAAAATCATGAAAATTTATTTAGTACTATTTTATGATGTGACCTATTTGTATAAAAAAGTTTGGAGTCATTTTAACAAAGTTTATTTCTTTATTATTTTATGCTCTATCATTTTATGTGTTTTAAATGTAATGTTTAGTGTATAATGACTTAGGATTTGTGTGACTTTTGGGTTGTTTTGTGAATCTTGGATCATACCACAATCAAATGGTCCTTGAGAACTCCTTAGGCAATGGTGATGATATCTTGTAGAGTAGTTCAACAAGTTAGTTTTGTTGAGTTGCAACTTTATCGTGAAGGAAAGTTGTACTCATGTTATTTATCATTTCATGCACCTCGCAAGCATCATATTTAAATTTATGGCATCATGTTGAAACATACATTATTTCGTGTAGTGAACGAGATCGAGAGTGCCAAATCTGAGCCACCCCCGAGGAGGTTCTTTATCCAAAGGGAAGCGGGTTCTGATTTCTCTGGGGTTTTCACGAGGAGATAGTTTATTCCACCAACGGCGGCAAGCCCCGGTTCATTGAACCCTTTCCTTGATATTTTAAAAGCTTATATCACCTTTGTTTATGTTTTATTGCATTAAGTAATTAGGAGTTGAGTGATAACCTAATTGCCGCATTACCATCCTTGTTTATTTCAATACCATCCTTGATAATCTGCTTTCATTTCGAAAATGTTTAGTGATGCTTAGCCCCGCTTTTGATTAGTTAAGCTTTTTCATCAAAATATTTTATTTGAGAAGATGGTACTGTTTTCGAAAAAAGAAAGAGAAGTAGTGATGAATTTGAGATTGGACGGGGCGTAGGTTGAAAAGCTTGGGGATACCTAGCCGTGCTTGTCCCGTGTTGATCGCCTAAGGACCGTCCGTTGTTTGGATTGTTAAGTTCGGGACTTTTGAACGCAAGTTGCGCCTAAGGCCGTTTGGTCAATGGCACGCTCGATCGCGATCACCCCGCATCGGGGCGAAACTAATCGGCCACATGCCCCCTGCTTCGATCTCGGGAGTGTGCCAAATCGGGAACGGACAACCGCGCCTTTGGGAGTGGAGAGATGGCGGGAGTAGCATGTACCCACCCTACTTTGGTCAAACTGTCATTAGGACGGGGTAGGAGGTGGAGTCTTGTGCTCTCGGTGGCGATGGACCCGATCCGTTTTGGACGAACCGAGTGAGGGTTGATATATGCAAGCTTAAGTGCTACATATGTCGTGTGGTTAGGGATCCCAGAGCTGGGTATTAATCGGTTCATGAATCGCCGTTGCTTCTCGAATATGGAGACCGTTCTTCTTACGCCCATTCATCGTAGTAAAATGATGGAATATGTTTTTGATGAAAGAAAGTTGGAATAAGAATGAAATGTTTGCTCTAGAGTAGGATAACCTAGAATATATGATCTACTAATCCGATTAAAAATATTGAAAGTAAGGATTAACTTTTAGTAAGCTTTTCTCAAAAGAATTCTTGATTCTTACTAAAGACTTACCTTGACTCCTAAGACCAGCATTCCCCGAGTCTTCTCCTCTTTTCTTTGTCGGGTAAGTCTTGTTGAGTACTCCCGTACTCGGGGTTCTTTGACCCTTGTTGCGGAGCGGTCATGAGCAAAAGCTTGTGTTGGTCCTCTTTGCATGACGGTGTACCGGAGGAAGATGACGAGGAGGTGAACCCCTCAGGCGGGGTTATCGGTGTAATATATGTATAAGTTACTCCAATAAATCTCGGGCTTGTAATAATACTACTTAAGTTTGCTTATTTGAACAACCGTTTTGTAAAATTATGGTTATGTAATCCTTCCGTTGTTTTACTCGATGTATTTTAAATAAAGTGTTGTATCTTGCAATGACTCGTTAATGAGATCATGTTCGGAAGATTAATAGCACTTTCTAGATTATTGGGAACTCGTGCATAATGATCGAGGTCTTAATGACAATGATAAGTGCATGTGGGCCCTGTAATTTAGGAGGTTACATTCTGAAATGGAGAAAAACGGGAAAGAGAGAACGAGTGCTTCTAGGCGGGATGCGATAGTAGCCATCGGGTTGGGTTTAGAAGGCTTAGATGGAAGGAATGGCGGCCGTGACATGCCATGGCGATGTCACCGAATCTGAGTCCGTCTCACGGAGTAGACTTACTAGAGGCGCTGGGCCTCCTCCTCCTCCCATTTGCCATGGCTAGTTGGAAACGAATGGCGAAGCGGCGTGGGAGGAGGGCACCGAGCGAGCACGCTTGCGGTACATTGCGGGTGCGGGGCACCCGTAGGTCACTGTTGTCACCTTGGTCCTGCATCTGCGCCAGCGATCTTTGTGGTGGCTGTCATCTTGTTCCTCGGGCTGCCTTGTGGAGTACCGGCACATTATTGATCGAGTTTCTTGTTGACACATATTAATGCATACTTTTAATTGTCAATTAAACATGGAAAAAGGACTAAAATATAATTAGATAACCTTATTAGGGGTTTCTATTAACGATTTCCACGAGTTTTGGTAAAGTTGTGATTTGCGGGGACTTAAATGAAAAAAGCAACCAGAAATGACGTGGCATACGGCCAGACGTAACACAACGCAATCCAACTCGAAACAAGTCTAGAAGGCTCCGGATTACTCCCGGCGTGAACCAAACTTGGCACCGAAGAAAACATCATCTAGAAGACTCCGAAGCCACGGCGCATCGCGGGGCCCGGGGTGGGACCCACCACGGGCGATCGACCAATAAGCGAGCCGATCGGCCTGCCTTGGCGCCAAGCGAGGCCCGTTTCGAGAGCTTCTCCAACCGCCTCCGAGATGCGCAATCTAATCCGGTCGTTTGATGTCGGTTTGATCCGAGGGTGTCGGTTAAGCATGAAGATTAGTACCACATTGCTGTGGCGAAGGCGAAGAGACATAAAGAAGACCCTATATAAGCAAGCCCCCGGGCCCCCCGGCTTCAATCATCTCGGATCATCTCCTCATTAGCTATCGACGAGCAAAAAACTAGGGTTTCATATTAGAAGAGAGAGGTCCCTCTAGTTGTCTAGTTCATCTAGTTCTAGTTCTAGTTCTAGTTCTTCTAGTTCATCTAGTTGTAAGATCAAGAAGAGAGGCGAGGAGAAAGCCGAGATCCGGACTGTCGGATCTTCATCATCATTGTACTACCTGCAACAAGTTCGTCTTCACAATCTCCGGGTTCTTCATTTATTAATTCTATTTATTCTATTTAATTACTTTCAGTTCTTACTTTTACTATATTTAATTGGATCTCCGCTCGTATTGAGTGCTCTAGTTATCATATGTGGCTAGAGTAGTAATCGATAGTGTAGACGTGGTGTCTAGACTAGAGTTTACCCGAGTTTGCGCCCAATCCCACGGTTAGTTGTGGTAGCCCGGGGGGTGACAACCACATGTCGGTCTTTGTATTCCACCACGTTCGGGTTGGTGATTCATAGAGCTTTTTTGCGGCCTTTCTCCCGATCACCCCTTCCCGGTCTTTTTTTGAGGATCGGGGCCGATGCACCGTTGCTCGGACGTAAGTAAAGTAAAGTAAGCCTTTGATTATTTAGATCTCATTAGAATACTTAGAAAACTTAACCCTCTCTTCTCACATCATCACCATTATTATCTTAGGACGTTCTAAACCTTTCTAGTACACTTCCGTTCCCGTGGAAAATCGATACTCTGGAATACTCCCGGATGAAAGCTACATCGGGTATCCGTGGCGCTAAACTGATTTCTCTCTTCAGTTAATTTATACCAACAAGCTTTACGGCGCCGTTGCGTGGAACGGTAGTCTGTTCTAGTTAGAACCACGATCGTCCATCTTTTATTTATTCTTTTACCACTCACATACCACATGGATTTCACTCCTATTATTAAATTCTTTGCTCCAAAGGGCGACATGTTGGAGCCTTCACCATCTTCACACCCTATTCTTACAGGATGGCTGCGGGCTTGCCCCTGCTCTTATAGCCATGGTTCGGGAGCAATCCTTCTCCAGGTTAGCACATGAAGATCCATACACCCACCTTAGAGATTTTGAGCGGTTGTGTTCTTCTTGGGAATATTCTGGCATGACACAAGAGACCATTAAATGGAAATTATTTCCGTTCTCCCTTGAGGGAAGAGCAAGAAAATGGTATGCTCACTCTGTAGGAAACGTAAATGGAGATTGGGATGAACCGAGACAAATTTTGTCTTGCCTTCTTTCCTCTTTATAAAATCGTGACCTTAGAATAGAAGTTCTTACATTTAGACAAAAAAGAGAAGGAGACTCTAGGAGCGGCCTGGGCTAGATTCACAAGCCTTACCAATTTGGGCCCAAACCTTTCCTTGCGACCATGTCTGCTCTATCACTTTTATCGCGGTCTTAACAAGGAAGTCAAGCCTGAATCTCGACATCACCGGAGGATCATTCTCACATAAACTAGTTAGTGAGGAAAAGCCATTCTTGAGAAAATCCTTGACAACACTCCCTACACTAACGTTTTTTTATGAGTTACCCGAAGAAGAAGTCGAGCCAAGCCCCGAACAACAAGAGGAGACACACGCAACCAAATCTAAAATTCCTATAATATCTTCTAAAGATTTGGTTGCCATAGAATCCCCTACTATGGAAACACATCACACTCTAAACACTTTAGAGAGTGATGAATCCCATCCTTCCATCGAGGATGATCTTTTTGAAAATTCTAGGAATGCCTCGAATTTATCATTTAGAATGCATCCACCTAAGAGACCTCCAAGTGAATATATTTCAAATTCTTTTGAGGAGGAGTCTCTTAGAAAATGTTCTCGTTCCTACAAAAGGGATATCGGGGAGGAATTCTATGATGGCATGTCTAGTGATGCCATAGAAGGAGAGCCAAGCTACCTAGAAGACGATCTTATTTTCTCCCCTTCCATGCCTAGACAAGATTACATATTCGAACCCATTTTTCGGATCCATCCTTGACCCCGATGAATCCTTGTACTCTCTTTCCCTTGAGACCCTTGAGGGCCCTAAAATTCATCAAGACAACCTAAATATAGGAACCATCAAGACCACCCGGGAAGACCAAGAAGAGCGACAACAATGGCTAGAGGATAATAAAGAGTTATATGCTACGGTAGTTGAATGGATGGACGAGACCTTAGATGAGATCGACACGAGAGACACCACTCCAAGAGAAACTTTTAGATATCTATGACAAATCAACCTTGGAGTTTGAGAAGAAGGATGACATCAATGAGCATGGAAGCTACTACATAGACACTTCATCTAGTTCATGCTCACATGAGAAACTTCCCGAACTACCTAGTCTCTCTAGTCTAACCACTCTCAAGACGTACAACCCCCTCGTGCTCTTGCCTCCTTTAGATTTTGAGAGGGTGATTGTAGATGCGTTCATCTATAATAAATATTCTAGATCTCGTGGTCATGAATCTTGATATAGGTGGTGTTGAAGGGGAGACCACTTCACTATCCTAAGTAGCTTTCAAAAGGTTTCCCTAAGGGCGAGCTTGTGTCCTAAAATAAGAATTCTTGAGATAGAGCATGAGTCCTTACTTTTCCTTGTGATATGAGTATATATATATACATGTGTAAATATTCCTTCGGGTATTTCCTGTCACTAATCATTATAGGATTGGAGCGAAAAGAATCTTTTGTTGGACGAACCCCTGTAGGAAATAAGACACTCTCAAATAAGCTTGGGGGAGGTCCTGAGATGAGCTCACACTGAGATGAAGCAAGACACAAGGACTTCTACAAGATGTTTGAAAGGCCATCATGCTCCAAATATTAAAGGTAACATCTTGAGGTAAGTCATAGAACCTTCTCTTTATCATGGCTTACTCATAAAGTCAAACATGTTAGAGTTACAACTTTGCTTGATTCTATCTGATGATCTCAACATGTTTAGCTCTATAATTTGTTCTTCACACCACTCACTTGATCGCTCATCATTCATGTTACAATTTTAAATGCTACTTTCATGCTTGGTGTCTAATCTTGTCACCTTTGTCATAAATAAATAGAACACATGATGTTACCATGTTTAGATGTGCCCAAGGATAGAGTAAGATGAATAAAGTTTTGGTTCTATTGGTGTTTTCCCACCAATAGAGCCCATGCACTTGATCTCTACCTTGTCTATGCAAGCGGGACACACTTTGCGCAAAAGGTGGAGGAGTGCGCCACTTCTCCAAAATTCCACAAGTGAATGTCCCGACCTCGACATGCACAAGCAAGGAACATGGGTGATGCCATCCTACTAGGAGATGCAACTGTCAAGATCGGATGAAGCACTCAAGGAGTGATCAAGCAAGATTTGAAGGACCAAGAGGGGTGACACCTCCACAATTGTCTACCTCACTCCAACATCGCTAAGAGACTAGGTGAATACCTAGCTTGGGGGGAGGGCATCCTCCATTTATCAAGCCCAAGAAGAACAAGACGCGGAGACGCTACCCGAAGAAGTAAGCATGGGGAAAAGAAAGAATCATCACCTACTAAAGAGGACAACAAGAGTACACCTTCGGAAGACCTACAGCTACCAGCGTCACCAACCGAACAAACACCATCGGCTACCTCATCTACACCACTCGTCGAGATCATTGAAGACATCATACCGGACCACGACATTCCGACGAGGGCGTCGGAGATGACAAAGACGCCATGGGAGTAAGTACTCAAAACTCTCATCGAGAGGTAACTCGATATTTAGTCAAAGATATTTATTTTTACGCAAAGCATATTTAAATTAGCATACTTCCTTTAGCATATTTACTTTCCTACACCCGCATTAGAAAAGACCATAAATATGTTGTTTGCATTTGCATCTGTTTATCTTTAAGCCCCATGTAAGCACTCCCTTCTTGTGGTGACACAAAAAAAAAAAATAAAAAAATATTGCATTCATATGTTTTTGCATCATCATTCTTTTGCATAGAAAAATTTTCAAAAAAAAGTGAGCACATGAAGGCTCACAACATGTTCTAGAATTTGTTCCTTGGTATGTGGAATTAATATTTGCGGGGAGAATATTTAAGGAAGACCAAGATCGAACAAGCTCCAAGGAGGAATCAAAGGACTACTTCAAGATCCAAATTTTGGGGGAGAGCAACCCCGATTATCACGATAAGTATCACTATCCTATCCATTTTAAATATTAGCTAGTTATATATTTGCTTAGAATTAATGAGTCTTAAATAAAAGTCTTAGTGTTAAAGAGTCTAATAAATGCTAGATCTTTGCTAGATTGCTTTCTTCCTTTTAATTATGATCTTGATATATGCTAAGGAAATGATGAATAGTTGCTCATTAATTCCTCTTAAAAGTACTTACACTTTGGACTTAGATTCTCCCAAAGCTTTAAATGCTTAATTTGCTCTAAACCCAATACACGTGGGAAAGCACATGCTTAATCTGAGTCTTAGCGTTGAAGGATAAAGATACATGAAAAGTTGAGTCTGCCGCTTATCATATTCCTAGAGATACTTGATTCCTGGTTTTATCTTTGAAAATTATAAAACATTACATGATGAGTTCCTTAGCTATGACCCTTAAAAGTCTATTATTAGCATCAAGATCATCCCACTCCACTAAATATGCCGCTTCTAACCCGGAAGTACGCATCCCCATACTCCATCAAGCCGCTAGCCATAATTACAAAAATAAACTCTTGCAATTTTTTTGGATATGTCTCTCTCAGTGTTTTTATGCCAAATAGAGGCTGGGCTACATTCGAAAAAAAAAAGAGAAAAAAAAAAAAAAATAAATATCTAGAGAAAAGTGAGGCGAGAGAGGGAGAGTAACGGACAAAAAGTCATACTAGGCGAGAAAGGGCCTACCTCCTAATAATAATAATATTTAGAGATGAATAATGGACACGTGTCCGAGGGTGAGTAGGGCCCACATCTCTAAGGAGAGAGAAAAAATGGACAAAAGTCCGGGCAAAAGCCCACCTCTCCAAGAATGGATAGCCTGGTCTTAGCAATTTTTAGAAAGAGAGATATAGTCCAAGATGCTTGAGAAGAAAAATACTAGAAAAAGGCTAAAAGGCTGTTTACTACCTTTCATCCTCATTCATTCCGCCATTACCATCCCACCATATGTATCTTACCACGTGTGACTCCACTATATATACCACCTACTTGAGAGGGTCATACATAGAATCTCCGAGTTTCTTTTTTTTTTTTTGAAAAATAACATAAAACTCGGGATGATAGTTGATCGAAGAGCTTGAGACATGGTACTTAACTTGATTGTTCTGTCTCTTAATTGCTTATGATTCGTGAAAAGGCTACGCCCCATGGTAAAAGGTATGAGAGAGAGCAATCTTATTGAGAGGAGAAATTATTTTCTGATAACCACAGTACTTCGGAGGAATGAAAGTGTAGTAGCAACTCCCCGATCCTACTATAGCATATAGTTTTGCTAGGGACTAGCAAAGGGTAAGCTTGGGGAGCTTGTTGACACATATTAATGCATACTTTTAATTGTCAATTAAACATGGAAAAAGGACTAAAATATAATTAGATAACCTTATTAGGGGTTTCTATTAACGATTTCCACGAGTTTTGGTAAAGTTGTGATTTCTGCGGGGACTTAACGAGAAAAAAGGCGAGAAATGACGTGGCATACGACCGCGTAACACAACGCAATCCAACTCCAAACAAGTCTAGAAGGCTCCGGATTACTCCCGACGTGAACCAAACTTGGCAATCAAGAAAACATCATCTAGAAGACTCCGGAAGCCCGCGACGCATCGCGGGCCCGAGTGGGACCCACCACGGGCGACGTTCAATAAACAAAGCCGATCGGCTGCCTTTGGCTTCTTAGTTGACACATGTTAACGTATACCTTTAATTGTCAACTAAACATGGAAAAGGACTAAAATATAATTAGATAACCTTATTAGGGGTTTCTACTAATGATTTCCATGAGTTTTGGTAAAGTTGTGATTTGCGAGGGACTTAACGAAAAAACAGCGGGAATTGATGTGTCATAACGCAACGCAATCCAACTCGAAACAAGTCTAGAAGGCTTCGGATTACTCCCGACGTGAAACGAAACTTGACACCAAAGAAAACATCATCTAGAAGACTCCGGGAAGCCACGGCGCGTCGCGGGGCCCGGTGGGACCCACCACGGGCCGATCGCCCAAAACCGGGCCGATCGGCCCTCGCTTGGCGCCAAGTTGCCCCCGTCTCCGGGAAGCTTCCTCCACGCCTCTAAGACACAATCTAAACCGGTCGTA
Source organism: Hyparrhenia diplandra (assembly GCA_015847255.1). Classification (NCBI taxonomy): domain Eukaryota; kingdom Viridiplantae; phylum Streptophyta; class Magnoliopsida; order Poales; family Poaceae; genus Hyparrhenia; species Hyparrhenia diplandra. The sequence goes on along the minus strand of JADLZK010007493.1, from coordinate 52,459 downwards.
TAATGTCGGTTTGATCCAATGGTCATCGTTCATTGTCAAGGCCCATGAAGAATAGTACCACATTGCTTCTTGCGCCCGGAGAGACATAAGAAGACCCATATATAAGCAAGCCCCCGGGCCCCCGGCTTCAATCATCTCGGATCAACTCATCATCATATCGGATCGGATCCGGCTCTAGTCGGCGGCCTTAGCTCTAGTTCAAGAACTAGAAGTAGAAGATTAGACAAGATGTAGAACTAGAAGCCCTAAATTAGAGTTGAGAGTAGAGCTTCAAGTTGAGAGAATTAGAGCGCGGTTGAGGCGGAGTTGAAGGAAGGCCCTGAAATGTCGGCGCCTCCATCTTCTTCTTCCTCCGGAGTTGGTGCCATTGGAGGCGCAACTCGAGATCTTGTGGATTGTTCGACTTCCATTCGAGTAAGTGGTATTGTCTCTATTGTTCTTAAGGTTCGTATTTCTTTGATAAGATTACTTTGATTCTTGGTTGCTCTTGAGTTGAAGTTGTTAGATTAATGTAAGCGTGGTGCTTAGATTGACTAGCTTATTACGAATACCTTCTATAGGCGGGGGTGAAGACACTTGTTAAGGCTGATCGTGGTGGTGACAAATACCATTGAGTCCTTTGTCACGCTTTGCCCCGTTTATAGAAATCGTAGGAGCCCCCTAGCGTTGTTAGTGTAGATTCCCTTTATTAAGAGTTTCTTCATGACAACCCCTCTTAAGAACAATGTGCAAATGATTTACTTGAAGTGAGAACAAGACCTTCCTAATAGAACTCCTTACCTCTGTTTTTAATCTAGTTTTTAGCCACTCACGGATTTAGCTATACACTTCAACCTACTCTCTCACCTTCTCCCCTGTGGATTCGATATTTAAAGCCCTATTCCGGGTGAAGTGCTCGGCGATATCCGTTAAACTGCGGATTATCCATCATAATATTCACGTAGGTTAACAAATACCAACAAGCATTTTAAAGCCGTTCTTGGAGAACGGTTTGAGACCACGTTGAAAAACTATAGGCTTTGAATCTTGTACCATACTTTTATCTTTTTCTTTTATTCTATCTTCTCATCTTTTTCTATCTTCGTGGGATCAATTGATTCCATATTTATCTATCTTATCTTGCACCCTTAAGCGGAAGCTCGGCCACTAGAATCCTTAAATCTCATCCTTACATCGGCCATTAGCTACGCCTACGGTTGATCAAAATGATCATGAAGCAATACTTCTCGGGAGTGAGAAGCGGGGATCATATCTTCTATGGTAGGAGTCTTTGCCGACATCATGAAAGTGTTGTCGCGCATGATCATCATGCGAGTTTTTGGAGGAACCTTTTCTTTCCCTTTTTAAGCAAGGTTTGCTTTGACGAACTCGTGGGTGAAACCCATATACTAGCATTCTTTATGACCACCCAAAGGAAGAAGAATCATCCTCCGACCAAAAAAAAAAAAAAAAGAAGTTACGATAGCTATATCACCATCACTCCAATCCCAAGGCTTAGCTATCAACCCCAAATCATCAATGCGCTAAAACCTTTAAGGGGAGAAGAAATTCAACCCTTGGATATCTCTTTAGATGATGAGTTTCATGAACTTCCAAACTTCACAAGAGACCATATATAATCCAAACCTCTTTTGAGATAATCTCTTAGAAAGCACCTTTATTACTACGCGAGAACATTGGGGAACCTCAAGGATGGCATATCTAATCATGCCATAGGAAGAGAGCAAAAGCCATCAAGAAGCCACTCTCTCTCTCTTTCTATGTTCAAATTAGATAATTCTTTTCAAACCCATCTTTAACCACATCCTTGAGCCCAATGAATCCTCTTGTGCCCTTTTCTTGCGTCTCCTCACGATCCTAAAATATTATGAACGATCTAAAGAAGACCAAAAGGGAGCGCATTTTATGGAGAACATCAATGAGCATAAAGACTACTTCATAAATGGAACTTTTCCACCTAGTCCATGCTCATTTGCAAACTCCTAAATTGATTACCATCTCAATTCTTGCCGCACATGAGATCTCAATACTCTCTTTCTTAGAAAGGGTGGTTGTTGATGAATTTTCCTACGGCTTGAAATTTTGAGATCGGCAATATAAGGGAAACCACTTCATCATCTTGATTCATAATTTGAAAGTTTCCCAAGGACGAGTTTTTGTCCTAAAAACAAGCACTCTAGGGGAAATACTATAAAGACTTATATATCACTATATACCCCTACATTATGAGCATATTTTTCCTTGAATTATTCTTGTCACCGACCATGCCGGGTTTGGAGTAAAGAAGAACGAAGGATGATGACAATACAAAAAGTATGTCCAACCAGTCATTATGCAACATTGAAATTACATACATAGAAACATTTATTGTCGTGTTGCTACACTAGCTTGGTTATCTTTACCTTTATGCATGCTCGACACTCATCATGCTCTATCATCTCTGTTTGAATAAATCTACGTAATGCTTTCATGCTACCGTTGTTTACTATAGTATGCTTAGGTTTTGAAGTATTTTCATACACCTTTTAGATTAAGCGAGGGTGCTTAGTTTAAATTGTTTTCATGGCTCGAGTTAAACATGGTGTTTAGTTTGATTCCTGAAACCATAAGGTGTGGTGATCTTTCTTCTAAAGGCTTTTAAATTAAAGCGTGGTGCTTAGGTTAGAACGCCTTCCTAAATCAAATTAGGCGTGGTGTCTAGGTTGACTTTTGAACCATAGTAAACTATAGTAGATCTTTGGTATATTTTGGACTAACCCCTGAAAAAGAATAAACTTTGAAACAAACTTGGGGGGAAGGTCGAGATGAACTCACTAGAGATGGAGCAAGATCTGAGAGAAAGAGAGAAGGCAGTTCCCAATGAGCCAAGAAGAAGAAGAGTGACGAAGACAAGATCCACAATCGAAGCACTCACTCATGGGGGAATTCATGGGTGATAGAAGCATCAAGGAGGGAGGCCAACTCCATTAAAGATGATCAAGCCATCCTCTTCCTCGACATGCACTGTCACTCCATATGCCACTCAAGAAGAAGAAAGGACCACCACAAGGTGTAATAAGCGCCATCATATTCCAATAATAAAGGTAACACCTTGAGGTAAGTTGTCGTTAATTCCTCTTTACTATAGCATAAATGAAAAGTCAAAACATGCTAGAGTTATAGTTTCACATAATTCAATTTTGTTAACTTCGGCATGTTAGCCTTTTTATTTCTAGCATCATTTTCTTGATCGCTCTTTATTTTTGCTAAAAAAGATTTACGTGCTAGATTCATCTTACGATCTTACCACCCTTGTCATAAAAAGAACTTATACATTATCTTTATCTTGTTCAAAGTGCCCACAAGGTTAGAGTAGGAGTAAATGAAATTTTGGTTACGATGGTGTTTTCCCACCAACAGCCCATGCACTGATCTCTACCTTGTCTTTGCAAGCGGGGACCCACCTTGCGCAATAAGAGGAGAAGTCTTACTTCCCCAATTCCTATAAGTGGAAGTCCCCAGACCTACAAATATGCACACTAAACAAGGCATTTGCCATTTTGCCACCATCAATCTTCCTTCAAGCGGTGAATCGGCCCGCGAAGAACATGGGCAACGCCATCACCAAGTGGCTATTAAGATCGGATGATGCACTTGAAGAGTGACCAAGGAAGATCAAAGTGAGCACGACATGGCCGGAGGTGTAGACCACTCGACAAGAGTAATGGGTCAACATTCATCCCCATACTCCATCAAGAGGGCCTTACACCACCACTATTGCTTACCTCACCACAAGACCCAAGAAGAACAAGGCGCGGAGACGCTACTAAAAATCACAAGACCGGTTGGAGCGGAGTTGGCGAACAAGGAAGACATTAAGAAAGATTAAAGAAGTTCACTCGGCCCCGGACCAAGCGAACACTCGGCTGTCACTCCAAGAAAGGTCTCCTCCTCAAGAAGCGACATGGAAGAAGAAAGAAGCATCACCTCTCTTGAAGAGGACGTCAAGAGTACACCTTCGGAAAACCTACCACTACCCCGCGTCATCAACTCCCGAACAAACACCATCTCCATCGGCCACCTCATCTAAGCCACTTTCGTCGTCGAGATCATTGAAGGCACCATTTCGAACCCACGACATTCCGGCGAGATGCCATCGATGGCGCATGCCATGGGAGTAAGTACTCAAAATTCTTGCCGAGAGGTAACTTCGGTATTTATCTGCATATTTATTTTTACGCGGCATATTTAAATTAACATATTTCCTTTAGCATATTTACTTTCCTATACCTGCATAAAAAAAAATCATAAAAATATGTTTCTTTGCTTTACGCATCGGTTTCTTTAAGCCCCATGCAAGTACCCCTTGTTGTGGCGGCATAAAAATAAAAATCCAAAAATATTGCATTCATATGTTTTTGCATCATCATTCTTTTGCATAGAAAAATTCCTAAAAATATGTGGGCACATGAAGGTCCACGCTTTTCTGAAAAAAAAATCCAAAAATACGTGAGCACATGAAGGCTCACAATATGTTCCTAAATTTGTTCCTTCGGGTATGTGCGGAATTAATATTTGCGGGGAGAACATTTAAGGAGAACCCCGAAGGCGAACAATTTCAAAGGACGAATCAAAGGACTACTTCAATATCCGGCTTGGGGAGAGCACCCCGATTATCACGATAGGTATCACTATTCTATCTTTTAAATTATTAGCTAGTTATTATATATGTTTGCTTTGATTAGAGTTAATAAGTCTTAGCGTTTAAGTCTTAAAAGTTAGTTCGATTAATTCGGTTAGTTCGGTTTAGTTAAAATTAGTTTACTTTAAATATTAGGATTCGAATTATATAATAAAGTGCTCTTATGGAAGTCATCCACAAAATTTGAGTCAATTATTCTCCATATATTTACGGATATGTTTTTGTCTCCACCATGCTTTGTATGCAAGATAACGAGAAAAATAAGTGTGGGGGAGATCCTCGACAACCAAACGAGAATTCTTCGCGACCAAAATCAAGAAATTGAACCAAGAGCGGAACCATCGACTCGCCGCGGCGAACCTTGCCCGACACGGTCGGTGGGCTTGAGAGCCGACCGCCCATACACCCGAGCCCGGCCGGCCCTGCACAGTCCCACTCGGGCTCGGCTTAAGTTCACCGCTCGGTTTTGCTTCCTAAAACTTTTCAATTTTCGCAAATTACTTTCCGTTACGAATTAAAATAAGTCTTTTACATTTATGGTATGTTTTCCTATATGAAAAAAGATGTCTTGTTAACCCATGAACAAAGTTTTGCATGATTAAATTCCTACATATACACATCACTTGTTGGGATGCTTTAATTGCTTAAAACATGAGAAATAATAAAGTTAGAATAATGAGATCCTCTTTCTTTTATCTTGTCTTTGGAGAGTTATTTATTTCAAAATTTTAAAATCATTAGTTAAGCTTCTCCTTTGTGATCAATGATACATCCTAATAGAGCCGTAGCAATCATTAAAGATATATCTAATTAATTGTTGCCTTCTTGTGTTGAGCTTTGTCAAAACCACGACCCATGTTGAAATTTGTCTAAAGTCTAAGATCAAGATCACATACACTTTGCTTTCACTAAAGTATCCATGCTCTAAAAAGTTTTAATCTCTATCTCCCATAATTTTAATTGTTAAAAAAGGTACACTATGAAAAAGCCAAATGTTCAAAATTCTAAGAGTGGAGAGAAAAGTGAGAAAGAGGAGAAAATGAGCAAGTGTTCTACGGGTCAGAAGAACCCCCCTCTCTTAAAAAAAAAAAAAAAAAGGCAAAAATGAAGAGAAGAATAATGGACAAGTGTCCGAGGGTGAGTAGGGCCCACTTCTCTAATAAATAAGAGAGTAAAAATGGACAAGTGTCCGAGGGTGAGTAGAACCCACCTCTCCACTAAATAGCTGGTTACCTCGCTTGGAAAATAAATAAATGTTCCAAAAAGGGAGATAGGCGATTTTCAACTAGAGAGTAGTGATAATAATAATCTTGACTCACATACACATCTTGATCTATGACTTATGACATCTATCTCCATGGATCCACATTGACTTAGCAATAAATACAAGGTAAGTGTGCTACATGTTCTTGAGCTCCACATATGATATAATAAATGAACTGTGAGGATATAATATATTTTGAGAGACTTGAGAGTGTCACAAAGGAGTAAGTAGAACTATGTTTTCTTTTTCAAAACTTATGCAAAATCTCTCCAAGTGACTTGGTTTAAGAATTTAAGGTGATCTGTTTCCAACCATTTCATGCCCGATATCCCAAAGTGCGGGTATGACCATGGAGTATAATTATGATCCATTCTTTGTCTCTACGATTTACATTAAAGTTAGACCATCCTTTTATCGAGGGCGAGTAAAAGCCTAAGTGTGGGGAGTTTGTTGACACATGTTAACGTATACTTTTAATTGTCAACTAAACATGGAAAAGGACTAAAATATAATTAGATAACCTTATTAGGGGTTTCTACTAATGATTTCCATGAGTTTTGGTAAAGTTGTGATTTGCGAGGGGACTTAACGAGGAAAAAGCAGCCCGAAATTGATGTGTCATAGCATAACGCAAATCCAACTCGAAACAAGTCTAGAAGGCTTCGGATTACTCCCGACGTGAACGAAACTTGACACCAAAGAAAACATCATCTAGAAGACTCCGGAAGCCACGACGCGCGCGCGGGGCCCGGGGAGTGGGACCCACCACACGGGCCGATCGGCCCAATAACCCGGCCGATCGGCCCGGCTTGGCGACCAAGTTGCCCCCTGTCTCCTCGAAGCTTCCTCCACCGCCTCTAAGGCGCAATCTAAACCGGTCGTATAATGTCGGTTTGATCCAATGGTCATCGTTCATTGTCAAGGCCCATGAAGATTAGTACCACATTGCTTGCTGACGCCGGAGAGACATAAGAAGACCCATATATAAGCAAGCCCCCAGGCCCCTGGCTTCAATCATCTCAGATCAACTCATCATCATATCGGTCGAGATCCGGCTCTAGTCGACGGCCTTAGCTCTAGTTCAAGAACTAGAAGTAGAAGATTAGACAAGATGTAGAACTAGAAGCCCTAGATTAGAGTTTGAGAGTAGAGCTTCAAGTTGAGAGAATTAGAGCGCGGTTGAGGCGGAGTTGAAGGAAGGCCCTGAGTGTCGGCGCCTCCATCTTCTTCTTCCTCCGGAGTTGGTGCCATTGGAGCGCAACTCGAGATCTTGTGGATTGTTAGACTTCCATTCGAGTAAGTGGTATTGTCTCTATTGTTCTTAAGGTTCGTATTTCTTTGATAAGATTACTTTGATTCTTGGTTGCTCTTGAGTTGAAGTTGTTAGATTAATGTAGCGTGGTGCTTAGATTGACTAGCTTATTACGAATACCTTCTATAGGCCGGGGTGAAGACACTTGTTAAAAGGCCGATCGTGGTGGTGACAGGCGCCATTGAGTCCTTTGTCACGCCTGCCCCGTTTATAGAAATCGTAGGAGCCTAGCGTTGTTAGCGTAGATTCCCTTTATTAAGAGTTTCTTCATGACAACCCCTCTTAAGAACAATGTGCAAATGATTTACTTGAAGTGAGAACAAGACCTTCCTAATAGAACTCCTTACCTCTCTTTTTAATCTAGTTTTAGCCACTCGGATTTAGCTATACACTTCAACCTACTCTCTCACCTTCTCCTGTGGATTCGATATTTAAAGCCCTATTCGGGTGAAGTGCTCACCGTATCCGTTAAACTGCGGATTATCCATCATAATATTCCTGTAGGTTAACAAATACCAACAACACCAAAGCGGGCCCCGTTTCGAAGCTTCTCCAACCGCCTCCGAGATGCAATCTAATCTGGTCGTTTGATGTCGGTTTGATCCGAGGGTGTCGGTTAAGCACGAAGATTAGTACCACATTGCCCTGCTTGAAGGCGAAGAGACATAAGAAGACCCCTATATAAGCAAGCCCCCGGCCCCCGGCTTCAATCATCTCGGATCATCTCCTCATTAGCTATCGACGAGCAAAAACTAGGGTTTCATATTAGAAGAGAGAGGTCCCTCTAGTTGTCTAGTTCATCTAGTTCTAGTTCTAGTTCTAGTTCTTCTAGTTCATCTAGTTGTAAGATCAAGAAGAGAGGCGAGGAGAAAGGCTGGAGATCCGGACTGTCGGATCTTCATCATCATTGTACTTCTGGCGCAACAAGTTCGTCTTCACAATCTCCGGGTTCTTCATTTATTAATTCTATTTATTCTATTTAATTACTTTCGGTTCTTACTTTACTATATTTCTTTGGATCTCCGCTCGTATTGAGTGCTCTAGTTATCATATGTGGCTAGAGTAGTAATCGATAGTGTAGGCGTGGTGTCTAGACTAGAGTTTACTGAGTTTGCGCCCAATCCACGGTTAGTTGTGGTAGCCCGGGGTGTGACAGACCTGTCGGTCTTTGTATTCCACCACGTTCGGGTTGGTGATTCGTAGAGCTTTTGGCGGCCTTTCTCCCGATCACCCCTTCGGTCTTTTTTCGAGGATCGGGGCGGTACCGTTGCTCCGGCGTAAGTAAAGTAAAGTAAGCCTTTGATTATTTAGATCTCATTAGAATACTTAGAAAACTTAACCCTCTCTTCTCACATCATCACCATTATTATCTTAGGACGTTCTAAACCTTTCTAGTACACTTCACGTTCCCCGTGGAAAATCGATACTACGGAATACTCGGGTGAAAGCTACATCGGTATCCGTGCGCTTGTGGATTTCTCTGTTCGCGTTAATTTATACCAACATTTACTACTCCAGCAAAGGTATGGAGTGGAGTAGTACGTAGAGCCCACGATGGTACTACCTGTGGTGATAGAGTAGTGATCAGTAAAGAAACTGTTCAGAGCCCTTTCCCCGCCCCCTGAATTAGGCAATGCTTAGCCTATTTGACACTGTATTTTTTCTGATTAAAACACGGTTTTACTGATGAGATAATGCGGGGCCGTTTCAGTTTGGTGATATTGCAATCAGTTTCGTTGATCATAATAGAGGCAGGAATTGACGCGCTGTCAATTTTAATCGCGAGTGCTGGTTGATGATTCTGGGTTACCTGCCTGACTACCGTGAGGATGAACATGTGGTGAACACGATTAGCTCTTTTGGTCATGTTATCTCTTGGGTTGATGATGGTCGTCACCTTTCTCGTCTTCGATCGAGCCGTGTAATTGACTATGAATCGATCCCCGCGGCTTTTATTGTGATGACTGAAGGAGAAGGCTTCCAAGGGGAGTCGTGGACCCTGCAGTGTGAGATCCTCCATGGGAATCTCCTGGGTGGTTTGCCTCAAGATGAAGATCCTGCTCCGGGACCTGATGCTTTCTCTCTAGGTGGACCGTTTGATTTCTTTGGCTTTGGGCAGAATAGGCCAGGGCCTGTTGCTCCACCTGGACAGACGGCTGACTTGCTGGAGGAGGTGGTCAACTTTGAAGACCGGGATCGAGAATGATGCTTAGCCGATGATGATGGTGAAGGCTGGGATGAATGGCCACGGCGGGATGGGCGAGAATGTGCGGGAATGTGCGAGAATGATCTGAATGTTGGGCCCGGGGCTGAATCCAACATTGAACCACGGGAGCGGCTTGTCCCCGATCCGAATCTTTGTTGGGCCGATGATGACCGGTAGAAATGGTTATTGACCCGGTGTTCCACGGGCCTTTTGAGCCTCGAGGAAATGTTTCTTGAGCTCAATGATCTCTAAACCAAGTCAATGAAAATGAATAAGACAACCTTGAAGCCCCCTGAAGCTAATTTAGCCGTACCTCGGCAAATTGTGCAAAATGATATTGAGGTTATCATCCCCATTGTTAACAATCCAGTCAATGCCTTACCTCTTGAAATTCAGGAGGATGATTTAATGAACGATGAAGAAATTCTGCAGCAGCTGGCTGATGAGCAGGGTCATGAGGACCAGAACCCACCTTAGAATTTGAATGTTGGGCTTGCGATGATTGGGCCTTGCCTCCCTCGGACTTTGTCAAAAAGTCCCAACCCTTGAGGAGTCTTTTGGCCCATGGGCTCATCTCTGTCGGTGGTCCCGCGACACCGCCTAGAGTGGTGGTGCCTAAAGAGTGGGCTTTTTCTTCAAAGCCATGTTGCTCTCTCTAATTTCTTGAGTTGCCAAGGAACTGATTAGCTCCAAGTCTCTCCTTGAATGCCTTGGTGGTGCTGGTCTCTCTTCTAAAACTATGATAGCTGTTCCCCCCAAGTGTCCTGCCAAGTATACCCCCCTCTGTGAGATCTCTAAAGTGATTGATGATACTGGGAATAATGCTCCTCCAAAGCTTGTTCAGACTGAGTCTGTCTTATCCCCTACCAACAAGAAAACTAAGGGCAAGTCCAAGACCATTCTGGTGGAGTCAGAAGTGAGAAGGAGCCCCGGGATCCAGGAATCTAAGAAGGGTTTCAAAGAGCCCCCCTGTGGTAAGAGAGACTGTGTTGGCTGTGATGTGGTGCCTCCCTCCCTATCAGCTAAGAATATCAGAAAGCTGGGGGTTTGCTCTTTGTGGTATTCAGAGTGAATCTTTGTCTGATGAGCTGCTCAATAAGTCTCTGAATGGTGGTGCCCCTGGGAAAAAGCCCATGAAAAATGATGAGTCTGGTGCTAAGACTATGGCTTCAAAAAGTCCAAGAATGCTAGGCCCTCTTCTCTCGAAGAAGAAGCCCGAAGGTGATGATGACAAGGAGGTTCCCGATGAAGACTAAATCTCTCCTCTTCGAACTTCGGTGATGAGCAAACCGCAAGTTTCTAGCCCTGGTGGTGGCCGTTGGCCCCATTTTTTCTTTTCTTCTTTTCAAACTGGTTTTAAGTGGCTCTGTGAGCATGAATGGAAATGTAATGGCTTTTGCTGTTTAATGTCTTTGAACACCTGTGCTATGCATACTTGTATTCCCATGCTGTTCTTATATTTGTGTTTTTATGGATCCTAGACCCTCTACTAGATCCTGGAATGTCCTGTGTTGGAACATCAGGGGTATCAATGCCTCTGAAAAGTGAGAGTCTCTAAGGAGTAAAATTTTAGATAGTTGCTGTGATGTGATTTCCATCCAGGAAACCAAGAGGGAGAACTTTGACTTGAATTACATTAGAAAATTCTGTCCTCCCTGCTTCAACCCGAGTTCTATTTTCTGCCTTCTGTTGGAGCCTCTGGGGGAATCCTGGTGGTATGGAAAGGCTCCATTTTCAGTGGTAGAGAAATCTTCCAGAATAGCTTCAGCATCTCTGTGGAATTCTCTTCTCTCCACAACAATGAAAATTGGGTTCTCACCTCTGTTTATGGCCCCTGTGATTCTGAAGGTAAAGGGGGATTTTCTTGACTGGCTGGAAGGTATTGTGATGCATGATGAGGTCAATTGGATGCTTATTGGAGACTTTAATCTCTATAGAATACCTGAGAACAGAAACAGGCCAGGTGGTAATTACAGTGAAATGGTCAAGTTCAATGATGTTATCAGCTCCCTTGGGCTCGTTGAAATCCCTCTTCATGGCTTGAGGTACACTTGGACCAACAAGCAGCAACCCCCTCTTTTGGTGAGACTAGATTGGTTCTTTACCTCCCAGAACTGGATACTGGAGTTTCCTAATACCTCTACCTCCTCTTTAGTGATGGAGATTTCTGACCATTGGCCTTGTGTAATCAAAGTGAACACCTCCATCCCTAAAGGAAAAGTTTTTAGGCTAAAAAATTTCTGGATGCAGCATCATGGTTTTCTTCCCCTAGTTGCCTCCTCGTGGAATAGGTAGTTTCCTTTCTCTGATCTTGCAAGGCTTCTTTCTGCTAAGTTCAAAGCTCTCAGATCTGCTCTCAGAACTTGGCAGTCCCAAATCTCCAATTTAAAGGCCTCTATTGCCAATGTTAAGCTTTTATTGCTTTCCTGGATGTTATTGAGCAGTGGAGGGACCTTACCATTCAGGAATGGAATTTCAGAGTTATTCTTCACAACAGGCTTTCTACTCTCTTCCATCATCAGCAACTTTATTGGAAGCAAAGAGGTGCTATCAAGTGGGTCAAGTTGGGGGATGAAAGCTCTAAGCTCTTTCATGCCACTGCCACCATCGAAAATAGAAAAACACCATTACTTGCCTGTCCACTCGATGGCTCTATGGTTTTGATCACACCTCAAAGGCTGATCTTATTTGGTCTGAATTTAAAAGCAGATTGAGGGTGTACTGAGGAGCAAAATATGGTTTTTGAGTTGCATGAGATCCTTCATAGCAATGTTGATCTTAGTAGTCTTGAAGCTCCTTTTTCTCATAGTGAAATTGACAATATTATCAAACAGCTGCCCACAGATAAATCCCCTGGTCCTGATGGCTTTAATAATGAGTTCCTGAAGAAATGCCGGCATATCATCGACAGGGACTTCTATAATCTCTGTGATGCTTTTCACAAGGAAGAGATCTCTGTCTTGAGTATCAATGGATCTTATATCACTCTTGTGCCAAAAATTGATGGTCCTACCAAAGTTAATGATTTCAGGCCAATTTCTCTTTTGAACTGCTCTATGAAACTGATTACAAAATTGCTTGCAAACAGGTTGCAACCTGTCATTACTAGTCTTGTCCACAAAAACCAATATGGTTTCATCAGATCCAGAACCATTCAGGATTGTCTGGCCTGGTCTTTCGAGTACTTGCATTTATGTCATGCTTCCAAGAAGGCAATCATAGTGCTCAAGCTTGATTTTGAAAAGGCTTTTGACAAGATTGATCATAGAGCCGTGCTTGATATTATGAGAAATAAGGGATTTAGAGATAAGTTGCTAAACCGGATGAAGCTCATCTTTGACTCTAGCACTTCTTCGTCCTTCTTAACAAAGAACCCGGGCAAAGTAATCCATTGTAGGAGGGGTGTTAGGCAAGGTGATCCCCTATCTCCTCTCGCTATTTGTTCTAGCTGCTGATCTCCTGCAGTCTCTTGTCAACATTGCCGAGCCCAAGGTCTCCTTTCCCCTCAATCCCTCTCCTTTATACTCAGGACTTTTCTATCCTTCAGTATGCTGATGACACCTTGATTGTCATGGAAGGATGTGCTAGGCAGCTTTTCTTCCTCAAGAGCCTTCTCAACTCTTTTGCCCTCTCCACTGGGCTCAAGGTCAACTATGCTAAATCCATGCTTGTTCCAATTAATATGAATAATGACAGAGCTCAGCATTTGGCTAGCACTTTTGGGTGCTCTGTTGGAGCCTTTCCCTTCACTTACCTTGGCTTGCCTCTTGGTCTTACCAAGCCTAAGGTTGAAGACTTCTATCCTCTTGTCAACAGATGTGAGAGGAGATTGGTGAGCACCTCTCTTTTTTTATCCCAAGCGGGCAAACTTTAGATGACCAATGCTGTCTTCTCCTCCTTGCCCATCTTCTACATGTGTACTTTCAACCTTCATGTGACTGTTAGGGAGCAAGTTGATCAGAACAGACACTATTGTCTCTGGAGGGGTTCTGATGACAACAATAAAATCAATGCTAAGGCTGCCTGGACCTTAGTCTCCAAACCCAAAGATGAAGGTGGCTTGGGTGTTATTGATCTGAAAACCCAAAATGAAGCCTTGCTGCTGAAACACCTGCACAAGTTCTTCAATCATTCTGACATCCCTTGGGTTCACCTAGTTTGGGAGAAGCACTACTCTAATGGTAGGCTTCCTAGCCACACTATGAAAGGGTCCTTTTGGTGGCGTGATGTACTTAAGCTCCTAACCAAATATAAAGGTATTGCCACCGTCTTTGTGGGCAATGGATCTTCTTGCTACCTCTCGGGATGATGGTTGGAATGGAGTGCCCCCCGAAGCTAAGCTTCCCCTGAGCTACACTCTTTTTGCAAAAACTCTCAGCTCAATCTTTTTTTGCGGCTCATAATACTCCCGATTTATCCTCCCTATTCAATGCGCCACTTTCCTTGCAAGCTTTTGATAATTCCAAGCTCTCGGTGATGCATCGGATATCTAATTTGCGGCCAGAATGATAATGATGTTTGGACCTATATTTGGAATGGTTCTTCTTTCTCGGTGAAGTTGGCTTATAGGCAGTTAATGGGTTTCTCAGAAACTCCTGTTATTTTCAAATGGCTGTGGAAATCTTCTTGCCAGCCCAAACACAAGGTCTTCTTTTGGCTCCTGTTGCAGGATAGGCTGAGTACCAAAGATATTCTCCAGAGAAAGTCTATGCGAATCCCCACCGTTCAATGTGTTTTCTGTTTAACTGAGGTGGAAACTGTCAGTCATCTTTTTCTTGACTGTGCTTTTGCAAAGGACTGCTGGGCCTTAATTGGCCTCTTTGTCAACAGTGATCCGGACCTTCTGATGAGGTTCATAAGCTTCAAGCATCAGCTTGGAAAGAAGTTTTTTATGGAAGTTATTGTCATCATGAGCTGGAGTATTTGGATAGTTAGAAATGATGTCATCTTCAAGGGGATTCCAGCCTGCAATCTTAGGTGTCTTCAGATTTTCAAGGAGGTTTTTGGACAGCTCCTATGGAGAGCCAAAAAGAAATATTTTCTGGACATTCAGTTATGGCTAGAGCAAGCTGTGTAATCGAGCAAATTTTCTTTATCTCGTTTTTTGTATCTTAAGTTAGATTTTTTAGTCTTTAGTCTTGTGGTTTCCTTAGCTCCTTTTTTAGCCTGTTTTCCTGTATGCTTGTTTGTAACCTTCTTGGTTGCTTTAATAAAATTTCCAGTAGCAGCTCTTCTGCTCCTCCTGTTCTTTCAAAAATATGTACTCCTACATATCAAAAATATTCGCCACCGCTGATATTCCAATCCGTCCCTTTTTGTGCTTGATATGGATTCTCAGTCCACATCACCTGGGGGCCGTGCTGATATGGATCCATCAGAGCAGCCACTACATAGGAACTAATCATCGTCAGCGTCTCACTTTTAAGCATCGCCACCGTTACCACAACACGCGGTGATAAGACCAAAGATTCTCTTGTCATACAGCAAATTTACGCGATGTATATGGAAACAGTCACGGACCACGGTGCTTCCCCGGCCAGTCGCACGAATCTTGGCGCACTAGCCGGCAGATCGAAAAGATTGGCTAATTACGGCGTCATGATGAAGATGACGCTGTGATTAAGATTTCCATGGGTGCACTTGACCACTGACCCCGGATATTCAAACGTGTATGAACATGAGTAGTAGTACTTTGTTTTTAAAAAGAAAGAAGGAAAAAAAAAAAAAATGCTAAGTTTAATGCTAGTCGGCATGCTCGTCCGTAGCACGACACGTTTCGGCTGAACCGGACATCTACCGTGGTGCTGCTGTGGTCAGGCTCCAGCATCTTCGCTAATGCCGACAGATTAGCCGCTAATTTGGGGTTGGGCCCAAAGATCTGACTGAGTAGATAAAGACGCTGCCCTACTCCTCTGCCTCTAAACAAATCACATTTAAATCATCTTAAATCAAACTGTTTAATAGTGAGCCAAAATTACAAAAAGACACTGATATTTACAACACAAATATATATATTTTTTAACTTATTATTACGACGCCTCTAGAAATTGATCAGGAGTACAGCTAGCAGTACTACAAGGAACGATCGAGATGGCAGTAGATGGAGCACTGTACCACCACTCCACGGATTTGAATATTTGATAGCGAGCTTGGAGGCTACCTCAAGGAAGGAAGGAAGCTAACTCGACGCGCGCGATGCACGGACAGCGATTCACGCGATCAGCGTCAGCGAGTTCGGCCGCGTGTATCATGCGCGCTGAAAAACTAGCGACGCGTCGCTGCGTTGAACCCGTTCGTCTCCGTATAGATTCCGCAGCTTTCGTGCCTCATCAGCAGAGGATGATTGGCACGGATGGATGATCCGGTGCAACCATGCAAACACTTATACAGAAGCCTGACCATGGCCTGGATGCTTGCTCTCGGTTTGGGACTTGGGAGCAGATGATTATCCAGAAGCTGAAACCAATATTGGTTTGCGCATACAAGCAACAGTGCATTATTGTATTTCATCGAGCTTTATGCACAAGCAGGATCACAAATGAAGCAGAAAGCAGAATTCGTTGAGAGAAACTTGGAATTACTTCCTTTTCTCATAGAAAATATTCTAGTTCGTCGATCTTCCTCCCCATATATACACATGTTTATTATTGATTGATCTTAAAGCCTGGCAGTAACTGATGCTAGCTCTAGCACGTACTCCTCCCTACGTCCTCCTCCGTAGATGGACGGAAAACAAGCAGAACACACACATTTTTCAGGCAAAGAGGCTACCCTGTTTGTTTGTTTTCCTCCCCACCAAGATTCAATCCAAGCACAACCTTCGATGATCTCCTCCCCTCATTCGACGAGCGCGGCGAAGCAGCTTCCGGCGCGCGCGAGCGAGCTCTCCCTGCAGCGCCCGTGGCGACGACGGAGATGCCACCACCGCCGGGTGCGGCGGCGGCGTCGCGCCTGGGGCTGCTGGGCGTGGACCGCGCCTTCCTCGGCGCCGTGGACGGCGGCGGCGGCGACCCGAGCCTGCGTCGCAGGAGCAGGCGCAGCGCGGCGATGAGGTCGTCGGGGCTTCCCGCTGGCGACGGCGGCGCGGACGCCCCGCGGCAGACGCAGACGTGGCGGTCCAGCGCCTCAGCGGGGAGATGGGAGGCGACGCGCGCCCGAGCTCCTCGCCCACCGCGTCCCCGCACAGGCCGCAGATCCACCGCCCGCCGTACCGCGCCCGCACGCCCGCGATGTACGGCGCCGTGCACTCCTCCGTGAACCCGCAGCACTCGCACGCCACCTCCTCCTCTTCCTCCTCTTCCTCTTCCTCGACAGGTTCCCTCTCCATGGCCTCCAGATCGATCGAGCTCCCCACAAGCGCTTGCGCGCCTAGGAACAGATTACAGATCAGATCTGCGACTCCTCCTCCTCGCCCTGATCTGCTGCTGTTACGATGACGACGACGAGCTGCCTGTCGTGGCCGTGGAAGACGCCGCCGCCGCCGCCGCCTGCTTCCATCTACTCTGCTCTCCCCCTCCCCGTGAGCGCGTGATTGGCAATCGGCGCTGGCTTTTAACGTGGGACGATGGGGCGGGTCCCACGCGGGCCGGGCGTGAATTATGGAGCGGGGCCCGCTCGTCCCGCCACGTCGGATGGGGCCACGGGACGCGGCCCGGGTGGGCAGCTGTCGCCAAGTGGGCCGCCGAGGTCGCTCGTTTCCTTGCTTGATTCCTTCCTACCGTGCGTGACGTCAGGGCCCCGTTTCGTTGTTGCAATGCAAAGCCTGGCCGTGGCCGTTTCGTGCGCTGGGGGTTTGCTTGCTTGCCCGACCGAAAGACGAAAGCACGGCACTGGTCTTATCGCGCTGCTGCTGTTGCTGTTGTTTAATATAATCACATAAGTTGTCCAGGACGGCACCGTGGCGCACTACTACCGTATGTATTTTCAATTATGACTTTATTCGATCCCTCAATCATGTATAGTACGTGCGAGGCTGTACACGTAACGGTATCGCTCGGTGATTGGACAATGGTAGGGTCTCGACGTCTCGTGGAACATGATGAAACACATTTTTTTTTTAACGAAGAAAGGTTCCATGTAGCTATTGTTGGTACAAGCCTAAATTCTCCATTTGCAACCTAGAAAGCATTCTATTCAAGGTCATTATTGCCTTAATACTGTTAGCGAACGTTTTAGTTAAATACAGAAAAATGTTGGCAAACAAATTTGTATGCATAGTATATATGACATATATATGTATCAAAAATAAAAATAACATGCTTCCCAATCTCATCATATTTCCTCTTAGGTTCAAATGACTCACTTTTCCAACCTCATTTTGGTATTTATTTATGTGCTATAAATCTATATTTTAGGTTGTCAAAGTTTTTTTTTTTTTAGATTTTTGAACACCCAAACCCTAAATTCTAGGCCCGCCCTAGCCCAGCGGAAAGGGAAACCAAAAAGATCGGGCGTAAGGGCAAGTACATTAATGTTGTCTTATAACTAGTCTCATATAGTCTTGCGTAATTTAAGGCGACTTTAATAGACTACGTGTCTGATGGTTGTCTTTTCTAAGTTGTCTCGTAGCAATGCGCATTTCCTTAATTTATGGAGAGAGTAAAAATAGGATTGTGAGGTGCATGACGACAATAACTCATACAATGGTATATTAGTTGTCTCATATTCCTAAATTCTAGCTCATGAGGTCGTTGTTTCACGAAGCAACTACCTCATTCTCTCTCACCTCTCTCTTTTCTCCACATCATCAAAAATCCTATGTGGCGATGCATGCGCGACGACCTATGAGACGCTTTACGTAGCTAGTGTTGTCTTATAACTAGTCTCATATAGTGTTACGTAATTTAAGACGACTTAATAGACTAAATGTACAATTTCTAAAATGTCTCAGTAGCAATGCACATTTCTTTAATTTATGGAAAGAGTAAAAAATAGGATTGTGAGGTGCATGGCGACAACAACTCATACAATGGTAAAATAGTTGTCTCATAGTCCTAAATTCTAACTCATGAGGTCGTTGTTTTTGCAAGCAACTACCTCATTCTCTCTCACCTCTCTCTTTCCTCCACATCATCAAAAAATACTACGCGTGGCGTCGTGAGCGACAACATGAGACCGGCCACGTGTAGCAATGTACCTGCCCTAAACGCACGCGAGCGGCGCGGCGTTGCTTGCAAGGAGAAGTCTGCACGGCCAGCGGAGTTCACACACCGTAATAATACAATATATTATTCTAGCGATCCAAATAATCGCCAGCTAGGGTGAGTTTACTTCCGTGGTCATTTCACTCGTGCAACACAAGACGTATACGCACGCAACGGCGAAGCAAGTGACGTCGCATCCGCGCGTACGAGCGAGCCCCTGAATGAAGCATGCATAAACAACGGAACAGGCCGGTGTGTGTGGCGGGGTCCTCCTTTGTTTGTTTATTGTCAGCGAGCCACGCGCCCACGCCACGCATCGTACGCTGTAACCGGGCGGGCGGCGCTGCGGAACTGGCCCGGCCGTCCGCCCGTTGCGGCGGCAGCACGCCGCCGACGCGCGGGCGGCAGTGCTGCTGTGGGGTGGTGCCGCGTCGGCAGGCACGCACGGCAGCGTGGGTGGCGCCGACCAGGCGCCGCGGCAGGTATTGGGAACTGGGCGGGGGCGTTGGGTGAATGGCGCGCGTGTGCGCCGAGGCTCACTCTAGGTGGGCGGCCACCCCTCGGGGCGGAAAATTCGGTTCGGTTCGATAAAAGAAAATCGGTTTCGATTAGAGAACCCGAACTGAATTCGGCGGGGACATATGGAGTTCCTTCCGCGGTCCGCTGGAGGAGCGCGCCGCCGCGGACCATCGCGCCGGATCCGCACGCCCGGCCGTCCCCGTGGCCGACCGCCGGCTCTGCGCCACCGTTGGAGCTCCGGACCCGAGGAAGGGGAGGAGAGAACCACCGCGGTCCGGCGCGAGGCGCCCGCCGCCGCCGAAAGGCGGCGCCCGGTCAAAAGAAAAAATCGGGGAGAGGAGATGGACGCGTGAGGGACTCGATGTTTTCCTCCCGGTGGTGGGTGTGGCCGGTGTGGCTCGATGGCCCGGTTGGGCTTTATGCACAAGTTCGTTTAATTCGGTGGTTCGGTTCGGTTTGGGCGAAACCCGATCCCAAAGCCGAACACCGAACGAGCAAAAAGCCCGAACCGAAAAACCAAAAAACCGAAATTTCGGTTCGGTTTCGGTTCGGTTCGGTTCGGTGATCGGTTTTTCGGTAAAAAGTGCCAGGGTGACTGGGCGGTGCGGACCGAAACGGTCATGGAATCACGGTCGGCGTGAAGGCGTCCGTCAGGCCGCCTGCCTGACTAGGCGTAAGGCGGGTGGCGTCGAGCGGCCCATGACAGCTTCAAAACGAGCCTGCTCGTAGTCTGGGATAACAGTGCAATTATTGGGCTTGGGCCGTTCGAATTGCAAGTCATTAGACTTTAGTTTCAAAAGTGTGCATTACTTGTAAAAAAAAAAAAAAAAATCTTTGCCGGCGATGGTGTCCATTCCTCACCAAGACCCAAAACCCATCTCAAAAAAAGACCCAAAACCCAAACCCATCATCAGAAGACTACGGAACGGAAGCATGATTCGAATCGAATAAAAGGAGACGACGGAAGTAGCTAAATTACTGCCCCCTCACAGACACACACAGCGTCATGTCGGAGATGAACAGCTGTGACTCTGTGAGCTTCACGGGCCGTCCACAGTACCACACTCCTGATCCACACAGCAAGTACTATGGACGTACGTACCGGAATCGGAATCGGCAGGCGTGGTGCCGCCGCTTGTACATCGTCGTCCTCCCGCTATGTCCTGTTAACGTCGTGCCACACGCCCCCCAGGCCACCACCACCGCCGGTGGACTTATGGTCCAACTCCCACACAAACCTGAGCCTTCATGTACGTTCTGCTTCCGTTCCTCACCTACGATCGGCGCACGATGGACGACGTTGCTACACAGAGTGCACTGGGTTCCAAATGCACCACCCAAATTTTATGAAAACAATTTTTTTTCTTCTAAAATTTCACCCTATATCCATCTGCAAAACAATGCATCACCTTCTATTTTGCTATAGCTTCGCCATAGAATGGATGACATTGTGTTGACGGCATGATTTTGCTGACCAAGTTTGTTGGTGGATTTGGCTTAGCAATTGCTTGTTTATTTGTTAGCTGAGAAATATTTTTCAATAGCCGGTTTAATTTGTCAACAAGTTAATTTGGCTGGTGATCAGTAATTTTGTATTGATCTTATCTTATATTAGTTAATTGAGGGAAGCAGCTGGCGACAAGCAAGAGAGAACAATGAACATGTACCGTCTTTAGGAACGGCAGGAGCTAGCGCTGGACAGGATGTGCAAGAGCCAAGAGGCTTAGGACATGACATGAATTGACATCTCATACTGAAGGTCCACACTAAACACTGATGAAGGAAAAAAATTGTGTACGTGGTGAGGGTGTTCGGCTTATAGTTTCTGCGACTAATAAACCGTCTGATGTTGTTTGTTATATAAGAAAAAAAAAACATTGTAGTACAAATCAATTGATTGGCTTGATCAACAATTAAGGGTTTAAGTTGTTTTATTCAGACTAAGACGGGCAATCAATTGAAGGGTTGGGAATAGTTTATTCAGATTGATTTTTTTTGACCGAATGTTTATTCAGATTGATTGGTGCGTGCAGAACGACAGATTATTGGAGAAAACTGTAACTATGATGTTTATATCTAGCTATTGTTTTTTTTCAGCTTCATACGACAGAGTACATCAGCCCAGCAGCCAGTGTGCAAAATTCTTGATATTATCCAGATTAGAATTCTTGCCGGAGATGTACAGCTTGCCAAAGACCGTGACATAACCCTTATAAATACCGGGTACTTGGCCAATTGAACCCTGTAACCAATCAACATTATCAATCTATTATTTTTCAGTATTATATTTTTTTTCTACTTTAGGACAATAAGTAAATGACAAACTCTAATCTCCATTACACATATCGTTAACCTTTGTTGTTCTGTGCTAAAAAACTATTTTTGTTGACGCCGAATAAAAAGGCAAGGGTTAGTCGTTTCACGAAACAATGACGGGCTCGTAAATTAAAAATTAAAACAACTAGTGACCATTATATGAGTAAGGGATGTTTGATTTCGTTTCTTGTCGAGACTTTTTGTATTGGGACTAAAGGTCCATTTGGTTGAATTTTAAAAAAAGCCAAAACAACTAGTGACCATTAAAAGCCAGCTTTTATGACAAATCTAAAAGGGATGTTTGGGGGATTTACCCACCGCCACTGGTTATGGGATTTCTTTTTCTCTTTTCTGTCTGTCTCACGAGGAAAGGAGGGCGGCAGCGGCGCATCTTCCCTCCTCAATGCCGGCCGCCAGACCTTCCCTCCTCAATGGCTAACCGTCGGACGGATTCCTCCCTCATGGCGCGCCCCTGAGCTCCCCACCTCCGTCTTCCCGACGTCGATGGCCACCGGACCTTCCTTCCTCCTCGATCCCCTCCGGCGAACCTCCCCGTCCTCGATTCCGGGCGAACGCGGCTCCTCGATCCCCTCCGCCCGCCTCCCCCCACCATCTGCGCCGCCAGTGAGCGCCAGCAAGCCCCTGCCCCGTCCCCATCCTGTGCTGCCTCGGGATGGCGGCCCGAACGGGCGTGCGGGAGCGCCGCCGCGTGGGCGCAGCCGGCGGCTGACGAGCCCCTCTTTTGTCAGTGAAAGCTGTATTCCAAAAACTTTTTACCAAAAATCTCTAAAAGCACCTCCTTAAAAGTTTCAAACAAGGGGAACGTTTTTTAACTTTTTACCAAAAATCTCTAAAACCTCCTTAAAAGTTTCAATTTTCTAGGACTAATTAACCAAACAAGGTCTTACCTTACTGTCGTCACGCTACTCACAACTTTACTTTTATTCTATATTCTATGCTCATAATGTCACTTTTATTCCGTGCACAAGCTAAAGAACTATGGTCACATCACACGTCGCCAGGTATACGGTTCAATACTGCTGGCTTGTAGCTGCATGCGAAGTCCGAAGCTCGTGCAGGCGACCGGAAACGAGAGATCACACCGCTTTCACCGCTGTGCTGCAGCGCTGGGCCACATCTCTGAGACGCTGACGCAGCTCTTGGCTGCTACTGAAGTGTCTTCTGTCTTGAAGCGGATGGACCAGTCCTCTTATCGCGTGCGAATCCAGCTCAAACTGAGATATCAACCACGGTGAAGAATTTGTACCGCTCTAGATTCGTTTTTTGGATCCCGAAAGTGATGTCCAACTGAAACTGTGAAAACTGAGCGTTTCCAGGATAAAAATGGCTCCAACAGCCGTGATCATATATCCTAACTATTCCTATCCACGCTCCAGGCTTTGAGGTGGTGGTATCAAACTGCAATTGCTTCTTTTCTTTAGAGCTCACCACTCTACATTAACTGGTGAGCGGTGGTGTCGCGGTGACCATGGCGCCTGGCCTCCTCGCCGCCGCCGTGCTGGCCGCGGTGGCGTCGTTCGCGGCCCACGTCGCGCTCAACTGCCCCGTGCAGCCGGTGCCGTCGCCTCCACTGCCGGCCACTCCGCCCCCAAACAACCTCCTCCAGGCCGGTTAACGAATCGTCCCGAAAAAAAAAAAAAAAAATCCTTGTTGCCCGTCCATTTTTCCTACCGTTTCTAACGCCCGCCGTGCTGCAGAGGCTGGAGAAGCTTGGGGAAGGGGAGCTGGACGCGCCGGAGGATGTGCACGTGGACGCGGCGGCGGGCGGGATGCTGTACACGGCCACAAGGGACGGCTGGCTGCAGCGGATGCACCCGAACAACGGGTCCTGGGAGCGGTGGCGCTTCGTCGGCGGCACGGGGCTGCTCGGGATCACGCCGTCCGCCGACGGCACCATGCTCGTCTGCGACGCCGACAAGGTAAGCTTTGCCTCCACTGATCGGAGTCCTTTGCTAGCGTCGTTGGTTCTTCTAGGACGGCGAATAAAAGAGAACAAATCTACGTGTTACGATCAACAGCCGCATGAAACACGTACGGAACATCGGTTTAAAAAACGAACAAAGCTTATTTATTAGTTGTTATTATTGTAATTACTGATTGAGCAGGGACTTTTGAGAGTCGGGGAGGAAGGAGTGACCCTTCTTGCTTCGGAGGTCGATGGCACAACCATCAGGTTCGCATCGCTATCCAAATTCCGGACGAAATCGTATCGTGCCGTGCCGTGCCGCTCCGTAACTGTAAAGCTACCGCTGATTTTTCTCACCGTGCGCGCGCCGCCGCCGGCCTTCCGCCGCCAGGTTTGCAGACGCGGCGATCGAGGCCTCCGACGGCACGGTCTACTTCAGCGACGCCAGCACCAGGTTCGGCTTCGACCGGTGGTACCACGACTTCCTAGAGTCCAGGGCCACCGGCCGCCTCCTCCGGTACGACCCGCGCAGCGGCGAGACGTCCATCGTGCTCGACCACCTCGGCTTCGCCAACGGCGTCGTCGCCCTGCCGAAGGACGAGGCCTTCGTGGTCGTCTGCGAGTCCAACAGGTAACTGAACCTAAACTTTGATCGATCATACATACGGACCATACGGTACTCGTATGGAGATTGGAGAACCAACTAACCATGGACAAAAACATGCAGGTTTAGGTGCATGAAAGTGTGGCTGAAAGGGGAGAAGGCCGGCACGGCAGAGACGTTCGTCGAGCTTCCGGGGAGTCCGGATAACATTCGTCTAGGATCAGACGGTCACTTCTGGATTGCCCTCATCCAGGTTATCTTCCTTGCAAATGGCTCCCAGCTCCCCGTCTTACTAACAGCATCACCTGATGATTTTCTGAGTTTGGGTATCCAAAATGCAGCTGAGGTCGCCATGGCTGAACTTCATCAACCGCTGGACCTTGACGAAGAGAGTGGTGGCCTCGATCCCCGGGCTCATCGAGTGGAGCAAGGGAACGGCAAAGGGAGCTATGGTGGCCCAGGTGTCTGAGGATGGAAACATCCTCCGCGTGCTCGACGACTCCGAAGGGAAGGTGATCAACTTCGTCACATCGGTGACAGAGTACAACGGGGACATCTTCCTCGGCAGCCTGTCGACCAATTTCATCGGCAAATTGTCTCTGGCGAAGGCGGCACAGGAACAAGGGAGCAGCATCTTCTTAGACGTTTGAGTTCTCCGACTCCAATGTTTAGCAGCAGCAAACGTGGAACACGGGAAAAATTCCTTCCTTTTCGGCAACATTTACGTTCTCGTAATAAACATGGAACATACACAATGTTATGTTAGTTATTTATAAAGGTAAAAGCTAAAGGACATTCGTGTAATTTGGAAGAATCGGTCGCTCATTTTGTTTTTTCCAAATTCGACCTCTTCCACTCTTTCTTCTCTAAGTCCAGCAATCATATCATATATATAGGAATGGTGGGCTTGTTCAAGTCCTGACAGTGGTGGAAGCTACAGGGCAAGAGGGGCGAGGGTGTGATGTCAGTTCTCGCCGGAATCAGAGTAGAACGCGGCGGTAGGAGGTGGGGAGGGAAGAGGGAGGATGCCGTGGGCAGAGTAAGGTTGGGTGGAGCTCCGCAGTAGCAAGACCCTACCGCACCACAGTGGGTGGTGAGAACAGGAAAATGAACCGAGGAGGAAAAAAAAAAGTAACAAGTCACGCATAGACAAATTCTAATTAAACAGGGGAACTTTTTAAGGATTTTTTTCGAAAACATGCATTAGCATGTATTTCATTAAGCAAAAGAATTGGAGTTTTGTTACAACGACTTTGCAATTATAGTGATCCAAAGATTATCAAAACCCTAAGCAACACCCCTAATTTTACTCACACGAGCTTTTGATTACACAAGAAACAAATTCGTGACTACTAAGCTACATATGCAAGTGACGACAACTTTTTAAGGAAATGGAATGGTTCATGCCTTGGGCAGAGTACTGGATGGCTAGGGCTCTCGAAGGATAACGATGTACTGGATCGCCGTTATCACGGTTCTGTTGAAATGTCTTCTATCTTGGACCAGCAGTCTATTGGTCTTGCAAATCCAGCGCAAACTGAGATAAATAAAAAGCAATTTTTTTTTTTTTGGTAACAATTGCAACTGATAATATCAACCTCGGTGAAATCGGGCCATGAATAATTTCAATTTTTTGGTTTCTGGCTGAAGCTGCCACACGTCAAGCGAGCACCCATTAGTCTGAAAACTCATCGCTCGTACGGTCGTTGACTCGTACCAGCCACCAGCGCAAGATAGTAAAACTACGGTCAAACAACCGTGCTCATATCCGATCTATCACTCCATGACTTAGTGGTATTTCGACTGCCAGCTGCTGCACCCATGGAACTAAAAATTAACTGGTCCATTGGTGAAACAGGTGATGCCGTTTTGGTGACCATGGCGCAACTGATCGCCATCCATGCCTTCCTCGCCGCCGCCGCCGTGCTGGCCGTGGTGGCATCCCTCGCGGCCCACGTCGCCCTCAACTGCCCCGTGCAGCCGGTGCCGTCGCCTCCACGGCCGCCCAGTCCGCCGCCCAACAACCTCCTCCAGGTTAACGAATAGGCCGGAAAAATCCTTGCTGCTCGTCAATTGTTTTGCCGTTTTCGTGACGCTAACGCGCGCCGTGCTGCAGAGGCTGGAGAAGCTTGGGGAAGGGGCGCTGTACGCGCCGGAGGACGTGTACGTAGACGCGGCGGCGGGCGGGGCGCTGTACACGGCCACCAGGGACGGGTGGCTGCAGCGGATGCACCCGAACAACGGCACCTGGGGCGGTGGCGATTCGTTGGCGGCACGGGGCTGCTCGGGATCACGCCGTCCGCCGACGGCACCATGCTCGTCTGCGACGCCGACAAGGTATTACAATGAACAGAGCATCACTGCAGCATGAAAAAAAAAAAATGACAATATTGATCGATTGAGCAGGGACTTTTGAGAGTCGGGGAGCAAGGAGTGACCCTTCTTGCTTCGGAGGTCGAGGGCACTCTCCGATCAGGTTCGCATCCCTACCCAAATTCCGGACCAAATCGCACCACCGCTGACCGTTCTCTGGCGCCCGCCGGCCCGGCCAGGTTCGCAGACGCGGCGATCGAGGCCTCCGACGGTACGGTCTACTTCAGCGATCTCAGTACCAGGTTCGGCTTCGACACGTGGTTCTACGAGGTCTTGGAGTCCCGCGCCACCGGCCGCCTTCTCCGGTACGATCCGGGCAACGGGCGGGACGTCCGTCGTGCTCGACCGCCTCAGTTGCGCCAACGGCGTAGCGCTGCCGAGGGACGAGACCTTTGTGGTCGTCTGCGAGACGGGGAGGTAACTGAACCGAACATACAGCACTCTCGTATCATGCATACATATGGATATGGAGAACCAAACAGCTGTGAGCACACACAAACAAATGCAGGTTCAGGTGCATGAAAGTGTGGCTGAGAGGGGAGAAAGCCGGCGAGGCAGAGACATTCGTGGACAACCTACCGGGAGGTCCAGATAACATTCGTCTCGGCTCTGACGGTCACTTCTGGATTGCCCTCCACGTCAGCCTTCCAGCCACTGGCTCCGCATCATACATACCCCATCCTACTATCAGCATCACCTGATGACAATTTTGCTTACCTTTCGGTGTCCAATCCAAAATGCAGCTGATGAGGTCGCCATGGCTGGACTTGGTCAAGCGCTGGACCTTGACGAAGGGAGTGGTGGCCTCGTTCCCCGCGCTCGTCGAGTGGAGCAAGGCAACGACGAAAGGAGCCATGGTGGCTCAGGTGTCGGAGGATGGCAACATCGTCCGTGTGCTTGACGACTTCGAAGGGAAGGTGATTAACTCGGTCACATCGGTGACGGAGTTCAACGGGGACATCTTCCTCGGCAGCCTCGCCACCAACTTCGTCGGGAAATTATCTCTGGAACAGGTGACACAACAGGAACATGGAGTAGTGTCGTCGTAGACAGACATTTGAGTTCTCCTTGTCAGTTTATACAGGAATAACCCCAGGGGAACAGTTCGGTGTAGACACTCTTTACTGTTTAAGCGTTGTCATAATCGGCTCCAGGTTAAGAATTCATAAGCTGTAGACGATTCAGAAAGCTAGTAGCTAAGAAAACCTTTCTGTTTGTCCTTCAGCTCTGCTTTGCCTGGGTTGATGGCTTTCAGGTGCTCATCGATTTCAGCTTCTGTCAGCACTCTGAAAGTTGGGTCATCCGTCCTGACAACCCCAACCTGGAACAGTGGTTACTAGTTATATATGCTTGATTGCTTGCCTTCTTCAGATCATGACTGATGCACGAATATGACAGGATATCAACAGAAGTTAAAATGATAAGTACCTCGATTTCTGTGGCTTTGAGGTCCGTCTTCAGTGCGAACTGCAATGCTGATATTGCCATCTGAAACGAGAGAAGAATAAATCAAAACTGGACCGAACCACCAAGTCAGAAAACTGATCAATGGGCTATCTCAGAATAAAAGCAAAATCAGGTCGAAGACATATGCATTAATAGTATCAAGTCCAACATGCTTTCACAAATTAATATGCAAACTAGGTTCCATGTCACAATCCATTACACTATAATCAAGCTTCGAATCAAGTGTTAGAAGAAAAATAATAAAGTCACATTAGTAGTTTACTACATGATTCCAGAAAACGATATACCAAAGGTTCAACAAGTTTTTGGAGATTAATTGGTTTTGATTTGATTTTTAATAGCATGTGTGGATAACTAACAAATGGAACTCCTGATTTTTTTATAATAATGTTCACCAGAGATATCCTGCAGTGTTATTGTTATCATCGCTCACTACCACTTAAAAAATATTTATTGCTGCAATTGTAGGACCATGCTGTATAAAATGCATGCTGTTGTCATAACTCACAACTTCACAAGCAGAAAATATGGAATAGCTAACACCCCAATGTATGTGTTGACAGGAATCGATATGATACTAAAAGCATGTAAAAAACATCACAAATAAAAAGGTTATGCTCAAGCTTCATCGCAAAAAAAAAAAAAAGAGGTTATGGTCAAAGCAAATTTAAAAAGACACCAGGAAGATGGTCATGTGCAGTAAATCACATGATTTCTGTCTCTATTCATCCACAGGAGGTGTTGCATGCCTTCACTGAGTTTGCTCTTGATAAATCAAAACACACGCACCTGAACGGTTTCCTGAAATGATAGTGAAGGATTGTTCTTCATTTCCTTCTCAAGAAAGTTGACAGCCTCCCTATCCCTTTGGCCAGCACTTGCTGCCTGAGAAGAATGCATGGGAGAAGTCATGTCTTTCTGATATAGAATGTATTCCAAAATGATGCAGGTAAAATGGGATGATATAAGTTTATCCAACGAGAATGTTTATCGAGGTTATAAACCAATAAGTTTTTACTGAATTTATAAATAAACACTGTCTTATCCGCAGGCGTGAAAATCATCCAAAAGAGAAACGGCTAGCTTGCATTATGAGTTGGATGAACCAAGCGAGTTGAGTAGCTCAGATTTCCTTGAATAATAAATACCTTGTGACCGAAGAAATACCCAGCAGGATCACATGTAAAAAGCTGTGGAGTTTCTTTCTCTTCATCAATGCCCAAAATCATAGCAACTGCGTAGAAGAGTACAAGGGCGGTCTAAGGCTCTAAGTATTTGTTTTTAAAAAAAAAAAAAAAAAAAAAAAAAAGCTCTAGGCATCAAGATATATAATAGAAAATAGTAAAACATGGCTGCAGGTTCCATCACTCCCATTTTATTGCGGGGAAGGAACACCACCCTCAAATATGTAAGTCTCATTGCACTAACCAACTCCAGAAGGTCTCTTGCCACCATACTGGGTCCAGATCTGTGCTCTGTCTGCAATCCTGTGAAGAAGCAATCATATGCAGTTGGTTACATGCAGAAGATCCCTGTATAAATACAGAAGCATGCCAGATTATTGAAAAAAATCGTGTTTATATATAACATATCATTAATGGAAATATTATACACAGTAAATTTAGTTTTGGTTTGTGACAATCCCTGACTCCCTGCACAGTATGGTGTTTAAAATTCACAGGCCCCACTTAATTTCTTTCCTACAACTTATTGTGAAGGATCAACAGATAGAAAAAATATATGCATAAATCAGGATAAATACTTTCGAGAGGATAGCTCAGTGTCCTCCCATACATCCAACACGATACACACACTGAGCATCAGTGAGATTTAACTAATGATGCAGACAGAATTATTTTCATGTTAGGAAGCAATTATAGGCACTGCCAGTGTAAAGTGTATTATCTATTTCCTTGAAGCCAATATTTACCATTGTGCCAAAACATCAGCAGGCATTTCATATCCCCATTTGAAACGAAATTCTGCAGTTTGATTCCTTGCCTCATGAGCCAATGCTCTTCCCTCACCTGTAAGGAGGATTGAAGAAATAGCTATGATTATCAGCATTCTAAAACAAGCATATACAAATAAAAGAAAACATTACTATAGTGTCATGTTTTTGGTGTTACCATCTTTGGTGCTCTGTCGCGGTACCGGTCAATGGTGGTTCAGGTAGTTCAAATTTCAACAGTAAATTCTAAACCATTTCAGATGTTAAAATTAATGGCAATGGTCTGATGTTCAAAAAGGTACCAAATCAATGGTCTGATGTAATGGTGATTAGAAACAGAAGTAATAAATTGGCAGAGCCAGTGAGCCACACTGCAAGCAGTGTCAAGCTAGCAATACAAAAGTAATGCAGTAATGGCTTATAAAAATCAATAAAACCAACCTCTACGAAGTGATTCAGTAATGCATTATGCATTACAAAAAGATGAGAGTCGAATTGATCATTTGCAGTATATAACCAAAGGTTTCAGATTATCAAATCCAATATGATTACAATATCTTGGTGTGTCAACGACCCAAATGCAAGTCTACAGAGCTCAATTAAAAATTTTAAAATTTCCTAGGTGCATTTTGAAGATACACCATGCAGTTTCAATTTTCAAATGCTCTCATGATACGCAATAAATAAAGCAATGCTACGCCACGGCACATGGTGTATTACGCCATTACCCCGTAAGCCGTAACTCCCGACTCTCGAGCGACATCACCCCAAAACCGTAACAAGTTGGAACCGCATGCGTTAGCATTAAAGCAATTGGAGAATGGACCAGACAGCGTGCAGCACATTCGTTCCGCTAAGAGTTCGAGCAAAAATAACAAGAGAAGCAAGTGCTAGTGATGTTACCTACGATCCCTGTGACAAGCAACCCCAGCCGCTTGGTGATCGGGAACAGGCGCGAAACGCTGGCCATGTCCAGCAACTTGTCCTGGAAGCAAGCAAGCAGAGCACCAGATCGATTAATAATCAAGCAAACGCGAGAGGCAAAACTTGGACCGATCCCCGCCGCGGGCGCGCGGGGCCAGGGCACTCACCTTGGGCGAATTCGCCCTCTGCTGGCCGACGACGCAGGCGGAGTCCGACCCGCGCACGCCGACGGAGGTGACGCCCGCTAGCCTCGTGGCGTTCCACGCGTAATCTGCAACAGATAAGCGGAAGAGGAGTGAAGGAGCATCAGATACCGCAGCCGGCGGGGGGCGTGGAGCTTCGGGTTTCCGGCCGGGGTTTGCCGTGCACGCGCACAGCGCACTCACCGACTTGGTAGAGGCGGCCGTCGGCGGAGAAGACGGTGACGCGGCGGTCTACGGAGACGGACGCTCCGGCGCCGTGGTGGCGACTCCCGCTGCTGGCGCCCACCTGCATCGGTCTCGGCGTGGGTTTGGGAGAGGCGCGCTCGCTCCGCCGTGCTCGGCGAATGAAGACGGGGGTTTTTGGTCGGCGTGCTGAGAATGAGCAGTTGGGGGCTCTGCTGCTGAGAAGAGTAGCAGTGTTTTAAGGCTCAGGGGATGTTTGGTTGGGGGCCAACATTTGCCACGCCGTGATGTGGCAGGCCACAGTCTGGTGTGGCGGAGGCGTGGCGGAGGCGGGCGAAATGCTCGCCACACTCTGCCAAAGTTTGCCACGGAAAACGACGTGCTGCATGAGGATAACGACACGGGAGAAGAGATGTGGCGGCCAAAGTCTACTCCCTCTGTCCCACTAATAAAAACACATCTAGCACTTGGGTACACAGACCAATGTGGCTGTCAAATTACATTTCTACCCCTATAAAGCTGTTTCACAGCTCAGAAGTCTGTTCGCATGTTCAGTGAGCACAATTTAAAATAAAATCCAGCGGTGGGAATAGAACAAACTAGAGACTCAACAAGCCTTTGACACGTCAGCTGGCATACAATAAACAATTATTAGTGCTACAAGCTCATGGCCATGTATTACACGGAACGTTCCAGTACTAGTCTGGCGCCATTGTGCTCAAATTCA
The DNA here is from genome assembly GCA_015847255.1 of Hyparrhenia diplandra. Lineage (NCBI taxonomy): Eukaryota > Viridiplantae > Streptophyta > Magnoliopsida > Poales > Poaceae > Hyparrhenia > Hyparrhenia diplandra. The sequence continues at coordinate 20,659 of JADLZK010007493.1, read as the reverse complement.
AATTCTAAAATGGCGCCATTGCCTCACTACAAATTGCCTCCGCCTGTTTCCAGCTTCCAGATCAACCCAACCAGCTTCCAGATCAACCCAACGAAAGGCTCACCATGCTCCAAAACACCCCCCAAAACTCCAGCACCCTGCAATCCATTAGACATGGCCATAGATCTCAACATTCTACCAGATGAAGGAAATGGAGAGTTGGGCATAGATCTCAACAAAGTGGCAGATGAAGGAGATGGAGAGTTGGGAATAGATCTCAACATAGTTCCACATGAAGGAGATGGAGTGTTGGGCATAGATCTCAACATAGTTCTTGCTGAAGGAGATCAAGCAGCTTTACCTGACCTAAATGCAGAACCTACACTTGTGGAAGGCGTTGAAACCCATCATCCTCATGGTCAAGATCAAGTCCATGGAGATCAGGTCCACTACCTTCATGAAGATGAACAGGTTAGTGTGCATGCCATTGATTTCAACATCGCTGCTTGTGACGGACAACCACCACCACATGAAGGTAATCTCTTAATTCCATCTTTACAACAAACACATGGTGAAATCTGTACAAACAAGTTTGAAACATGAATTACCCATGTTGCCTACCTTTTCTGTAGTGCTTGCTGTTCAAGAAGACCAGCATGGAGATATCAGATTTCTTGGTGCATGTGAACAAGATGAATTTGGCCTAAACTCAGAACCTTTTGATCAGCAACAAGACATAGAACAAATGATCGGTAAGATCCAGATTAATAATCCACTTTCCTTACTTTGACTGTGTATCTTGTTCATTTGAATTAAGTGTTCATTTAAATCATCCAGTACGCAGTAGTACACATGACTGCACATAGTGTCAAAGCATGTTCATGCATAATTAACCATTTTCGTACAGATCTGCAGCACTAGTATAAGAACTCACCAAGTAATTGTTCCTGTAGACATGATAGAGGACATGCATGACTATGGTGTGTACACTGATGCCGTGGACATAGCCTTCGATATCGAGGAGTTGGAGGACTCAGATGTTGATGAAGATGAACATGCAAGCGAAAATAATACACATCAGCGCACAAATATGACAGATCTTCAAAAAGACAGCAAATATATGAAAAATTGCTTGAGAGAAGCAACCGTGGAAGGTTACAGAAGAACACTACACATATAGTTGCTCAGAAGTTCCAGGTCAGTCCTAATCAAGTACGAAGTGTTTGGCGGAGAGCAAAGCAATGTCGTGCACAAGGAAGGCCAGTCGATGTAAGATCAAGAAGAAAGAATTGTGGCCGTAAAAGGAAACAAATGGACCTGTCAAATGTTCTTACCATCCCCTTGCATAGGAGGAAAACGATACGAGCACTATCTAAAGCTCTTGGTGTAAAGAAGAGCACTCTACACAGGTGGATCCAAATTGGGAAGAACCTCCTTCAGCTGTTCAGGCACCTCGGGGGGCACATCCTTGTTCGTAGCTACCACTGGAGACTCCTTGACGAGCAGATGCTCATGAGCCTGATCCACGACGCCATCGACGACCGCTTCTCCATCAGGAAGCAGCTCTGCGCCGAGAGCCTTGGGAAGCTGGGGGGTCAGGTCCATGGCGAGATCCATGCCCGCAGCGACATGTAGCCCACACGCATCCGCATCCTCCGTGCTGGATTCTTCACCTTCGGAGTCGGGGACGTACACGTTGCCGTGGCAGTCCATGCGTAGGCCGGCCTTGTCGATTCGATGACCACGCACATAGATCCAGCCCTCGCTCGCCGAATCGACGCTTTTTGGCTGCTGGACCTTGGAGTCGGCGCCGCCTGGGTTGACGATTTGGCCGAGGCTCCCATCACCCCCGCGCCTAGGGAACGCACGGCCATCAGGCTTGCCCCAGCCATGGGGCTTGATTATAGCGCCGCCGGCAACAGGCATCTGGCCGCCTCGACGCATCCGGCGGCTACGAGGCCGGACCCCGCGGCCTCTAGCCATGCACGCGAACTCGCAGCTAGGGGCAGGTGAGGTGGGGAAGGGGAGCGAAGGGGAAGGGGACGGACTAGAGAGGTGCGGCGGAGTGTCGAGATTTTTCTGTGGGGAGCGAAGAGGAAGGGGAACCATTGGAATTTTAGACCGGCAGGGGAGTCACGGAAGTCACGGGCACCTTCTCGATGCAGGGAGCCTCCGTAGATTTTTTTATTTCCCCTTTTTACCCTTTGTTTTTGTGTCCTTTTTATGAGGTTTTCCTGAACACGAACCGGATAAAGCTGCGGTTGCGCTGTCGTGCTGGAGCTCAGTGTGTACAGAAGCCTATAAGTGACCAATAATTTGAGAAAAAATTTGAACCCCAGATGTAGTTTTATTAGTGGGACGGAGGGAGTAGTTGAAAAGCAAACAGTGGCCTCGGGTGGTGTGGCGGCCAACAGCTTGGCGTGGCGAGCTGTAGCGTAGACCAAACACCCCCTTAGCTCTAGGTCTCGCTCGCGGAAGGCCAGCTAATCTTCGGTGACTGGCCCATCACGACCTGATGGGATTGGGGGCGTTACGTCGCTGGCATGCTGGGCCGTATTGCGGTAGAAAGGGCCCCAAGACAAAAAAAAAAAGAAGAAGAAGGGAAAAAGTATTGCTCACAACCCCCCTCTAAACTCTGCTCATGTACAAAACTATTGCTCACCCTTTAACTAAAACTGTTTGTTTTAGCACCTCAGTGATTTTGAAGATGGTTTTAATGATGTGGCGTCATGCAGTGTGGACCCAGGATTTTTGCATAGGGTATGCGCCATAAAAAAAATCTTAAACAATTCAGTAAGCCATTTACAATTTGGTTAAAACCATATTATAATTCGGTAAAACAACGTTAAATCTTGATATATGTTGTTCAAATTAAATACAAATACTTCAAAATATAACAATAAGAGAGACTTACAGGTAAGCTGCATACTAGGACGAGACCCGACCGATACTTTGTGTATTTAGTATTCTTAAGTGGCAGATTGAAACTTAGGACTTGTGTGTATTCTTAAGTGGCGGATTGAAACTTACGGTTTTCAGACAAGAGGACCTCGTGGTTGCTAGCTCGAACAATGAATTTGCTTTGATTCAATCATCAATATATAGCAAAAATAAAAAACAACAAAGTAAACTAACAAGCTATGTTGGAATTACTCCTACTACCAGCTAACATTTAGTGAAGTACAGTAGTAGGCATTAACATTAACAACATCTTAGTAGTAGAACAATTCTGTCTAGGATTTCGCAAAGATGTAGTCCCCCGTCCCATGTCGTAAACATGGAGCGCATCGTCATCGGGCATGATGTAATAGATACAATCTCCTCTCAAGCCGGAGCCAGCTTCATGTGGATCCAAGGACGCTCCAAACTTGGGATGAACAAGCAGGAACGCCCTGCCGTCGAGCGTCCCTACTTTCTCCCAGGCCCGTGCTGACAAATCAAGCTTTGAAACCTCGACGTTGACGATGGAACGATTGCCGAGTGAGTATGCTGAATAACAGAAGCGGACACAGAATAGGCACCCCTGTGATTCTACCCACGCATATTTGGAAGTGCCGTTATATGGCGGCCAATTGGCCCTGTTTGCGGCCTCCACGGGGATCACGGTGAAGTTGGGTTCCGGCGTGAACTCGAGCGTCACGACCTTGTCTGTCGGGTAGAGGCCCATGAGGAACTTGTTGTCGCCCACGGACGTGAGACTCCAGCCAAGTTGGCTCACGCCGTCGACCGTCCCGTACTCGTGCTTTAGCCACCGGCGATCGACGTCGTCTTCTTCGTCCCCGACGACCCCAAGGCGGCAGTACCAGAGCACCGTGTTGGCGAGGTCGACGACCAGGACGATGCAGCTGCGGTTTGGATGATGATGATGGACGGGCGACTTGCACGATAGAAGGCACCTCTTGCTGCGGCTATTGCTGCTATAGGGGCCATCGTCGTCGCCTCCAAGGAAACCTTCGCGGTCGGGGGCAGGCTGATCCTTGCGCCGGTGAACGGATCCCACAGGAAAGTCACGCCGCTGCCGCGGGCCGCCATGAGGAACCAACCCTGCGGCGTGATCCAGTATCGGTGATCCTTCATCTCGCCCACCCTCCTGCGAAGCACTTGCCTGCTGGGGATGCTGTACAATAGGAACATCCGTCGCCGTCGGTCGCCTTGTCGTGGTGGTCGAACAGGAGCAGGGGAGCGTGCTCAAGATCCAGGGGAGACGAGTCTGCTTCCTCGCGCCCTCCCGCCGCCGCCTTCTCCATGAGGAAGAGAAGGGCACACGTACAACAAGGCACTCGTTGCAAATTGTCGTGGCGCTATGCTTACGGTCTATGTACACAAGTGGATCATCGTGACATCCCTAAATACCCCGCATATATGGTGTGAAGTTTGCATGTCCCTCGCATAAAGCTTGACCTCGACGTGTCGTGATGGCTTGGGGCTGCTATAAATTAAAATTAAAACGCACATGGGCGTGACTTTCCTGAGATTGAACTCTATATCGTGAGGATACATCATACTTCCAAATCAACGAATCAAACATCATACATATTTGGAAACTTGTTGATGGCAACTCATCATATGTGCATGATCGCACGGGTTGTCTTACATATCTGGACACGTGTTGATTGTAACTCATCATATGTGCATGATCGCACGGGTTGTCTTGGGATTGAACTGCACAATGGACAGCGCCGGCCCTAAATATTTGGAGGCCCGGGGCGAAAACTAAAACCGAGGCCCTAAGTCCATATATGTGTCGATGTCAGTTGGCTCCATTAGCTGTCATTGGTGTATCTGGCAAAGTAAATTGTGGATCACTTAATTCAAAATTAGATCATTTAAATCAAATTCAGATGAACCATTACGAGGAAAAATGGCTGCCAGTTTTTTTTTTTAACGGGTGCCAGTGTTGTTGTGCAACAGACTTTTAGCTCAGTACTATCCAATGCCTTCAAGCTTGTTGTAACTCTTTATCAGTTGTCTCTTGTTTGCCCAGTCTAGTTCTCAGTTCATCCCATGAGTTCATATTAGTAAGATGCTTGACACTATTTTTTTTGCAAGGATGCTCAACACTAATTTAATGTCCCAACCTCCCATTGATACATTTGCAGTCTCTATACCAATCATTCCATGAACCTTTGCACTTTTTAGAGTTACAAAGCTGATCCAAGTGTTTGAATAAAATTGCCATTTTCTATCATGTTGCTCTCTATTACTCATCTCTCGATGATAATGAGAATATGAAAAAATGCCTTAAATTATCATCGAAGGGGAATACACTATTATCTACTCTTATAGGCTCCTTTTCAACTAATATAGATTATCCCGATTTCTTGGATCATAAATCTCTAGTATTTTCTGTAGCATTTGAATTAAATACGTGCTCAGCGTTAGGGTCGAACGGACAATGGAGTAGGTAAATTGCGGAGGTCGCATGGAGTAGGCAAATCGCGGAGGTCGCATACTTGCAGCACGTCGCGTCGAGTCTAGTGTCTCGCCTCTCGAGATATCGCCGTCGCCCGTCGCGCAACAGCCGCGCGCTCGCACGTCTCGTGATGTCGGCGGCCGCCGCGGATGAAGACTTCGTGGAGTCGAGTCGTGTGTTTGCATGTGCGTGTGGCTCCCTCCCAATAGGAGTAAGCTAGTATTTTCTCTCCTTTCTTAATCTACAGACTCGATCCTTCTCACGGAAGCCAGGCGGGCAACGTTCAGCAATGAGCCAAATAAATACTACCTGTGTTTACATATCTAGGGAGGGGGCCCTTCCTGATTGGGGGCCCAGGGCGGCCGCCCCACTTGCCCACGTCCAGGGCCGGGCCTGCAATGGACGGCATGAGTTTTTAAAGTACACAGTACACACAACATGCTTGCCTGGCTCGCCCCTATGAACTTATGTACACACAAACTCTACCCATATGAGGCCTTTTGGAGAACTTCGGCTGGCAAATCCCGAGCATAACAAACAAAAATCCTGAAATAAATTTACAAAAAATACGAAGCACACGTGCTAAGTCGAGAAACTTCAACCCCCGATGAGCAAGTTCCACCACAAAGGGACCTTAGGAGTTCATGGAATAGCTGATCCACGGATAAGATTTGGGTGAGGGCATTATTATATGGCAACTAAAATATGACGGGAGAAACTTACTTTCATATATTCATACTATAGAACAGGAAGGATAGAACCGTCAGATCTTCATCAGAATCTATTCACCGTTTGGCATAGCTCCATAGAATCTGCTCCAAAAAGGAAGAGCAAAGCCCTGCCAAATGCCCTCCAAACGCTGTCGTGTTGCCCAGAAAATCCTTTTCTAAAATTAGACATGTTTTTCCCCAGATCCTTTCGTCCTTTTCTATGTTTTGTTTTATTTTTAAGCGCCTTTCGTGTCTCTTCCTTCTTACTTTTTTATATATTCTTTTCTACACATATTTAGAAGGAATTCTATTAATACAATACTATATTGCATCCCTGTTTACATGTAAGTCGTTGGATACAAAGAAAGTATACCCTAGAGTATTATCTAAAATCCTCTAAAAAAAATTCTTCACCTCTAAAACATATGATGCCTATCTAATTCCAACCCACGGCCCTTTGTTTTCTATAAATTTTTTACTACCTTTTGTGTTTCTTCCTTCATATATTTTCTATATAATTTGGAACACAACCATCACAGAACCACGTAAGACGAATTCAAAAGAACACTCCATTAGCAAACAAATACACTGTAAAGATCAACTGGTAGTATATATCATGATATAATATTCTTATTGAATCATTTTTAAATTTAAAACAACCAAAGCACTATGGTCGAATTTCTCTGCTCAAAAACTCTAAGGGTCTGTTTGTGTCCCATGAATAAAGTACTTCTCATTGCATTTTTATTAGATCACTATCCGGCCAATTTATCTCAATTCATGGGAACCAAGCAGGACCTAATAATGATCATTTACAGTAACACAGCTACTTCTTAATATGCACATTAAAATCAACCCAAATACTATGATCTAGCCTTTCTGTGTCCCAGAACTCTGTCGTTTCTTCTGACCCTAGTTGATGAGACCAGATGTTGGTGCCATCTTTGGCGGGCCTTATGTCCCCTCCGGCTCCAGTAAGGGTCGGTACGAAAGCTAGCTCACCGTGGCGATCAACAATATCAACATGGACAGTGTCCGGCCACTGGTAGAGTCTTGGGAAGAACACCTTGTTCTTCATCCACTTGACTTTAGTCTTGCTCATTAACGTGGCGAGTGCCGGTGAAGACCGCTCGCCCGCCGAGGCTCTCCACCTCGCGCCACTCCATCTCTTGCTCGTCCAGCCTGACAATATGGACCGGTGTCCCGCGGCGACCGATGAGGACGGCCATGAGCTCGCCGTCGTCGGACTCAAACAAATACTTGTCCACCGGCTCCTCGTCGCACTGGATTCCGAAGCTGGAGGGCTTGTCAAGAATTTCGAAGAGGCCGTCGTCGCTTTGCAGGGACTCCTCGTACACTGCCAGCTTCCCGTCATCATATAACACGTAGAGCGAGCCACCATGGAGGACCGGGTTGGTGTTGGGCGACGATTCCATGAACTTGGTGTCAGCTGGCATGAGCGTGATGTCCCAGTCATCCCACTCGCCGTCGTCGTCCTTGGTGGTGACGGCGGTCCGAGGATGGCCAATCGTGTGGACGCCGAACATCCTCCCCGGCACCGCGCAGCCGTCGTAAACGACGAAGTGGAACCATCCGTATATGGACGGCGGCAGCTCGTGGACATCGCCGGTGACGAGGTCGGCTTCCAGTACCTTGGACAGCTGGCACAGCGTCAGGTGGCGCCCGGTGGCGCAGCAGAACTTGGCTCCTGGTGCCTCGAGCGTGCGGGAGACCTCGAAATTCTTGTTGTAATAAGGGCTGTAGAAGCGTAGGTTTGTGGAGCCGACGTCTGCGGCGCTGAGAAGAACCGGGGTCACCCAGGCCGGGTAGAAGGGCGCCACCACGGAGTGCCAATGCCTGCACGCGGCGCCGAAGCTCGGGTGGGTCGACCACGGCAGCCGCTTCAGGATAAGGCTCAGCAGATCCGTCGGGAGGGACGATCAGTCTCGTTCATCCTGCGCCGCCATTGTCGTTGTTGTCGCCGCCGCCGCCGCCGCCATCTACTTCCCAATTCCCGTCGCCAGTCGTGTGGAGATGCGCCTGGTACTCTGGTACTCGGACGGCAGGCGGCAGCTGTTTTATGCCGGTTTCCTTGCGGCGTGTGGCGTGTACCCTTTCCCTTTTGCCAGACTCTGTTTGCCGTGAGGAGAGCAGAGGACTCCCCCTGTATCTCCCCTTTGTGTGTGCGCCGTCAGAGGGTAAGGGTATACGCAGATACTCCCCTTTTTCGAAACTACTACTAGCAGATAAAGAGAGTCCTGCTGAGTCCTGACCAGGCTAAAGTTTCAAAACGTGCATCTCCCTACCTCACAAGAGTCCGGCGGTGTGACTGCAGCAGCTTTGCATATGAAGGCATATTGTTTGTCACATTAACCATCTAATTTACATTTTGCCTAAGTCCTTAAGCATGCTTTTGAGATTTTCAGGTAAGCTTCTTCATTAACTTCTCAGTATTCTTCTCCATGAACCCCGTCTGTCGGATCTCAATCTTCTTTCCATCGGCTACCTGCCATTAAAAAACAAAGGCATAAACACACCTTATTGCCATAAGCTACCATATTTGATACAGGCGGATTAACATTAAAAATAGAAGAAACAATCCAACTATCTTGCATTTGACTTCAGATAACATTATTGAAAATCCAGTTATGTGGCTACAACCTCTCAACAGAAAGGCAACATTGGACTCATAGATCAGAAAGACAACCTCTCAACAGAGAGATAGATTTGTCATCAGGCACAAGCAGCTGTTCCAAGACACAACATTGGGCATTGTGTGGCTACAAGACAACAAGTCATAGTTGGAACTTTGTGATACCAGAAATTCGATAGTATTATATTCACATGTTTTCTAAGTTTATTAAGTGAAATTCGACCATATGTCACTATGCTGATGTCAATATGCTTCTACCTGTCAACACCCATATAGTAAACAGTAAACACTATGTTCTTTGAAGGAAATCATTGTATTAATGTCTTACTGATTTTGGATAGTTTTCAAAAGTCATTCTTTCATGTTTTTTTATTTGTAATGAACCAAATAGATTCCTCGTACTATGTCAGGATGAGTTGAATATTTCAAAAAATAAGCGCCACTGTACAGTAAAGACCATGTTTTAGCCTCTGACCTCTGAGGAACTTGTCAAGTGCTGCAAAATTGAAAATATGGGTTATGGACTCCAAAGTTGTTTATGTATGCTAAATAAAGGAACAAATAAGTTGGCATCTCAAAAGGAAAGTGTTTGCTACTTCCACTTAATTAAGTTTAGGTCCTACCATTCATCTATTCAGTCTAAAAAAAGGCATTGTCGATAAATCTTCAGTATTTTAATCCATATCTGTGCATGTATGCATCAGCAAGGACCCATCAGCTACCGTTAGCAAATATGAAGAACAGGCATCATGCAATTAGCATGCTGAGAAGTGGGACAACTCTTGGATTGGCACAGACGTAAAGTTACCAGATTTGCTACTGAATCAACAGTTGCCAAGACCCTAAACCGATCAGGCTGCAATATACCTGTATGGCGGTAGGAGCGTTGTCACACAGCGAGCCATAGCAAAAGCTTTAACCACCATTGTTGGTGTACGGGTGGAAGAATGGGGCAGCATGCATGGCGTGGAGACATGGTAACTCACTTCTGTAAAAATAATAAAAAATAGTAATAGATATATTAGTTCAAAAGCAAGCACATCTATCAGGTAAATCATTTTTTTTTTGAGAGTGAGAAACCAGGTGACCAATTCAACCCAACCTTGATATAACAGGAACTGGATTATTTTTGTGAATACATAAAAGATTGGAAATCTTTATATTAAGTAGGAGAGTTTTTTACATCAAGCGAAACGTGTATTGGGTAGGATAAAAAATTACATTCATCGTTGCCTCCCTCAAATGGAGTCGCATGTCGATTACTCACGTATTAAGCGTCTAAGGTTGCATGCCGCGGCTTCGATCCATTGATCTGCGGTATGCTTGTTGGTGGCTAGGAATTGGAGGCTGGTAGAAGCTGCGCTGCGGAAGCACCCTACGTTCCTCTCTTTCCAAACTTCCAAGACGACTAAGGTAAATAAGGTGTCGGCCCCCTTCCTCTAGTCTCCATACCGACTTTGACGCCATTGATCCCACCACGCGAGTAGTGAGGCGTCTCGCACTGCGAGGAGTCGATATCTGGAGAAGGAGCATGAGCTATGATGCGGGCGACGGGCTGCGCGAGGATGGCGACCGAGGGGAGCAAGACGAATCGCAAGGGTCATAGAGCATTTGTTCCTTTCCTTTTATTTCTATATGATGTCGCGAGGAGGGAGCGCGGGTGCGGAGATCGCGAGGTAGACGGATAAACTAAGGATTGTCGCACCAAAAAAAATGTTCACCCGAAGTTCACTTGAGCACCCTCATATGAAGTTCACCCGAAGTTCCTTTTATTTGCTATTTGTTTATCAATATGAAGCCAATCACCGGGGAGACAATGAATCACACAAGAATGGCAAATGATTTGTTCACTCAAAGTTCACTTGAGCACCCCCAAGCTAGTCTTCGATTGTGTTGACCGCCTCAATGGTGGATCAAGGTGGTGACTCGCGCCTTGCCTCACTAGGCCCTCTTGACACCACCCGAATGAGGGGTAACTTAATGACACACTGTTGACACCTGTTATAGCATAATATTAATAGTCAACTAAACATGCATAAGGGCTTAAAATGAATATCAACATAGAATAGGGGTCTAACTAACATAATTCCACGAGCTTTGGTGATTTATGACTTTTACTGAGGGACTTAACGAGATAAATGCGAGAAAAAGTTCCGAATATATCTCACATATGATGACAAGACTTAACCGTGAAGTAACTCGACACGAAAAAGTGGACTAAAACATTCTAGAAGGTACGAGAGGACACCAAAAGAAACGGGAAGACGGCGTGGCATGCCACCGGGCGACGCCCATTGCCAACTAGGCCGGCCGCCGTCAGGGGCCACATGTCGACCTCAGTTTTGTATGTCGGTTTACCACCGACCTTGAGGTTGTATCTACACCGTTATTGAAGGTCGGTTTGATCCAATGGTCATCGTTCATCGCCAAGGCCTATATAAGAAGACCCCTGACCCCAGGGCTCAACCCTAATTCAATCTATCTCATTCTATTCATTATCTCTCAGTTGTAGAGATGTCCCAATGTAAGGATAACCTCTCTCTGGGATTAGTGAATTAGAAGTAGATTAGAAGAATATTAGCCATGTAATTAGAAGTAGATTAGACATGTAATTAGAACTAGATTAGATCTAACTTAGATCTAATCAAGAGTAAAAGAGAGTGGAGTTATGCTCTTGTTGGAGATGTCTTGAGTATGGTATGTCTTTGTATCTTCTCTACAAGACTTATGATTCATATATTTATCTTCTCTATTCACTTCCATACCTTTCATATATGGTTAAGTATAGTTGTTATATTATTGCATGGGATCTCCGCTCGTATTGAGGGCTCTAGTTATGCAAGGTAGCTAGAGTAGTAATTGATAGTGTAGACATGGTGTCTAGGCTATAGGTTACCCGAGATTGCGCCCAATCCCACCTGGATAGTTGTGGTAGCCCCGGGGTGACAAAACTCTGTAAGGCCTTTGTAGTCCACCACGTTCGGATTGGTATTTCGTAGAGCTTTTGGCGACCCTTCTCCCAACTACCTTTTTCCCGGTCTTTCTCGAGGTTGGGACGGACTGCTGCTCCAAAGTGCATTAGTATAATTGCTATCATAGAACCTAATTAATAGAGAAGTACAAAGGAACCTTGATCTCTCTCTTTGATCTTTTGATTAGTTTAGTTATTCTTTTATTATCTTAGGTATGCTTTTATTATTTATTTACCCTTTAACAATTACCCTCTCACTATAGTCTAGTGGTTTGCTAAGTTAGTGGATATATGATTGTGTCTTATTAGAATTCTTTAGCCAAAGCTTCCCTGTGGATACGATACTCTAGAATACTCATCCTAGGGAAAAGCTACAATGGTAGGTGTTAAATTAAACTTGCGTAATCCTTCATATTCTTTTAGCACTTAACAAATGCCAACACACACGCAATCCACTAAAGTATCAATTTGGCGCTCCATAGGACAAGATCACAAACCCCTCACAAATCGCCTAGAGGTGGACAAGAACAATCACTTTCTCTTCCTAACGCCTCCAACAATCACCAGGCCGGTCTAGGAGTGGTGCTATTCAAGAGGAACAATAAACCACCGGCTACAATGATCTTCAAGTGCCTCTAGATGAAACTCTCAAAGCAATGCACTTGAAAACTCTCCCAAATCTCTCAAAGCCCAAATCTCCCAAATCTCTCAAAGGAAGCAAGTAGAGAGGAGGAGGAGAATGGCTCAGACTCTAGAGTGATGGAATGATTCAAATATGCCAAGAGAGAGAGCCCCCAACCGGCCACCCTTCTATTTGTAGAAGTGGGAGAAACCCAACTTCAAAACTCATTTCGGGGTGGGCACCTAATGCGTAGCTAGGCCGGCCGGACGTGTCCGCTACCTATGTGTCGTGCTCGATGGCCGCCATGTGGTCACTTTTCAAGCACAATTGTTCATCTCAAACGGTCACAAATTCGAACTCGAAGGTTAGTGGGCAGCAGACGCTGTCCAACGAGACACGCAATGCCAAATTAGTTGATCAGCCCCATACCAATGGTCGACTTCATCGCGCTGCGTCCGTTCGCGGCACCCGAGTTCCAAAGAAGGTCCAAATGCCCGGGAGACACGTCGGTTTTGTATCACCAAATGGACATGCCGGGGTCTTCTCCGACCAACACTCATACGGCCCGGTCGGCTTCGGTCAAGTGGGTCGAGGTGGACGAGATTCGGACTGCGTGTCATTTGCCATAACCACAACGTCCGTTGTTGTTAAAACAAAAAAAACAACATTCTTTCTTCATCACCTCAATCCATGCACTATGACCATCTTGCTCCACACTTGGCTAGGCCAATCTCAATCTAAATCAACCATTTAACATAGAGAGATTAGTCGTAGGATGTCATCGATTAGCCAAAACCAAACTAGAGATCTTCAATCTCCCCTTTTTGGTAATTGATGACAACCCTCATAAAGATTTTATGATTAAAGGTTTTTGAACCTATCATGGTTGTCCAAGCATTTTTGCTCATGATTATAGATTTCGACAAACATCATAAGTTTGGTTTTGGCAAAGATAAGCTCCCCCGCATATGTGCCAAGAGTTTGGAACGAAGCTTTGCACATATGTATGAATATTGAAATTGAGGGTGATCGAGTTATGTTACCAAAATGATGATATCGTGAAAAAATGGACCTTTGAAGCATGATACCAATCGGAGTTGCATTTCTCACCATATTTAGCATCATGGGTAACTAGATATTTCATCAAAACTCAAAGTACCACATGAGATCACATTATAAGCAAGGTACTTGAATTTAGGGCGGAATTTAAAAAATCTAGCTATCTCTTATGCATGCTAGTTATTCATCCACCATTCAAATTACCACTGGCATACACCACACAAGCATGTATATATAAAATTTAGAGTAAAGTCTACGTCCGGTCCTCAAACTTGTGCGGGTGTGTCATCCCGGTCCTTGAACTTAGAAAGTGTGTCATCCCAGTCCTTAAACTTTATTTGGGTTTTATATTCATCCAAATGGGTATGGATTTCTACCCCATAGTAGAGATATGACGTAATTGGTGAAATCAAAAGATTAGTAGGGGTTATATATGAAATCGTCAAGACACATAAATCATATAAATATATTTATAACTTTATGAGGACTACTTTGAAAATAACCGCTTTTACTTAGTCGCTGCTGCCAGGGGGCGCAGCCGAGACGTTGCCGCCATGGTCGCGTGGCGGCGAGCAGCCCGCCTTTGCTGCTCATGGACGCAGGAGATAGGAGAGCCGTCGCCGATGCCGCGCACATGCACGCCGCCGCGAACTACCGGGTCTGCCGACACGCAGGCCAGCGGCTGCCGCGCCACGCACGAGCACGCACACAATCTCTATTCTTTGGCATACACATGCACACGTGAGAGAGAGGAAGTGTGCGCGTTGCTATCGATCTCTAGCGCACCACGACAACAAAGATGCTACTATGCTAGCCGTAACAACATGTCGTCCGCGCCATCGAAGGGGCGCTCGTCGTCGACATTCGGTACCGCCGCCCTCGGTCACGACGAGAGGACATGCAGCTACAGGCCATGGGTCCAGCGCTGTGGCCGTCGCGAGGAATTTGTGGGCAGCCGTGATCCGGAGAAGGTCACGTTCACCGGCGCTGTCCCGGTGGGGCCTCGTTCCACCGCCTATCGCAGCCACATTGGTCGGCACTGCCATTGGGCACACCAGGGACGAGCTGGACATGGCCATGAGAGAAGTTATTGATGGGAGATAGAGTTGGCATGTGGGTCCATACCCGTTTGGTTGAATACAAAACCCAAACAAAGTTTGAGGACGGAAATGACACACTTTCTAAGTTTATGGACCGGGATGACACGCCGAGACAAGTTTGAGGACCGGCCATGAACTTTACTCTAAAATTTAAATACATGTGCAAGAGCAAGTCATAAGTTAGTGCACAAACAAATGCAACAATGGCCTATGAGCTTGCTCCCCCTACTTGTGTGCTTCAAATTTTTTATCCCTTTCTAATATTTATGCACTAATCTCTTCCCCTTTATTAACAATTGACACAAAAGGTATGACCAAGTTCTTTTGATATTGGAAAGATTAGTTTTTAAATTTGGATAGCTTGCCAAACATAGAATTTGGTTTGAACCAAAGACAAGCTTTGTCAACCTCATAAAAGAGTTATCTTGCCTATGTTAAATTAAACATTTGACAATATATACAAATTCAACACTTTCGAGATTGTAAGCCCGAAGCATGTCATATGTCATCACTAAATCACTCGAGCATAAAAACAATATTTACGTTGAAATTCATTGCTCTTCCATAAATGCAACCTATGGAAACAAGTTATATGTCAATATGTTCTAACAAGTCCTTAGATATCATGTATGACATGTAAAACAATTTCTACTTTGCTTTGCTTGGTGGAGGGGCATCATATTGGAGAAGTCAAGAATGTTCAATTCATTTCTTAGTTTGCAAAATCTCTTCTTATCAAATGGCTTCGTAAAGATATCAACTAGTTGATAATTGATGCCAATAGGATGAATTAAGCCTAGACTATTCAACCTTGCAAAGACAAGTTCGTGATGTGATCTCGATCTTGCTACTCCTGGTGGAGATGAACATATGCTTCAATAGGTGATTATGATATTACCGGGTTATATGTCTTTTGTGCGTGTGTGTGTGTGTGTGGGGTAGCGGTTGGTGTACTGGGTTGTTGATGCTTGGACTTTCAATATTGCAGATTGATGCCTTTGAGATGACACCAGAATTTCACGATTTTTGATTAGTTAGGCATAACCCTTTTTCCATGGTTGGATATCAGATTGTAAGTTAATTGTGGACATTGATGTATATAGATTGCTTGGTGTGTTTTGAATCTTATTCAAAGGAACCAAAGACTAATGCCACAATATTGATTTTCAGGGCGATGTCTTACATTCAACAATACGTACACATACTTACAAATCTCTTACTCGGGAGATTAATTCACCTAGTTTTTAGAGTGGTCGGTATTATTTTTCTCTCACAAAATACCCGCACAACCATTTATCTATACTTCTAATGTGTTTTTCAATATTTCATTAGAGTTAGTGGAGATGACATTAAAGTTTGTAACTGTTCCTCATCTCTCTAACTATGGATAAAAAATATAATTTTAGTGTGTTATTTTTTTGTATGATAAATTATTGGTCATATGCTTCATGTGTACCTACGGAGGGAACTTGAAGAAAAATGTGTCATTTGTCCTGTTCTAGTATGATCAATTCTATACTCTTATTAAGGTGAGATAACGTTAGTAGTCGTTGTATTTAGCGTTCAATTCAGCTTGGTCCTGACCCATCTTAATTCATGCAGTTCAAAGGAGAACTGTACACACTTGCTTGAGATGTTGGTTATTTAGAATCGACTGCTTGCTAGGTGAATAACACGGGATTACTCATGTATGAAAAATTCGAGCCAATTAATTTGGTGTCCGACATAACACTAATGGTAAGTGCAAGAGAAAAAATGTGATGCTTCATTAGACACTTTCTAATTTTTTTAACTAATTGAGTTCTATTTTTTCTTTGAGGTATATAGATCATTTATGTAATATTTATTGTCCAATATTTAAGAGAGATATATATTTTAGAGTTGACTTGGGAAAATTACTATTATGTGTGAAAAGTAACAAGAAGCTACTACTTTTGGGACAGTATTAAACTACTTACAACATTTTACGTGGATGAGACTATCCTTATAATTCTATATGTGGGGCATGCAGAATGTGTTTAGGCCGACATGTCTGTGTGAGAGGGAGCCCCCTCCTTCTCATAGCACCTCTATATTTATAAGCAATGTAGATTTATATGTGACCCTCATTGGGGGATGGATTTACAACTCACCCAACTCCACTTGGGCCTCTTCTAGGGTTTGGTGGATCACGAGTGAACCTACCTCCTCTTGTGGTTACCGCATTGATTTTCTCATGAAAAATTTCAGGTTGCCCTCAAGTCTTCCGTCTACCATAGCGAGGGGAAACGAGCGGCAAGCCGAGCTATCTCGTGTTTTTTTTGAGTATCACACAACTTCTCATTCATCACTTTTAGAATTACAATCGGCAACGACTAATTCTGAAAAAAAGTGTCCCACTTCTTTACATGCTCGGGTCTACTATCGGGTATATAAAAGTGGGATACCCTCACTTAATGGGCTTAGACCCATGTGCCCGATACGGCTAAGAGAAAGAGCTTGACTTGGCCCAACTAGGACGCCCAAGGCCCATGAGGGACTCGGGGTAGGAGTGACGATTTTCCCGAGCTTCACCCGAGGCCTCGGTCAAGCGGGCGCTCCCACGGTAGTAGAACCCTCGGGCGCCGCCGATTCGTCCGAGGGGGTCGCGCCTCCCTCGTGTTTCCCGGGGAAAATGTCTAAGTCCCTAGACCTGCGTCTCCCCTACGCTCTTAGTAGACTATGGGCCCCGCACGTGGGTCCCGGCCCTACTCCGCCTAGGGGAACGCGACCATCCGAGCCCCTCGCCCGGATGGAAGCTCACCATGCCTCGCGTAACAAGAATGCAAATGACACTTGGGAGGATGCCTTCTCTGAGCCTCTCGCATCTCGGCCCACGCTTGAGCTCGCGCATGGCGTCGGCCCAACGCTGGGCTGCGGAGGGACTAACGGCACAGCTCCATGTCCTTCCTCCGGTTCAATTGGACCAAGGAAAGGGAGGGCGGTTGCTTGACGCTACCCACTCCCGGTCCTTCTCATGGCGAAATCGGGAAGCGGACCCGGTCATCGTACTATGGCGTGCCCGGTCATCCACCGGTTTTGGGCCGCCATAGCACCGACCACGCCTATAACGGGATGAGTGCCATGACCACATTGCCCCACAACACCCAAGTACCGAGCACTATGCCACCTGCCCTGTCCTCCCTTGACTTCCGCTCTTCAACGGGCCATGTGAAGAGCAGGGATGGTGCTGCCCATCCTGATTCGAAGGTGGCAAGACCGGTAGCCATGTCTCCACGGTTGGTAAGTAATGGCTCATGTGCTACCAAACCCATGAATCTAGGGGCACAGAGGACACCTAGAAGACGAAGGACGACCAGAGGCCCGACTGAGCCAATCTTCTATGCCAAGGAGCCCCCAAGACGACGATCGACGCAGTACAAGGGCCACTATTCAAACTCGAGGAGCTGTCGGAGGCGCCACGACAATTCAACGCTACCTTCTCCTTCTTCTGCCTCCACTCACTGACTCTCACTCGCTCGGTAGCCTAGGAAACAGATTATGAGTCGGTCACTCCCTACCTCTATAAAAGGGACGGCCTGGCCATAGTCTTAGGCAAGTCAAGCCGAGCTAGTTCACTCACCCCACCATTAGCAAGCTTGACACTCGATAGGAACATCCCTTCCCCACGAGCACCGAGCTCATGTGATATTGGCACTAGTGAAATGTCATGTTTGGTTTTGGAAATTGATGACACACTTGTTATGCTAATCCTTTGCTCTAAGTGTGACTTGAGAGATAGGATTGCATGGGTGACGTGGAGCATGATGATCATGAACATGAACGATGATGATGGACATGACGGATCGTCAAGCTCGGTTGTCAGTTTGGAAGGAACCTGGAGATCAAGGCAAAGGTATAACTTGATAGGGTTTTCTTTCGGTGATTAAGACACTATAGAGAGTATGGTCACATTATAGGCTAGATGGCCGACTATCAAGAGGGGATGCCGCGACTAATCCTTTGGTGAAGTGCTTCTAGGTTCATATTGACTTGCATATGCATTTAGAATCTAGTGGAATCTAGTGGACTAACCTCGCCCTTGAAATCGATTGTGAAATTGCTAACACACTTGCACATGGAGATGTACACGTGGTGGTGTTGGCACATTTGTAAAGGCGGTGGTGGTTTGCGTGGTTGAGTTGGGTTTGGGAACCGCCATCCTCCCACCGAGCTTATGGGCGGATTCAGCCGCTTTGAGAAAATGAGATGCTTATTTTCTATTGCGCCTGATGCAATTTGTCGAGATTTCTTTGCTAACTCTCGTGTGCTCGCTGGTATACTTGTTGGGTAGCAAGTTGGAGCAAACACGACAACAAATCGATGTAATACGCCGAAGAAGCGACGACGAACGGCGCCGCAGGGCGGCGGGCTGCCAACCGGACGCCGGACCGACGCCGGGTCTCTGACCGGACGCTTCCCGGGCCGAGAGTCCTGGCGACTAACGAGCATGTTTTTTCGGCTCGACTCAAGCTTCGACCGGACGACACCCGGAGGGGTCCGGCCACGACCGCACGCATCGACCGGAAGCTCGCCGGGTGGCCGCTACCGTGGGGCTAGAGACCTCCCCCTTATCCCGACCGGACGCACGATCGGAGGTTACCGACTCACCGGTGAGTCCGTCCGACAAGTCCTAAGTCTAGTGTGCGTAAATGCACCAACGGCTATGTTTTTTTGAGTGGGCTCTATATATACTTGGTTGGCCGGGTTTGTGAGCTCTCTCTTGCACATTTTAACACTCCTACACACTTGTGAGCTTGTGAGACTCCCCTCCACTCATCTCTTCATCCTAACTTCGAATCTTGGGTGAGATTGAGAGAGATAGAAGTGCATTTGCTTGATTGCTTGCATCTAGAGGCACTTCATCCTTGGAGGAGCTGCGATTTTTGTTTCTCTTAGGAATTTGCTTGGTTCCTTAGCGGCTTGGAGGTTGAGGAGGTGTTGAGCTCGATTGGAGCTTGTTCGAGGCCACACCGGTGGACTTGTAAGGGGTCGTTCCTTACCCCGCGGGAAATTCGCGAAAGGAGCACTAGTGGATTGCTCGTGGCTTGTGAATCCTCTCTTGTGTTTGGTGTGCTTGAGCTCCCACCGGGGATTTGGCACCGCCATTAAGCTTAGCAACCATCAAGTGAGTGTATCGCCATAACGGGGACTAGCGTCTTTGGCAAGCACGTGAACCCTCATGTGAAAAATCATCGTGTCAATCTTGTTCTTGCTTGTTGGAGATTTCATATTGATCACGGTGGATCGGCTTCCACCTCTACACGTCGACGCTCGGTGATATCGATCACACTTACTCTAGCATATTTATTCAATATACTTGTGTAGCTTTTGTTCTTTGATATAGTTTGCTAGAATCGTTTAGCTCCTAGTGTTTGTTTTAGTTAGCATATCTTGTTCACCTAGGAGTAAATTAGCAACCTAGACATTGCTTGTGATTAGAGACAATAGAATTGACTTGTGACTTGCATAGCTAGTTTATAGCACCGCTATATTCGCTTCGTCATCTTATTTACTAACCGCCTTGTTAAGTGTTATTTGTAGAATTTTTGATAGGCTATTCACCCCCTCTCTAGCCATTAGGACATTTCAACTAGACTCAATCATCTAAGAGACTTGGGAGCTAATCCCTCTTTCAAACACTTGTAATCGCCCCTATTATAAGTACCAATCTCGGTACAAGACCACGAGCAGCTGCTCGCACTGGATGTAGGGACGTTTTGCCTAAGCTAGTCTAAATCTCGTGTCTCTCGAGTGCTTGACGCCCCCACGAATCACTAGTCCTGTCCCTGTGAGACCCCTGTTTCCAAGACACTGATATGTTTTCAACTACCTTCATGTGTATGTTCATTTGTTGTCCCCCCCGACTATTTCAAAATTGGGATCGGGTGTTGCTCCTTATTTCACCTTTTTTCACATGTTGCTTTCACCGTAGGCCGAGGTCGAGCCTGCCTTCCTCATAGCCGGACGGGGTCCACGGGCAGACGATGGCAGGTGTAGCAAGTAGAGGCAGGCAACAAGTAGGGGGCGGGCCCAGTGGACTGAGCAGCGCGAGCATCCGGACGCTGGGGGCCAGCCCATCAATTCGCAACGGCCCGTCCAGTGACACTCGGATGAGGAACAACGTGTAGATG